>OY998144.1:22805975-23405975 GCA_963921925.1 Sphagnum tenellum
TTGTCCCTTTTGCCACAATGTCAATGTTTTCCCTACCTCTTTGCAAATGAAGGGTGGGAAATGAAAAAACTTTTGTGTAAAGGAAAAACGTCAACTTGTTTTGAGTTTTCTTTCAAACTTTCAAGATCCAATTTGTGGCAATGGCCAACGAAGTGTAGCATTTTGGTAGCACATTACTAATCACTACAACAAACACAAGATTGTTTAAGGTGTTGAACGACCTACACATAGTCTAGAAACAAAATGGGGTACCATAAAACATGATGTAACAAAAATTGTTGGGTTCTACAATTTTCTACTTGCTTTAAATGAATTTGGGACTACCTTGGAAGATAATCTTTCAAAAGTTTTGGAGCTCTACAAGTTCAAACACCCAAATAATGCTTCATTTGTGTTTTTGCATTGTTGGTTATTGTTAAAGGAGGTGTTTTGATGGTCAAATTCCATGGGGGCAAAGAAGACCCCCCCACCTTAGTGCAAAACTCCTGCCCAAGATTTGACATCAATTGAAATGGAAGAATTGCAAGATTTTGAAATAGTGGAACTAAGTAATGAAAGTAGTGGTCACAACTTTTTACATCAGCCACAAGGTTCAAGGGCAACAAAGGAGGATTAAAAAAAACGCAAAGCTCAAAAAATGTGTTTTGTGTGTTTAACAAAAGCTACTTTAGACATGGTAGAAGTGATGATGAATAAAACAAAGATTTTGGAAGATCAAGTAGATCTCCAATTGTTCATAATGCTTAAAAAGTTAATCACAACACTTGAAACACGTGAATATTTGTTGTTATGGAAGCGTGAGGAGCTTGAAAGGCTTTGGTGCCGGTTGGGTGCATTGCATACATCGCGCAATGCAGCTATTATTGATACCATCAATATTGCAATTGCACCATCAACACTACATCCCTAGGTAGAATCAATCGTCCCCCTCCATGCATCATAGTCAATAGAAAATAACCAAATAATAAAAATTGTGCATGCATTTGATGTTTCATACAACACACACCAAACATGACCATATACTGTTAGCATGGTTGATGCAATTTGGAACTTAAATTGAAGTCTAAATTGTAATCTTGAGAATTCAAGACAATTTGGAACTGAAAGTTCAAAACCAAGTTTTATTTCAAGCAAATTTTAAGCCTTCAAGAGCCCACAAATGTTCTACCAAATCATTTTGAAATGAGAAGTAAATGTTTTGATATTTTAACTTTTATGTAAGAATTTAAAATCAATTTTCTACACATTCGTATGGTTGTCGCATGCTCAAAGCCCTCCATGTTGTTTGATTTTTCATCTTCAATCACCATATTGTGCATTATAACACAAGCAAGAATTATGTTAAAGATTGTGGACATGTCGCACAATTGGCAAGGATTTTGAACTATTGCCCATTGAGTTTAGAGAACACCAAATGCCCTTTCAACATATTTTCATGCTCTATTTTACAAAATGTTGCGCTTCTAATCTTGGGGTTCATGTATGGTTTGCACAAAACAACTCCAAGGGGGGTAGATTCCATCTACCAACAAATAATAACGTGGATAAAACATAACAAACTTTTTCATTTCTTAACAATTCTACTATGAAAGGTGACCTATCAAGAACATTAACAACATTGTTTCCCCCAAGCAAGCCAAAAAAATGTGCCATTTTTCACAAAGATTGATCAACAATAACTTCAAAGATGATGTTTCTTGTCTTGTCTTTATCTTGAAACTAACCTTGCCATGCCACCATGCAGTTTTTCTAAGACCACTGCATATAATCTATTAAAGCAAACATGCTTGAAATTATTTTTTCTTCGTTGATTTTCATCTATTTCTTGATTTTAGTTAGAGTTGGTTGTCTCAAATAATTAGATTCAAAACATGTTTGAATAGCTTTCACAAATATTTTCAAGCACTCAAGTGCAATGGACTCACTCAACCTACAATACTTGTCAATATAATTTGTTGCCACATCATTTGCTAACATTCTAATTGCGACCATGCACTTTTGGATGCTTGAAAAACCTAAAAGCTTAATAACATCCCTCTTTTGTACAAAATAAAAATCATGTACAACTATTGCTTGCATGATTTTGAGAAATAATTATCTATGCATTTGAAAATGATGTCTAAATAGGCTTGCATTGCAAAGTAATCATGAAAATTTTGAATGTGATCAACCTCTTTATTGCTTTCCACATTTGGTTTGTGCCTAGGTTTGTTGTCACCATGACTCTTGTGTGCTTCATCCATATTTTCGCCTAGTTGTTCAACCAAGACAACAAAAATGATATGATCATCACCATCATTTGCAACTCATCTTGCAAGTGGGCATTGAAGTTATTTTGCACGTACTTCCAATGTTCCAAAAGTTCATGTGACGAAAAACACGAAGCTATGAATTATAAACAAGTTCAAACATTGGGGTTGAGTTCAGATAAACATGGCTATGGCAAATGGACTTGTGATGCCCACACATGAAACCAAAGTTGTGATGCTTTCACATGAAACCCTTAATAATTAGTGTCATGTGACATTTGGCACTCAAGTGGCACGGTGGATAAGAAAATGCTAGGCTTAATTTTGCACACATGGTGGGGTTTGAAAATGGGCAACATAAATTTTTATACCAAGAGCTCAGCACATGGGTTTGCAAATTGTCATTGCCAAGCCATTTTTTGCTTTCCCAGTGGACATGCTTTTATGTTAAAGAAACAATTGATGTATAAGCAACACGAATCAAGAAGTGAACTTTGTGTGACACTACCCTTTGTCCTTTTTATGTATCCTCATATTCTAGCAATAACACTTAAAATTGGAAAAGGTTATTGCCATATAATCTTGCATGTGGTAGCACATCCTAAAGATTTGGTGTTATATGTTTGCAAAAAGTATGCAAACATATTGGGTGTTGAATCTTTTTGATTTAGGAGGTTGGTAATGAAAAGATATCCAAAGGTTAAATTATCTACATGCCACCAATTTGTTTCATACAACATTCCTAACATGGTAGCAAAAATAATGGATAGGTATGTGTTGCTTTTATTGGTCAAATATGCAATTTCTTGTGTCACATTTGATTTGTCAATGTCCAAAACTAGGTTTGATACATTCTACTTAGTAGTGAATTTCATATATGATGTTTGGCAAGCTTATTATGTCACTATAAGGATATTCAAAACACCTAATACTACAAGGCACCATTGGTTAAGATAATGAAACCTTTGCTAGCATAATATTACACTAGAAGAAATTCTTAAATCTATGATTCCATATGTGAATGATTATGTAGTCATACTGGACATTATATGACTAGAGGCCTTCAGTTCTAATGGATGAATAACAAAGAACAAGCAATCATTAAATGTTCAATGTGACACTTTTCATCCTATAGTCATTAAGGATAAGTTATAGAAGACAAGCCATATATAATGCTAAGGTGTGATATAATGAATGACTAGAATATGATTGGGTGACATTGGACGATTTGATTATTTAAATTTATACCTAGATTAAAATCATTTATTATTATTATTATTATTATTATTATTTATTTTTAATAGGTAGGTAGGTAGGTGGTAGATCAAAAAATGTAATTAAGTAGGTAGTAGTTTAACCTACCTAGCGACTTACATACCCTAGCACTTTACAAATGCACATAGGTTACAAGTATTAAGATTTGAACCTTACATTTTCATAATGATAAGCCAAGTCCTTACCAATGGACTACAACATCAAAAGGTATCCAATTTTAATCAAGTTTTTTATTCGCTTGTTTATTTCATATTATTACAAGACTATGAGATAGGTAACAAGTTGTAAGATGATAGGTAGGAGGTAGGTAGGTTATAGGAAATAAGAAATAAAAGTTAGATAGATGAGGAGGTAGGTTGACAAGGTAGGTAGGTGGGTGAATGGGTGGGCGGGTGGGTGGCTAGGTAGGTAAGTAGGTGGGTCATGTGTGGGTGGGTTGGCATTTAGGTGGTGGGTAAGTAGGTAGGTAGGTAAGTAAATTGGTGGGTGGGTAGGTGCATGGAAAGGTAGGTAACAAGTAGGTAGGTAAGTCAGTGGGTAAGTAAGTAGATAGGTGGGTGGGTTGGTGGGTAGGTAAGTGGGTAGTAGGTAGGTGGGTGGGTGGGTGTGTAGATAGGTGGTAGTTAGTTGGGTGGACGAGTACATAAATAAATAGGGAGGTAGGTGAGATGTAGGTGGTAGGTAGGTGGTTTGGTGGATAAATAAGTCAGTAGGTTGATAGATGGGTGGGTGGGTAGGTAAATATGTAGGTACATAAATAGATAGTGGGGTTAGAGTTATCTATGTTCATATGAAATGACTTGTAGCCATTTTTTATCATTATAATAACAATTGGACATCCACGTCACTTTGTCATCAATCATAGATATTATATAGATGAAATAAAAGTGATGAAAACTAACATTCTCCATCTTGTTACCACCTCATTATTTACTAGTACATTAATTGAGGAATTCAAATTAAAAATTCATTAATTTAATATTGGGTTTTGGTTTTAGTAAAAGGTTCTTTTAATATAAAAAATTTTGATAGTAAAAAAATTTAGATGATAATAACCTATTACCTACACTCAAACAAATTCACAACTTAAAAGTTCTAGAATTTGAAATTCAAAATAAAATTCAAAATGTATTCTAAAATTTCAAATTTTCAAAAGTTTTTTACGACATGTAAATGGGGTGTAATGTACATGACATGTAAAACAAAGTTGTAACTTATGACACAAGAAATTAAAACCTAAAGTTAATTAACATAATTTTGTATGATTATAAATTATGATAATTTTTCAAGATAAAATAAAAAATTTGACAAAATTTACACACTTTTAAAAGCCATGGATGATGAAAGATGGTTGCTCTCTCCCACACTTTTGGTACATTCAATTTGCCTTATAGAAGTCATGGATGATGAAAGATGTGCTCATCCCAGCGAATCCATTGTGGGAACAACCCTTTTTACACGTGACCTACTACATAGGAATAGGTCACCAAAGGTGAAATGGGGCCAGAGTGACTCAATGCTAGTGGGTTTTTGTTCTAAGCAAACCTCAGCACTTGTAAGCTGAGATGCTCAATTCTACTACTACTACTACTACTTTCCTACCTACTTACCTATTAATAACCCCCATTAGCCCTTTACCTACCAACAAACCATTTGCATGCATCTAGACTTACTTAGTAGTCACCTATTATTATTGCTTTATTTTTTAGGTTGCTTTCTAACCATGGTAAGTACCCCATCCTAAGACTAGATCAAGGGTGTTTGAGTCCAAACTTAACAACCTACTTACCTACCTATTTACCTATGTCAATGTACCTACCTATCTACCTACCCAAGATGCTATGTGGTTACCAAAGTAAAACCCATGATCAAAATATGTTGAGGTCCATGCAAAACTTACCTACCTACACAATTTTATACAAGTCAAGTCACAGAAATAAAAGCTTACAAATGCAACTCAGTTTGGGGTCCATACAGAACCTACTTACCTACCTACCTACCTACCTACCTATCTGAACATACCTACCGACTTGCTCCATCCTAGCTACCTAGCTAGCGGAAGTGCGGGATGACGGTCTCGCTTCCGACGGGCAGAGCGCAGCGGAAGTGAGGCATGACGGTCTCGCTTCCGACGGGTGCTGCGCTGCGCTGAGGTGCCGACCGAGTGTTTGTGCACGCGGGGGGTTTGGTTTTTGCTGTGTTTGCACCCACGTGTAAACACTTCTCAAGCACTATTTGTAGCGGTGTGAGCCCAAGGATTTCTTTCTTTCTGCGGACGGCGATCGATGCGCCAGACGCGCGGAGATCGATGCTGGTTGCCAAGTGGTCACAGGCATGAATCCCTCTCTCTGTCTGTCGTCTCTCTCGCTTTCTCTTTTTCTCTGTGATCTCCTGTCCTGCCCAGCTGCTGTACATTTGTCACAGGAGGAGATTGGGAATACTCGAGAGTGTTTTTTTTTTTGGGGCAGTTTTATGTTATAGACAAATTGAAGATAAGTCGAACCCAAAAAGAAAAAAAACCAAAAAACAAAAAGATAAGTCGAACACAGCAAGATTAAGCCAAATTTGGTTGCAATCTAAATATGAAACCCATATTTTTCAAAGCATTTCCTTCTACGTTTTTGGCTAAAACTACTTGAATGATATATATGGAAATCTGGCAAAATTTCTTAATCTTTGGCCTAATTCTGGCTATTGAAAATCTCAAAAAGCACATGATTTTGGCACTGTCTATTTGAACATAATATCATTTTGGCTATATATTGCCAGGCCCCCCCCCCCCCCCAAAAAGGCGGATTGGAATTTGCGATATTACTTACTACAGGACTCATGCATCATGCAAGAAAAGAAACAAGCAGTTGTGGAGTCAGTGTTGTTTTTTCTGGAGAAATTTGCCCCATTCTCCAACAAAGAAATTGTGGAAAAAAATGGAAAATTTTTAATTTTTTTCCTAGCTACTAATTTTGCTTCTTCTCTTCTTCTTCTTTTTTGTTAAATTTCCAAAAAAAAACTGGTATAAAAATTTGGACAAAAGACGAAAAGGAAAGAAAAAAACCCACTGAATGTGGAGTGAGTGAGTGAGTGATGTCATGATGCCTTTTGATGAAGAATCACCCACCTGCACCTGCACCTGCAGTGGTGTTTTTTTTTTGCACTAAGTAAAGTGTCGATGATCCATGGCTCCTGTTGCTGCTGCTGCTTCACTAGTATTTAGCTGCAGCAGTTCCACAACATTTTCTGTTTCCAGTTTGCTCTTCAATAATCAGCTGCACTTTGCCAATTCCACTTCTCCACTCTTTTCCTACCCATCTTCTCAAATGCACACTCTGGTTGTCACCGCGCCCACCAGTGCAGCACCAGCAGCACCACCACCAACAACAAAAGCCATCTCCGGACTCAGTGTCGGAGACACACGGCTGGCCACCAATCCTCCTCGCAATCTCAACTGTACTAGTAGCAGCAGCAATAGTTCTGCTTCTTCTTCCTCTTCAAATAGCAGCAATCTAAGGTCTTCTTCTTCTTTCACAGGCAATAAACTTGTTGTGAAATCGACCTTTCCAGCTACAATTGCTGCACCTCCTGCAGGTTTTGTTGCCGGCTGTGTGAGGGCGATGTCGCTTTTTGGAGGCGATAGTAATGGAAAATCCTCTTCAAAGAATGAGGAGATTCGACGAGGAAGCTCTGGAGAGCCTCTGTACACTACTCTCGCAGGTCACCCTGTGAGTGATGACAATAACAGGTATGTCATGCCATTCTTCATGAGTGCTGAGAGGAAATTAGTCGTGCGCCAAACTTTTTCCAAAGAGTTGCAGCAGGGTCTTCTTGTTCTTGTTCTTGCTTTTGAGAGCTTGATGGAGAATGTATGTATGTGCACTCATCACTCTATATATCACCGATTATGAGGACTCTACAGTCTGTTGATCATATACAGGACACATCTGTGTTGTTCTTGAGGTTGATCGATCCAGAGAGCGATGGTGCAGCAGTCAGCAGCTTGGACGGATTTTGAACTGTTGTTGTTGTCGATTTTTTAATTTTTTGTTTTGTTTTGTTTTGGGTTGGTGATGGATTCACCACCAGTCTGACAGTCGGCGAGAGTGGGACGTTGTTGTTTGAGGATCTTCACTTGCTGGAGAAGCTGGCTCATTTCAACCGAGAGAGAGTCCCAGAGCGAGTGGTGCATGCCAAGGGTGCTGGAGCCCATGGCTACTTCGAAGTCACCAAGTAAGCAGCACAATTGCAACTGAAGATCTCTCTCTGTGTCTCTGTGTCTGTCTGTGGATTTTTCTTGAAGAAAAATATCAGGAAAATTTGCGCATGAGTGTACGGGAACAGGTCTCTCAAAATCAGCTCTCATGAGCTCTGAACGCTCGTAGCACTGCTGAATTCCTGCGATGTGGTTATGGGCTGTGGCTGCTGCTGCTGTTGCTGCTTGCAGGGATGTGTCGGATTTATGCAAGGCGAAGTTTCTGAGCGAAGTGGGGAAGAAGACGGAGGTGTTCGGGAGATGGTCGACAGTGACAGGCGAGTCAGGATTCGCAGACACGGCGCGAGATCCGCGAGGCTTCTCGATCAAATTCTACACGGAAGAAGGCAACTGGGACATGGTGGGCAACAACACTCCCGTTTTCTTCATCCGAGATCCGATCAAGTTCCCGGACTTGATTCACTCCCAGAAACGCAACCCTCAGACCCACATGAAGGACCCCAACGCCTTCTGGGATTTCCTCAGCCTTGTGCCTGAGTCCCTTCACCAGGTATACCCTTGTATGTACAGGATCTTGAGTTTGTGGAGCTTGATTACATTAGATGCTTTTGGAATTTCTATGGGAGTTTTTTTTGGGGGTTTGCTTTGGATTGAACAACAGAGGATTGGATGTTGTTTTTATCATGAGGGGGTGATCAGAATTCGCCAGAGTTTTTGGTTTATTGATACCATACCATGTACTCTGTTGGTTGTGGGGTAGGTGTTGATTACCTTCTCTCCTAGGGGAGTGCCAGATGGTCATCGTCACATGCATGGCTATGGCTCCCACACATACAAGTGGGTGAACTCAGAGGGCAAAGCGCATTGGGTGAAATTTCATTTCCTCAGTGATCAGGGGATTAAGAACTTGACCCATGAACAATCAGTTGAAATTGCGGGAATTAACCCCGATTATTCTACTGAAGATTTGTTTCAAAACATTCAAAATGGGAACTATCCTTCCTGGACATTCAAAGTGCAAGTCATGCCTCTTGAAGATGCTCCCAAATACCGCTTTGACCCATTTGATCTGACCAAGGTAATAGAAGCTCTAGAGCCCTTTTCCATACATTTTCCTTTTGAATTTGGTTTTGGGGTTTGTTTTTGCAGAAATGATTTGCCTGAGAAATCAAGTCATGAATATAAACAACAGCTGAGAAAAATTGCTAATTACTGGGTTTTCTGTTTGCTGATGCTCTGCAGGTATGGTCACACAAGGACTATCCATTGAGAGAAGTTGGAAAGCTAGTTTTCAACAGGAATCCTACCAATTACTTTGCTGAAGTTGAGCAAGTAGCATTCTCACCTGCACACATGGTGTCAGGAATTGAAGCCTCACCAGACCGTGTGCTCCAAAGCAGACTGTTTGCTTATGATGATGCAGCTCGGTACCGAGCTGGAGGAAATTATTTGCAGGTCATTTCCCATCTTCAAGCATGCTTGTCCAAGTGAATTTGCATAGTATTTGCCAAGTGATATTTTGGGCCTTTTGCAGCTATGATAATTTATATACTATGAGCACCAAATCTAAGTCTTTATACCTGAAGATAAAATGTGTTTTTTTTTGCAGATTCCAATTAACCAGTGCCCATTTGCCAAGGTGCAAACCTACGCACGAGATGGGTTCATGACTGTAAACAATAACGGTGGTAGCAAGCCGAATTATTACCCAAATTCTTTTGAAGATTTGCCTCGCCCTGATCCCCAGACACCAGATGTGCATCCTTACAAGTAAAGCCTTCTTTCCATAAACTGTTGATGATTTAAGTAGAGACTAAATTATTCTCAACAAATCTGCAATTTTGTTAACAATATCTGTGTAAAATCTTTTGAATTGTTTTACTAATGATGGGAGATTATACAATTTGATACACACAGGCTTGAGGGAGGAGTAGTGGGAAGGTACCCACCACGCAAATGGGTTGAGCAAGATGATTATGAGCAGCCACGAGCATTGTGGCAGGGTATGTCAGCTGAGGATCAAGAGATGACAGTGAAGAATATTGCAGGTCATATACAAGGAGCAAAAGAGTTCATAATCAAGAGACAAATTGCAGTGTTCCGTAAATGTGATGAGAGTTTAGCATCAAAGGTGGAAGAAGCCTTGGACATGAAGAAAAAATCTCCAGAGCCTTACACCATGGTAGCTTAGATAAAAAGCTGGATCATTGTGAAAATCCCATGTTTCTGTTGTGGTATAATAACAATCAAAATCTATCTGTGTCCTTACAACCTGATTGATTTTGTAATTATGACAATATAAAATTGATATCTTTCACAGAGTTCTGACCCCTGAGTGTTCTCTCAGATGGGTAATTCTTTTACCCAGATAAATGTTATATACACCTTGCAAACTGCTGTTTTAACAAAAAAGCATTACAAGATGCCAAACTTGTATACATACCCTCCTACCTTAATGCAACTTCAACACTAATTTTACTAATTTCAGAAATGTTCAAATTTTCCAAATTTCTTTTCCGAATAACAAATTTATGTTATGGAAAATATTAAATCTTCAAGAATATTCAATTTGTGAAATCCTATATTTACCCATATATACTTCTATGATAAATACGGTAAAATGATAAACTGTTTATCCCTTCCCCTTACCATGTGAATATGGTATATATAAATCACTTAGCTTTGCCTTTACATCAATTGAGAATTTTGCAAATGCAATATACCCTTCCACTTACTCAAAAGAGATCTAGTTTGATACCGAAAATGTGGTCATATGAATGCCAATTACAAAGCATCAAACAATTACCTTCATCAACTGTTTGTTTTGCCGAAGATTTCTGGCAGTGTAATAAATATACCTAACTACCCCCACCACTAGACCAGTACAACAAAAAAGCAGAGAAAAAGAAATTGAAAACCATAATAATGTGTATTGAAACTAGGTTCAACATTTTTTGGCATTTGGTTGGTGAAGAAACTTTTTCAACCTCTTCAGCCAGGCTTAAACTCTTATTTGTGCCTCTGTTGAATTGTAGATGCAGAAATTATACAAAAGTATTTACATGACAAATAAAATGTTGACTCAATTTGATTTTCCCCTGGAGCTAAAGCTTGGAACATGGAGAGAACATCACAGATTTATACAAAGCGCTAATGACACAGCAACCGCAAACAACTCAAATTTATGATAATTACACTGTTTACAGATGTGATGTGCAGCAACCAAACTGAATTTTATTCAACTACCCAAAACATGTAAAAGACTGGTGCTGGCCAATGCTGGCACTTGATAGTGATTAAGAGAGACTTACACATCGCCCAAGGTGAACAGCTGCATCTGGTTGTCGAATTAAGCAACCCACCTGGCGATTATTCGTCATCAACATCACTACTGACCTGATGAGTGTCCAAGTAGAATTCACTACCATCTCCATCAATCATTTTGGCTCTGTGCCCCAAAACCATCATCACCCTCAAATCAGTAACAGCAAACCAGGGGAGACACACTATGGTGGAGTAAGTCTTTCAAGGTTGTTTGAAGCTTTTGAAAACTGGAAAATATAAGAGACATCTTTCTATGTGATTTATGCTGGCCTGTACATGGTCACCCAGGCCATGGAAGCACTTTGGACATCTTGCTGAGGATTAGTGTTCCCACATGCTGATTGACGATCAGTTTTCATTATTTTTACAAGTTTTGAACTTTGAACTGCAACGATTGTAACAAGCTTACCGCTCAAGAATGAATTTTCCCTCCTTGTATTTCTGGGTCTTTTCATAAGCTGATTCCTGCAGAGATCAATGAAACTGGGTTACCATATTCTCTACTGGCCCTATCACATGGTACTGGAGAATGATGCAAATGTTAGGGCACATGAGCTATACATATTTCCAGCCAACAAGACGCTGGCAACAGTTGCAGTAGATGTCAGCCACTGTGTGCTTGCCAGTGGTCATCAGCCGATCCTCCTGAGGCCCAACTGATACATTCACCCTGTGATACAACAACACACCTCCCATTTGCATGCACAAGTGAATTGCCCATACCAGGGACCCAACCTTCTCTCAAGAATGCCTACCAAAAAAACAGTGATTGACAAACTCCCCAAGAATCATCCAAGCACAAACTTAGTGCTTCAACAAACTGTGATTTTGAAGTTGAACTATTTTCAACAATTGTGGAGACAGAATGGAAGGATCAAAAATTGCAATATGATATAGTCAGTGTGCTTACACATTATTGAAAAGGTAAGCCCTCCCATGTCTGCAGTGGAAAGCCTGAAGAAGAAAAGAAAAAAGAAACAAAAGGGCTTGATCAGACATGGTTGTGCATTGATACAACATACCAGGATCACTAGATTACCACCTTATGCTCTGGCCTAAAGCTAGAGTATGCACATCAAGGCAATAGGTGGGTTCACCACAGGCAGATTGCTGTTCAACCCATAAAAACCCATGAAACCAAGGCACACAGACAAACCATGTTTAAACCTGAACCAGCACCAGGAGGCAAGAACAGGAGCAGAGAGAAAGAGTAGGTGATCACCTTTGACAGTAGCTCATTACAGTTGGCCAAATGGCTCCGGCATTGGCTACAACTGTAGAAGCGCCCATCTAGCTGTATCAAATATAGTTGACCCATGTCTTCCTCTTCTTGTCCTTTTGTTCTCACTGTCTACTGCAGCTGCTACTCCAATCCAATCTAAAAGTCCTTCTCAAAGCAGGTTTTGTTCTAGAATCAACAAAGATTTCTGTTTCATAGTTCTAATATATTGCCCCTTGAAGAGAATACTTCCTCACAAGAAGTGCATCATCATCACCTGTTACAATTGCAACACAGACCACCAGTCTTGGCTATACATCAACAAGACTAGAAGACCAGATGGGTTCAGCATGCAGCATACAAGTTCAAAAAAAGCAATGGATGTGTCCAGCCTTACTGAGCACCACAAAATGCAGACCCAAGAATGGTGCCAACACAGGTCGACAGTTACCAATCAACAACCTCGAATGCATGGGATGATGCATGGAATGATCACATACACAGTCATCGAGGATTTAGAATTCTCTGGATTTCCTTCATCGAGATCAAAAGCTCTGGCTGCATTATCAAGAGATGCAATTGACCAAACCCATAAAATAACAACTGCCAGCCTCTTCACCCCATGCTTGTCTTCAGAAAGCTCTAAACATCACAAACCCTCCAAAAGATCACAAATGGGGGGGGGGGACCTAGCTTTTTGCAATCCTCCAAGAAAGAAGGAACAAAACACCTGCAGCAGCAGCAGATCCTGCCTGCTCTTAGGGCTTCTGCTTGAACCAATTTTCCCATGCCCAGAATCTGAAATCACTATGAGAGAAACAGGGTGGTTTTCTATTTTCTTTCCCCCTCCCTTTCCCCTCAGAGAGACCCAAAGCCTCTTAAAACCCAAATCCAATACTGGATGGACAAAAACGACCACATGAACACAAAAGGAGAGATTTATGGGTTTGATCTTGACATTTACAAGAGAGGGGGAAATGGAAGAGAACCAAAGACAAGAGGGAAGATTTGCTGTACAACCCACCTGTGGGAACCATCTCTTGCTTGAATTCCCATCTCCTGCTGCACCCAACAACGACAACCTTTCTTTCATGCCTGCTCACTGTGTATATAATAAATAACTGTTTTGAGAGATGGGAGAAGGAGAAATGGAAGGTGACCCAATTACGGAGATTGAATGTACTACCTCACCAAGCTTTTTCCCCAAGATTTTGTTTTGACTACATCCCACAACACACAAACCTCCAAACATGACCAGGAATGACAGAATGAGAGAGAGAGAGAGAGAGAGGGGAGAGAGAGAGACCAAGAGACAGAAGAAGAGAAGTAGCCCATCATCGCCTACTATACGCATACGCATACTATACCATATTGCATAATACATACATCATCAGATACATGTACACATACGTATATAATCGTATAAACTAGTGTAGCCTGTGGCGTTGACCCAAGTGTGAACTGGTTACCTGGCTAATTTTACCATTTTTTGTAATTTAATTGAATTTCCAAATGACAAATACTATATTCTTAAAATTCACTATCTCTCACACCTTAGGTCTAAAAATTTCCATACCACATTCATTAAATGCTATTCACTAGGGGCTTTTTAACAATATCAAGAGAACACCCAAATTCCTTTATAAAATTTATTGTTGATTTAAATGAAATCTCAATGAATTTTTTTTTACTATATCAATGACTTCTCCACTACGAGTTAAAATATTGTGAAACTAACTTGTTGCACCCCCTTTCATGGTAAGCTTTCCAATGGGACCAAGAGGGCAACAAGAGGTGTTGTGGTTTTGGAGATTTCAACCACAAAAACTACCTACCTAATCTAGTTTAACATAGCTACCTATGCACCTAGTTTAACCTAGCTTAGGTAGGTACACTCAATTAAATATGTATGTAGCCTATTTTGTTTGAAAGAGGTAACAATGAAGTTGGGGACCTTTTTGGCATATGAAATCTTTGAAGTTGATAATTTATAGAAGTAAAACTTCAATTACTTCTTCATATAAACAACCATGTACACACACAACTAAGGATTTTCCATTGTTAAAGGAAGGAACTTATTTGTTGAGTTCAATCCCAATGTTATTTTCTTTACATGGGCCACGACTAAAGTTGTTGACTCCACGTGCAAATGGGAAACAAGGAAGAAATCATATCTTGGAAGTTCAACAATAACAACATTTGCCAAAATATGCATTTCATTTTTGGAAATAATAATGTCAACATGTTTACAATACATATAGAAAGATGATAATGAAAGACATGTGTTTACTTGATATATGAAATCCACTTTCTTATGCAATTGGTGCAAACACATCTCATATTGCATCATGGGTCTTCATACATTCACCTTTGTGAGCAAAATGAAATAATTAAATATCTATAGTGTCAATAGGTTGAATGTAAACATAATGGAAAAACCCATTGGTTTATTAATGTTTGAAAGAGGCAAAAATAAATCTACAAAAGCTATATTGTTAAAAAAAAATGAAACCTAATGCTAGTTATTAACATATTCAATTTGTCAAGTTCTATGTAGATAATGATATGAGATCAATAAATTTCACATTAGATGTGTTGGAGAAGATGTTGCAAGCACAATGCGCATCGGTGCAAGGTTTGATCATTTTTTGATTCCTAATCCATCCCTTAGTTGATGAGTTGTTTGAAAGAAAAGAAAAAAAAGTAGTTGAGTAACCAAGGAAAAAATCATAAATGTGTTGCAAATTATTCTCACATTTTGCTAGGAAAGTAAATAAGGCATATGTCAACATAAACCAAGAAACCAAAACCCAAGAAAAGTTGTTGATGATAAATTAAAAAATTTAATAGTATAATCGAAGCTACTAAAAACCCAACTTCCAACCCAAATAAAATTGTATAAACACACACCCATATCACATCTTACCACTAAACATAAACATGTGCAACAAAAATTAGAAGTCTAGTCTAGGATCATTTTGCCACACACATACACTAAGTTTGAAAAATGTTTTTGTCCAAAATTGCATTGTCTCAACATTGTTGCAAAATAAATACAAAAGAGAAAAAACATGAAGTTTCAAAATGATATTATGTGTTTCAATCTAGTTCCTAATGCATATGTTACATATGTTTCATTCACTTGCATGCATTACAACTTGAGCACCCATATATAGACTCTTGCATATTAAGTCCTTTGTTCACAAATCACAACTATCTTTATATTCCTTTCACTTTTTACAATGGTTCCTATCTTCACTATCTTGATTGATAATGCCTCATACCAACCCCCTTCATGAGCCATGACACACTAGGCTAGCACAATCAAAATTTGTTGCTTCAACTTTCTTTAATTAATGTAGGACCACATCCAAAGAAAAGACTCAACCCGTAAAGAACATAATTATATTATTGGCAAAATGTTGATTTCTTTAAAAAAAAGTTGGTTCAAAGAGCAAAAATTTGTGAAAGACACTTGGTTAAGCAAAGGAAAGCCATTGTTCAAGCACAACATAATAACTATTGTTGTTCTTGGAAGTTTGTTGACACCATCACCAAGGATAATCAAAACTTTGTGTTTCTTTGAAAAAAGGATGAATGGGGGAAGGGCTGCCACCAATGCTCAATAGTGCACAAATTTGTTGGATAGGAAGAATGTGGCATTGTTGAAGCATTTGATGCTCTTATGTGTGCCATTGCTAAAAACTTTGAAGTGAATTTTTTTGGGGAAGAAACTTGGGGTGGAGACTTTGTTGGTGCAAAACATATTCTAGTAGTGGTGTTCTATGCATTGCCATTGCCTCCCCCCCAACCCCCTTCTCCCTTAACCCCCCAACCTCTTTTTGATTTCAAACTAGCATTGCCAACATTACAACACAATCCAATTTGCAACTTCTCTAACACTAGAAGCTTTCAAAGCTTGAAGCATGATTGTTGTTTGTAAATCATTTTGTTAGTTCAAGTACCTAATTACAACCAACTATTCTTTACTATTGGCAATTGCTTATTTATGTTGGAGAAGAAACAACATGATGAAACAAGAAGAAGATGAAAACATTGGGTGTTGAGATTTTTTGGGTAGGAAAAGAGTAGCTTCTTGAAGTTTTTGTAGGCAATGACTTTTAGCTAGAAGTGAACTTCACACACTCTGAATTTGCATTGGAACTTTGCATTCCAAGAACATTTAATTCTCTTCATGACAAGCTAATTAGACATATGTAATGGATTTAAAAATGTGACATTTCTTGGATGTGTGCATTTTTTTTTGGTTTAGGAGTAGGAGGAAAGTGAAAGTAGGTTAAGGTGGATCAAAAGGTTTGCTTTGACATTTATGGGTTACTATAAGGTTTTTAAAAATATTTTCCCATGTTTATCCTATGTCAGCATGTACTTTTATATAAGATGTTATTCATGGCTTGCTTACTTGAACAAAAGACACCATGATTTTCAAAATCCTTTCACAAAAGTTAATATTACTAATTAAACAACCATGAACTTTAGGGTTGTTAAACAAGAAAAAAAAAATTACACTTAAAAACTTTCACCAACTTTTGACAATAGCAACACACATCTACATGCAAAAATTACCACTCACACACCAGTAATGGAATTTGATGTAAACGTGCCCAAATTTGTTGTGAAAAACCATGCTAAAGTAAATGAAAAAAGGTGAAGATAGACCCCAAAAGCAAAATAAAATCTTTAATCATATTTTAATCACCAAAGGCTGATAATGAAATTTTCAATTATATCAAGAAGCAACAAATTGGAAATGAGAATGGGGAGGTTGGTTTTGGGTGTGCATATTTTGTATGCATTTTATTGTAAAATGAAATTAGAAAAAATGATCCTGAAAATTTGTATTAATGTATTTAATGAAATATGCATGTAGTTGGTTATGTTAGGTTGGGCATTGGTTATCAATGTAAATAGGTTGGTGGGTAACATTAAATGGGTAGATGGTATTTACATACTTACAAAAAATTATTATCTATTTATTTATTATTTTTATTTTCTTAAAATAATTAATCTTGTAAGAAGATGTGAAATAAAAATATTTTCCTAATAACATAGGTTAACAAAATTTTAACATCTTATGAATGTGTGGTGCATTGTTTAAAGACTTGATTTCTAATCATGAAGGTGGGAGGGTTTTAATTTTTATACATGCAAACTACATACATGTGTAAAGATTAACTTAACTTAGGGCTAACCTAGATTAAGGGGTTAGTTGAGGCAAGGTATGGTGGGGTAGAGTAGGTAAGTAAATGGGTGGGTAGGTAAATAAATAATGTGGGTAAGTCAGTTTATTTTTCTGTTTTAAACCTCTAGGTAGGTAGGTAGGTAAGTTGGCATTAAATAATCTAAGTAAATTAGATAATTAGGTTAAATAGTTGGGTGAGACTAAGTTAGGTAGAACTATGTGTCATGTTTATATTCATATGTCTAGTCATAATAGTCATGTGTTCAACATGACCATGATTGTAAAGGTCATGGAATGTTGTTACAATTATGACCACATTTGTAACTAGTTGGTAAAAATGACAAGTTTGATTTGATTGCGTAGTAATCCTGTAGTTATGTATAGTTGCTAATGGAAAATATGACTACAATTACAATCCTATATGTATTCATAAAACAAAGGTTTTGGTGTTATGTTTTACATACCTATACTTTTTTTTAAAAAAGATTTTAATATTTTTTCCCCCTTATTCATAACAAATTGTCGACTTGTTTACTATCTACTAATTACCTATGTTTTACCCATTGACATGGCCCTACCTATATGGACCTACCTACCTACTACCTATTGGCTACCTACTTACCTACCTATTATTACATCTTATAAACTAGTAATGAATTTTACTTACCAAGTCAAAAATACCCAATGTTGTCATGATGACATGCATGTATTGCAACAAGCTTGTTCTTTTTCGTTTGAACTACATCCTTTTATTTTACGATTAAGATTAATCCTAGATGCTAATATTACATTAACAACACAAATGAACATTGTAATGTTCCCATTTAAAATACACTCCAAAATTATTAGGTAAGGTGCAACAATTTCAGATAACTAGCAATGATGCCATTGGTGAAGTGATATGTGTTTTCAATCCACATGAATTTCTATGTAAAAGGTGCAACACCTTTAAAACAAAAAAGCGGGTCTTGAAAAATAAAGAAATAGGTCTTGAAAAAAACAAGGAGTTGAGCTCCTCCCAAATCCAACGCACCATCATCATGGTTTTGTGAGGAGCTCCGAAGAAAAACATACCTATGGGGCTTATGTGACATTGTGTTTCCTTCACAACTCCACAAGCTTTGCATTTTGATGGTGTGTGTGTGGAGCTTGGAGGTGATGGAAGGAAAACAAGAGAGAGAAAAATGGGGAGCAAGACCATTACCACAATGCCATGCCTTATATGCATGAATATGGTTCTTCCATCTTAGAAAAAAAACATGGATGTCATGCCTTCATTTAGGCAAAAGATCCCTCCCACTCTCGATAAGTAGGTGTAAGAACCCTCCTCTTCCTCCACCTTGCGGTTATGTCTAGGTTCATGATAACCGTTACCTCAAGTCCAAGGTGAGGGACATTCCGAGTGTTTAGGTTCATGATAACCGTTACCTCAAGTCCAAGGTGAGGGACATTCCGAGTGTTTAGGTTCATGATAACCGTTACCTCAAGTCCAAGGTGAGGGACATTCCGAGTGTTTAGGTTCATGATAACCGTTGTCTCAAGTCCAGGGTGAGGGACATTCCCAAAAACATGGGGCTGGACTCAACTAGGTACCTATCACCTCAGTCTAGGCCCCTTTATTTTTGAGAATGCTCCCACCATAGGGCTTTACCCTACACTATAACTACACTTCACATGGGCCCCAAACCTTTTTTTCAGGCGTTTGTTAAGATTAAGGGCCAAGAAGCTACTTGACTAGGTATTCACTATTTACATAATGCCCGCCGGGTATTTCCCCGCCCCCCGGCGCCTCCTCCTCCTCATGCCTCCAACCCTAGACTTGAATTCACTGTAATTCCCAGCTTCTCTATTCACACAAGAAAATGCTTCAATTCTGTGGTAACCTAATGCACACTCACATTGCTTTGCACAACCCTTCCCTGCACTCGGTCTGGTTGGTTGGTTTGTGTGTTTGTTTGTTTCCTTGATTATTTGTTGTGACAATTGCTGCTTTGGTTTTTGGTTTGTGTTGTTGTTGTTGTTGTTTTGTGGCAGTGCGGGGATGTGAATTAAAGGAGGAGCAGCATGAGTGTGCGGATGCTGTGCCGTCCGCCTGCCTCAGGCTTGTCGTCGCATCCTTCTTCTTCTTCTTCCTCCTCCTCATCCTCTTCATCATCGTCATCAACTGCAATTGGTGGTCCTGTTGTGACTGCCCCTGTCTTCGTTTCATCACCTTCTACCTCCGTTTCTGCGCCCTCATCGTCGTCTTCTCCTCCCTCTTCTCCTCCCTCCAGTGGCTCTTTCCCTGTGCCTGCATCCCCTCCTCCTCTTGCGCCATCCTCCTCCTTCTCAGGTCCTTCTGCTGTTTCTGGATCCGTGTCTGGTTCTGGTCCTAACCCTAACCCTATTGCTTCGTCTTCGTCCTTTAATCACGCTCCCTCCAACTCAGTGCCTCCTCCGCCTCCGGCTCCTACTTTGGTTGCTGGTAGTAATGGCATTGTGGTCGTGGGTGCCATCAGTCGCTCCGAAGACGACGCGTCAGTGCTCTTGGATCGTCTCCTTGATGCTCAAGTCTTTACTGCCAAAAGAGGTTTGGAGCACGGGCTGGGGCGGAAGGAGCAGCAGCCGCGGCCAGGAGGAGGAGGGTCTGCAAATTTGGGAAATGGGAATTCAAAGGATACTGTGAAACCTGACTTTGGAGGAGCTTCGAACCCTAATTTGCAACCCTACCAAAACGGGAGCTCACACAGTAATGAAGATGAGGCAGTATCACAGGGGGAGAGTCAAGGTCAAGAGGATGAAATTGGTCTGCGTCATGGCAAGATCCGATCTCGTCGGGGCAAAGAAGGAAGTGGCAGCGGTCAAAACACTTTGCCATCTTCTGTGCGGTATCTGCAAAAGAATCCTGGTAAGGAGGGGCGCATCAAGGAAATTGAGAAAGGAAGGAGAGAGTGGATAGATCACAAGCTGAAGCATTACTATGATGAAGAACATGGTGTGATGTATCTCCAATTTGTGTGGGGATCACAACCTCTTGATTTCCTCAATGAAGATCTGGAAGCAGCTCGTGGTGAAGGTATAGCTGCAGCACTGGAGCGCCATGAAGCAGAAAGTTTGCGTGGATTGCTCTTCATGTTTTCTGTAAGGGTTTTCTGCTCACCAGACCCCTGTCTACATCTTCTGTAAGAGAGAGAGAGTTGAAGTGTCTTATTGATTCAGTTGTTGATGGGCTGTCGCTGATTGTGGAGCCTCAATGACATCTGCTGTCAGGTATGCCACATTGTTCTGATGGTTCAGGAAGGTTCAAGGTTTGATCCAAGATTCCTTCGCATGTTTCGAACTCTTCAAGCAGCAAAACATGCACTTGCTCCTTTTGTGAAGACACAGGTCCTACCCGGCCTGCTCCCTGCACCAGCCAACAAACCTACACTGCCCCTCCGTCCTGTTTCCTCAATGACTGGCAACACATCAGGAAGGAACAGTGGTGGGACAGGCCGACAAAGTTCCACCATAGCTCTCATGTCTGGCTCAGCCCCTGTATTATTTCCTGGTCAGTGTACCCCAGTCACACTCTTTGTTTTCTTGGAAGATTCCCCAGATTCCACAGCCACCATCGGAGGTTCCATCACTGCAGCTCGTGCTGATGATGCAACAGAGAGTACAGGATTGCCTAGTGGCTCTCAGACTGGCTCTGTGCACATCCTTAGGCAGGAGTTGCTGTCAAAACCTTCAAATTCAACATCAGGGCCAGCCCGGCCTGGAAGCAAACCTGAACCAGGACTTCGTAAGAAGATGCAATCATCAACTGAGACTCAAATTCGCTTTCTTCTAAAGAAATGTCGCACAATAGCAAGTGTGGCAGGAGAAGGTGGTTCCCTAGGAGCTCCTGCGGGCACTGGCATGGGCCCAAGGGGACTCAGAGAAGTAGTAGGTTCACTTCAAGGACCTGGAGCTGGAGGAGCACTCTTTGCACTTGATCCAAGCAGAGCTGTTGTGTTTTTAGAACGATCAGCTAATCAACGTGGTGAAGCTCTTGATGCTGTTACAGTTATGCTTGAAGAAGTTTTGGAAGGCCACAAAGGATCAGCTGGCACATTCACAGACCTTGTGGGTACTAGTGTGGGAGGTGAAGAACTGTTGCCAATCAAGGACTTTCTGTGGAGGCATACAGAGATTTTGAGAGGGAGGGGAGGAATCTCAAGTGGCTCAGCAGGCAACTCAGCAGGTGTAGGTATGGTTGCAGCTGCAGCTGCTGCTGCAGCAGCATCAGCTGCTTCAGGAGCTTCTGGAGGAGGGAATGGAACAAAAAAGCCCTTGCATAACCCCCCTGAGCTCCCTACTATCTCTGGGTGGTTCACAGCATGTCAGATCTTGGTGGATGGTCTATCAGCAGCCTGGGAAGGCACTGCTGAGGATGAGAGGGTGGATATGGATATGAAACCTGAGAAGGGGGTGTTAATCAGAGGCCCAGAAGGGTCGCCCCGCATTGTGTTAAGGAAGGGCCCAGTATCATCACCAGAAAAAAATAAGCGTAATTCTACAGGAGGGACTCTGACCCCAGCACCTATGGGTCGGAACCGAGGGACAACGTTAGAAGAAGCTATGGCAAATCTAGTCAGTTGTACAGACATGGATCTCAAGTTCTCCATGGCTTGGTGCAAGAGGGTGCTGCCTTCTGCTCATGAAGTTTACTTGAAGGGACTACCACCTTGCTACCCTACCTCAATTCATGAAACCCATCTTGACAGGGCTCTGCATTCATTCTGGGCAATGGTGAGAGGACCTGCAGTTTCCTTGTTTGCTGAGAAGCTGCAAGCAGATTGTGAAGTTGTTTGGCATGCAGGTCGGCAACTCTGTGATGCAGAAAGCTTGACAGGCAAGCCCTGTATACATCAGGTGCATGAAGTTGTCAACTTTGGTGTTGGCCCAGAATTTGGGCGCAAGAGTGCTAAAGTTGGATCAGTGACAAAGGGTGGAATTCAAGAGAAGGTTGCCAGAGGTAGGAACTACCATTTCACCCTGCAAGGACTGTATACTCTTGCTATGCAAAATTGTTCTCTTCTTCCTTGGAATCAATGTTTTCACTTTCTATCTTTGTGGTTCTTAACTCAAAAGATAATCGCTTCATGTCTCAATGCTCTTGTCACATGGTGCATCTCAATTGTCAAACTCTGGCAGGATTATCCTGATGCATCATTCGTGCAAAGTCAGCATTGAAATATGAAATCAAATTGTAAAACCATGTAGAATCATGTTTGTTGAAATTGTTGAATAAAAAGAGTCTGAAGGATATGCAAAATTGTTTCTTACAACTCAATGGTAACACAAGATAAGTTTAGTCTCAACTTTTCCAATCTCTTTCTCCGGTTGAGAGAAGTTGGACTTCAGTGCAGTGTTAGCTTATCAGCTCTTCATAAGTGGGAGTTCAGCAAGTGCAGATGCCTGTAGTGTATACACCTTCTGACAGAAATCTCAGCTGGACTTGACTATGTGGTGTCCTCAGTGTTCCTCTAGTAGTCTTTTAGCCTACTGTGGGCTATTAACTATACATATACAGCATTTTGATTAATTTACTGTAGCTCCCATGGGTATGTTACCCTAGCTTATTTCTAACATGTAATGTTGGGTAATGAGTACAAATGGAGGCACTAACTAAGCTTAGCTGCTAGATCCTGACAATACTTATTAGTGACCAATTCGTTAAGCAAATTGCACAGATTTGGAGCATAATAAACTAAGGTCTTGAGTGGATTTCTCATGGGTTATATTATTGACTTTATACACCCAATTACTGCATTCTGACATTGCATTTCTGTACTCCGCTGTAGGAAAAGACAGGCGCATCTCCAAACCACATTCAAGTGGGGTGGTGTTTCTTCATGCATGTGCCTGTGGCCGTTCCAGGAGGCTTAGGAAAGACCCCTTTGACTATGAGAGTGCAAATGTTAGCTTCTTCCAGTTTCCCAACTGTGAGGATTTGTTGCCATCTCTAGCAATGCCATCTGGTGATGGTGGGAACTCCCTTGGGGGATCTGCATGGAGCCTTGTCCATCTTGGAAATGCACAATACTATCAGCCTATGGTTGGGTTGACACAGAGTGGGTTCTGTACCAAACAAAATTTTCTGTCACCTTGTAAATTTGTGGTGGTATACCACAAAGAATCTACACCAAATTCTTTACAGACAAAGGAGGATGCTGGTCCTGGGACTGAAGATGTGGCAACAGACACAGACCTTCTTGCAAGTAAACCAAAGGTTTTACTACCAAGGCCACAAACAGCAGCATTGGAGTCAAAAGCAGCAGGATATCCACAGCAAAGTCTGTATAGCAAAGTTGCCGAAAAGGGAGCTATCACAGAGATGAGAGGCCTGTCAAAAGCCCCCTCTGTGGTGTCTGATAGGCGGGCAATGTCAACTACATTTTTCAAGGCCAGCTATGGTGGAGATGCAGCCTTTCCTCCCCTTCCCCAGAAGAATGAAAGATTGCTAGCAGTCGCTCCCGCAAAATCTGGAAAGCAAACAAGTGGGAAGGAGAGGAAAACCTTATCAGCCTCCCAGCCAATGCAAGGGGAACATCATCTGCCAGCAAAACCTGATACACTGAATGTGACTTCAGAGAAGCATCCTGAAAGTATGAACATTATGCAAAATGGCAGAGAAAATGCTGACAAGGAGTCTACAGATTCTGATGCAGTTGCAGTTGGAGGCATCAGATCCACAAAGACAGAGGAGTTTTGTGCCTATGTAGGCTTTGAGCATGAATGTCCCCATGGCCACCGGTTCCTCCTTTCTGTTGATCACCTCCAAAGTCTGGGTCCATCCTACACTCAACTACCTTCCAATGTGCAACATTCTGTAAGAGAAAGTTCTGATGTGTTGCCAAAGCAGATTAAACAAGACCGCCGGGCCGGTCCATCCAAAGAACATTCTACAGCAAGTGGAGGCCAAGATGCTTCAGCTGGGTTCTATGGAGAAACTTTAGACATGAGCACACAAGTTGAACAAAAGGCTGCAGAGGGTCTCACATTCATGAGTATATCGGAAGGCTCCAGCGATGGGCATACATTGCTGGGACTGAATCTCCCCATTTATATGAACTGTCCTTTTTGTCGGGATTCAGACAGCAAACAGGATGGGGTAGTTTTTGCAGGTTGTGTTTCACAGCTTCAACGGATCTTTTTGGTATGTAAAACTTGATTGCTCCTCCTCTGCAGTCTGTGTTTGTAGAGATAGTCTTGTGAAATCAGGTTGACTTAAATCATAAGTATGGAGAAGTTCTCCCTTCTAATGAAGATATTTTGTCAGATCAGCTGAACTGATTCACTGTGTTCTTGTTCAGGTCACACCACCATTTCCCTTGGTCCTTGCATCTCGTGCTGTGGTAGAATTTGAGGTTTGCCAACATTTCTACCTGCTCCCTCTCTGTATCCCTCACCAACTTTATGATCTAAATGCCTTTTTCAATGAATGTTGGATGCAAATTTTTTATGGTTTTAATGCTGTTAGGAAGTTCTGTTATACTGTGGGTGAATCTCATATTCTGAGCGCATCAAAACAGGCAAAGGCTGGTATGGAGTTCCACAGTGGTTCTGAAGTGGTACTACCACCGGACAGCTTCCTTAGTCTGCGACTGCCATTTGTTTATTACATGGAAGGGCAAAATGGTGTTCGAACCCCTCTTTTCTGCAACAAGGAGAACCCAGAACGCACTGCTTGGCTCCACAAGTGCAGCGCAATATATGTGATTTCAGGAGGGGGTGATGCGCTGGTGCCAGCTGGCTAAGTGAGAGAACATAGAAACACCAAGCAATGAACCACTCTGGCGTCAACGAGACCATATGTGAAACTTGATGCAGGAACAGCCTCTCTATGAGATCTTGCAGTGCATTAGAAGAATGGCATGATTGGCATGGTGGGCATAGCGTTTTTAAGTGCAAGATCTTTCAGGAGGAAGTGAAATGCATCATCAGCGTGGATAAATAAGGGTTACAAGTGGATAAATATGGAGTTTCATATGGATAAATTTGGAGTCTGGAACAGAAATATCTATGGAGCCCACATTGCGGTATGTCCAAATGTGCCTGCCTGCCTTGATGAAAAGAACATGCAGGTTTCAGGACCAGAGATCTGGAAAACACTGCTCATTGAACCACTCCATTTTGCCAGTCAATTCTAATGATCTCTTTTGTGCCTGGAAATGTGCTGCAGTTATCCAGGGCTGTAAGACGAGCAAATTCTTTCAATGCAACCCTCAGATGGATTGAAATGCATGGCGGGTGTGGCTGAATCCTCTCTGCAACAAGCTTCAGCTACAATGAGGTTGTTTGGGAAACAGTATGTCCCTAGTATCCTCTGCAAACAAGGACCATGTAGTGCACTGTAAGATTTCAAAGATTACATTGATGTCGCATTATACTTTTGGGTGGAGTGAGCTGTGAGTTAAGAAGGAATTAGGAGAAGAGACTAATGCAAGTTTGCCTATAATGGAAAAGTTGCTAGACATCCTCTGTCAGTTGATGGACAGTGCAGTGATGGACATCTGGGTTTCCTCCCTCACTTTGTGACTATTCAATCTTTTAGGAATGTTTTTGGAGCTCCAAAAACCCATTTAGTCAGTCGGTACTTATCCTATGTCTTCATGTTTATGAGATCTGAATAATGTGAACTGTCTACTATCAGTGTGAGGAACTTGTGAGATTGATGATGCTTTTTGGTCTATGTTGGAATTCAAAGAGTAACCTGCAAAGTTAGGATTCATAGCGTAAGCAAGTACTAGTTAAAATCAGGGCGTTCCTTGTACTCCTCAGTTAAAGGGGGGTTGTGGCAAGGTTGCTGCCTGATTGATTGGAATCTATTCAGATGTGGAAGGTGAATTTGCAGATTGACATTGTCAATTTTTTGTGACAATATACTCAGATCATTGTTTAATGGACTTGCATCAGAGGTGTGAAGGTCACATCAAATTGGGGTTTTGGCTTGGAGACAAGAAGGTTGGAAGTTGTGCTGTAAAACCCTACATTGCATTCAATTTCACTACATTTAATTTCTAAATCATGTCTTCTTATTGCTAATGGCTTACTAGCTTACACTCTCTTCCACCTTATTATTTTGAGGTATTCCAGGGTGGCATTTTCAACCTATATTGAAACCAGAAAGGGATGAATATTAAGCAAGTTGAAGCTCTCAAAATTAGGTTACACAGTTGAGTTTGTATCAGTGTTGTGCGCTTATATGCTTTAGGATATGCACTTTCAGGATGAGTAATTGTATTTGGGAAACTTATTTACATTATATGTTGGTATGTTTTTTTCATGTACATGTATGTGTAAGTGGAGAACATTGGATGTCAAGTTGTAAGTGTATAACCATGTACAGCCATTTCATGTTGTATGAAATTATAAATCCCAATAACAATCATTGCATCAGAATTGGTTTAGGGGGGAAATAATTGTAGGGTCTTGTACTATTTCATCCTATTGAAGAAGATTCTGGTTTGGAATCTGCTTTGAATGGAATGGAAAAGTGTTTTTTTTGGATTTGTGTTTTTTCAGAGCTTTTTTTGAACACCAAACTCATAAAGGATGGAAACAATGTGCAAATATTCAATATTTTATGCATAAAATTGCACCTCATTTCTTTTCAAATTGAATTTGCATTGAATTTGGTCAAATTGGAATTCAATTGAATTCAAATCTAATTCCTATTGATTTGAATTCCACTCAATGTATTTTTAATTCAACTCAATGTTTTTGAATTCAATTCCATTGAATTTGACCTTAATTGAATTTGGATTGTAATAATTCAATTTAAATTCAATTCAATTCAATTCAATTCAAATTGCATACAATGTCCTTCAATATTTTTATTTGAATGAAAATTAATTTCAATTTTTTTCCATCTTTTCATCATCCTTAGCAATGCATAGCAACGGGACGACCAAGCATTGTAAATAAATAAATGAAGAGAAAAATGAATGCAAAAACATGGGCCCTTGAAACTCCTCTCCCCCCTAAAACCCTAAATAGGCATTGGGGGATTTTAAACAAAATGAAGGTATTGCAAAGTATGTGTCATCTTTAAATAATGTAACTCTCAGTCCCTCTACAATAAAGGGAGTGACTTGGATGAAGGTAGTGCCCAAAAGGGCCATAATGTCAACTTTATTGTGTTTACTTCAAAATTGCTTCATTTTTATACTCTATTTTAGTTTGCCAACCTTTTTTTAATAGTTTATCATCCTTTCATGTAATGTCTACTATTTGAGGCATCCAATCTTTGCCGTGTTTTGGGAACGACTTAAAGTTAATTCCAATATCAAACATCCATTTGTGGCATAAAATAATAACACATTACAAATTGTCAATTTGAACCCTAGATCAAAAAACATTTAGGAATGCCCAACAACTCAATGTCACATGAAAAAAAAAAAAGTCTAATAACACAACATCATTTCAATATCAAGATTATGTAAACATGTCTCAATTTTGGAAACACTCCTCTACATTGAGAAACTCAACATGAAGAACACGTGCAAGAGGGACGATTTAAACAAAACAAACCATACAACATTACTCTTGCACATTGTTAGGGCCAAATGCATCTCTATTGTTCACAATAACAAAAAGCTTAAGGTGAAAACTTTTTGCATTCAATTTTTCAAATAACATGTTAATATTGCTCTTCGGCATGCTTTAGCCTATGCTATAGAGAGAAAGATTGAGACGCTTGTTCTAAACCTCCTATTATTATTAGATCTCAAGATTTGCATGTAGATGACATTAGAGGGGTGGTGGGTGAAATAACTTCCTACCACGGGAAGGACTAGCTCTCTCCCTTCTTTGGTTTATGTGGGCTACATGTCTTTTGGCCTTGCTTTGGCCTTACCTTTTGTCTTTCATGCAATGATTCCTACCATTGGGTTTTTTATTGGATTTTTTGCCCCTTTTTCAAGGTGAAGACTTGCGATTATATGTTGCCCAGAATTGATTTGATTATGCAAAGTTTATAAAGATTCTGCCAATTGGCATTTTTGAGTGGTAGAAGTTTTAATGTTTATACTAACACGTGGATGAAAAAGCTTGAGTGTTTTAAATGTAAGAACATTTAGAGACAATGAGATAAAAAAAAGTTCTTCATTCAACAAATTGAGATTGGCTTCTTCATTTGGCAATGAACCTAAACCCTTTGAGTGTTAACATAGTAAACAGCCTAACAGATAAAATCGAATAAAAAACCATGAAAATTTGTTATCATAGTATAATTTATCTCTAAAAAGCTCGGATTTTATTTTTCAAACATTTTGTGAAAAAAAAACATGAAAAAAATAATGTATCATACACATGTAAAAGATATTCCATTCATTTTCTCACATAGAATTGAGGTTATAACAAAATGGGGTTTACACTTCTTATTATCGTGAAAGATCATGGATTGCAAAAAAATGAAGGTTTTGCACTTCCCACTATCATTAAAAATTATGACTTGCAAAAAAATGACTGTATTATTTTTCATTGTCATAAACAATTATAGTTTGTAAAAACAATGATATACACCTTTCATTCTGATTAACAATTGTGGTTTTCATAACAAGGACATTCCTATACAAAACCACAATGAAAGTGTCTGCAAGACGACAAGGGGGTGTGATTCATTTGAAATAGGTTGTTGGCCAAGTTCACAACAATCCCCATAGTTGCAAGACAACCATGGCATTCCATTTCCATTTACATAAAATGTTAATAAAGGGGAGCATGGAGGTTTAACATGGAAGAGCTCACCTTAAACCCTAATATTTAAAACTACAACAAATGGGAACCAAAAGAAAAGGTAGTGAAAAATGATAAAAAAAAGTAGGGAGTTCACTTAAAACAAATTGTTGTAGCTTACAACAATGCTAAGACTTGCAAAACAATTGTCACAACCCCACTTTGGGCTAAGTGTGAGGATGAAATTCACACTCCCAAAAGTGAGAACTTGGAGTCCCCCAGTACTCCCAGTGAGAACTTGGAGTCCCCCAGTACTCCCAGTGAGAACTTGGAGTCCCCCGGGACTCCCAAAAACTCAGAGCTTGATTGCAGGGGTCAAAACACCTTGCATTGAGGTGTTCTTTATATTGTTGGAAAGGTCTTGAAATTTAAATGTCCAAAATGACCTTGCATAAGCCATTTGGACATCTACAGCCCAAGTTATGGGCAAAAGAAGGGCCAGGAGTCAAATTAGCAATTTGACTCCCGACCACTAAAAGTCGGGAATCGACCTGATCTTGACGTCTGCAGAAGGAGTGCGACATGGTGTTGGAAATATCTTGAAGAGAGCTACAAGATTGCTTCAAACCTCATCCCAATGAGAGGTCTGAACAAGAAGTTATGGATGTTCAAAGTCTCAGAAGTCAAACCCGGGACAGTTTCAAGACTCCTCCTTGGGAGTCCCGGGAAAAAGTGTCATTCAGATGTGGCTCCCGTAGGGAGCTGCAGAGTATACTATATGGGGGAAGGTGGTGGTTTCCCCCGAGTTCGGGCCTTGGTGAGTCAAGTGAGTCCAAGGTTGCTCGTGGCTTGTCCCAACACCAAATGGGTGCAGAATGAGTTTTAACCAACTTGTGATTGGTTTTGGATGTAGGACCGAGTAACTAAGTAATTTTTTCCCTCTTCCTAGTCTAATCCCGGGACTTCTAGCACACCCCTCTTACCCCCCCCCCCCCCCCTTTAGTGCTAAAAGTCGGGAGCGGCCCCCAAGTTCCAACTTTCCGCAACTCAACATACTTAGACCCTCAAGTGGGTCTAACAAGGAACTTAAGAGCACATCAACAATCATGACACCACCACTTACACTCGCAAGAAAATTTAAACAAAAGGGAGCAACATGGGAAAACTCACAACATATCTTTAGGCATGCAAAACCACAATGAAAAGGACTTTGCAAAAGTTCATTTCTCCCTACTTAATTGCCTAATCTCTCCTACCTTCCTACCTCTCACATCTTGCCTCTTGCTTACCATTTGCCCCCTCCCCCCCCCCCCCCCCTTTTTCTTTTGTTGAACCAACTCCATTTCCATATCTTTCACCTTGAATTCTATCTTTGTTGACTAAACCCCATTTCCTTGGTTATCATCTTGAATTGTATGGAGAGAATGCAATATATTTAAGCTAAAGTTCATTCATTCATTTTCATGCAAAGATTTAAAGTTTATAATAAAACGAGCATATTGCACCTCTCAATGTCATTGAAGTTAATGATTATAAATAAATAAAAATGATGATATTACACCATAATTTGCACTAACACAACCTTACATGTGCAATATATGTATATACATAAGATTGTGTAAGTGTAAATGATTTAGCACATGGTTATAAATGGTGGTTTGCATTGCTAATACATGTACATGGCATCATTGGGTGATTCTTTGATTTTGCTACGAACTTCTAATTCAAAGCTTAAAATTTTAGAAATCAAAACCTCTAATTGTGATTTTATCAAAGTGTTCAGAATCTTAAAACTTCTAGATTGGGGGTTGCTTTTTCCAATATCAAAAGACTCTCTAGGTTTAGGGTTTTTTTTTAAAATTTAGAATAAATGATAATTCTCATGAAAGAACCAACAACTAACTAGTAGTTTATGATAGGTTCCTTTGACCAGTTCTTTGATGTTTTTACAACCCTAATTAAGGTTACAACCAATGTTATGTATGTAAGTGTCAATAGATGTATATATAGCATATAAATCCTGTGTAAATGTAAATGATTTACACTTACACATGTTCAAACTTTTTACACTTACACAAAGCCAATGTAAATATTTGTCAAATACGCTTACACAGCCTTCTGTAAATGTTTTGGGGCATGTAAGTGTATATATTAAGGTTATTTAGAAAGTCACCTTGTCTTTTGGCCTCCTTTCACCCTCAAACCCCTCTTTCACAGTATCCATAAAATAAAGAAATTTTATCAAATATAGGTATGAAATGCTGATACCCAGCATTTAGTGTATAAGGTTCTAAAGTAATTATAGTAGTTGCACATGTAGGAGCAATGAAAATATATGTAGTTATAGTGGAGGCGTTCTGAAAAATTGAAAACAAGGTGAAAACTCAGTTTATCATACAAATTGATGGTTTTCTGAGTGCCCCCCCCCCCCCGCCCCCCCTCGCCTTCCCCCATTGTTGTAGGCTTTCTTTTAATCTCACTGTATTTATGACCAAACTCAGTGTTCTGTTGCTATACATATTTTTATTTTACAAATAACTCTATTATATACTTATTATACACCTTTAATGACCATACCTTCTTGCAAATTTATATTAAATAATTGTGGGTGCATGTTTTGATGGGTTTTTTTTTGGCAATGGGCCATTTGATTGGCTTATCACCAAAAACATCATGAAATCCCTTTCCCCAAAAATATTTACATTGTTTTACATAGTTGCGTAAAGCCATATAAATGTATTGATTTTTACACTAAGTTTTATGTTTTACACTTACACAAATGTAAATAGATATTAGACACTTATATTTACACTTTGTGTAAGAAATTCATTATAAGATTTACATTTACCCGGAGTGTAAGTCCCAAACCATTTACATGCACCACATTGATTACAACTTACAACCAGTTTCATGATTTTTATAGAACTAGTGGTCAAGGGTCAACACTAGTGTTGGCTAGTTATTTGTATTTTAATAAATATCATACAAGTATTTTTTGGGACCACCCATGCTATACATATCAACTAGTGTGTGCCCCGTGCCTAAGGCACAGGTGTGTGTGTGTCAGGGAGGAGAAGCAAATTTTCTTTTGATTTTCCCACCTTCCTTCCTTTCCTTCTTTCTTTATGTTTTTCATGTCCACCTTCGTTGGTATGTTTTATGTTCCCTTATGTTCCCAAATAATTCCCAATAGCACCATTTTTCGACAAAAAATATCACAAATGATTTTCTAAGATGTAGTAGCCTCTTCTAGTTCCTCCCGTGTCTCTTGCATCCCTCTGTCTCTCTTCAACTCCCCTCCTCCTTGCTGTAGAAGAATCACCACAACACCAACTCCATCCCTTCTTCTGGAGAGTTTGATTTCGCAACACCACCTACCCTAGCAGCAGAAACCTCGGTGTGCATGGTGGTGTCCAACCAAGAGCTCCATGAAGATGTTGAAGTTGTTGATAGACATAGGGAATACAACAACGCTAGCAACAGCAGCAATAGAAGGAGCAGTTGGCTTCACGACGTCCTCGCTATATTTAGCTACATTTAACTTGCTTGCAGAGACAGCAAGTTCACTCCAGGTTCTGGACATGCCGCTTGTTGAAATTGATGATGAGGACATGAAGGTTTTGTTCAACCTCGCTACGCGCTGCCACACACTTCCCATCTACCAGTCCATGAAAATAGACCCAACCTTGCCCTTTCTAAAGGCGACTGTCCGTAGCCACTGTCCGTCTTGCTTGCAGAGACAGCAAATTCACTCCTGGTTCTGGACATGCCGCTTGTTGAAATTGATGATGATGACATGAAGGTTTTGTTCAACCTGGCTACGCACTGCCACACACTTCCCACCTGCGAGTCCATGAAAATGGACCAAACCTTGCCCTTTCTAAAGGCGACTGTCCGTAACCACTGTCCGTCTTGCTTGCAGAGACAGCAAGTTCACTCCAGGTTCTGGACATGCCACTTGTTGAAATTGATGATGAGGACATGAAGGTTTTGTTCAACCTGGCTACGCGCTGCCACACACTTCCCATCTGCGAGTCCATGAAAATGGACCAAACCTTGCCCTTTCTAAAGGCAACTGTCCGTAGCCATTGTCCGTCCGTCAAGTCACACCCTCGCTATATTTAGCAGGGGAGGACCCTGTCTGTCCGCGACTTTAGGGGCGGCTTCATTGTCGGTACCATTGTCGGTACCATCCTTCCTTTACTATATGTAATATTAAAAAAAGCTGGGTACTAACCATTGGTATGCATTAAGATAGGTTTTCAAATAACCAGTTCAATTATACACTGGTCATAAGGTTTTTAAAAATTAGTAATTTTTTTAAAAATAATTTATATTAGTGTTTAAAGATTGATGACCTACATAGATGATAATCAAGTCATCCAGTTAATCATGCAAACATCCAATTTTATGACTGACCAAAACAGTGAGCCTTTTGCCGTCATTCTTGCCCTGGGTATCTTTAGTTTACATGATGACATTAGTAATCTTTTTTTATGTGGCCATAAATTTCTCTGAAAGGCCAATTCAAACTTTAAAACTCAAAAATGAAATTTTTTGGGAGGTTCAATCACCAGAAGTCAGAGAAAAAATAATAAAATATTACTAGATTTCTATATCTGGTTCTAGTGAGTAGCAAGAAATTAATATAAAAGGATGATTAAAGATTTGTAGTTTCATATTTTCAGATTTAGCTAAATCTTCATATGGATAAAATCATGGTCCTCACTTTGTCTACATCACAAAATCCATGAAAGAAAACACTGTTCAAAGTAGGATTGTAGAAAAACAGTGAACTAGCACTGACCAGTGAACCATGAAGGATGGATGATAATGGTTTGGAAACAATTCTCTATTGTGTTCCTGTTCCTTAGCTAACCATGGTGGTTAGCTCAGTTGCTTTTTTTTACTACCTACCTACTAAGAACCCACAAGCAAGGTAGTGAGTAGGTAGGTAGTTAAAACAACCCTTACATATGTATAAACCATCTACTTACTTAGTAGTTACCTAATTTCCTACCTACCTACCTATGTATGAGAGCTATTTCCTACAGAAATGGTTCCCAAGGTGAAACCAAATATTAACTCAGTTGAGGTTCATCCACAACTGAGTAATAATGGGCATCCAGTGGATGGTGCACTGGTGAGTGCTGGTTCACTATGGCTGTCGCACACTAGTACTTGGTCAAGGGTGGTAGGCTAGTGTTGGGCAGGTTTAGGGTATCGACTTTTGGTCATACTCATCAAACAGGGTAATTTTAAAAACAAAACTAGGTGTGAAGACCGGTGCACTCAAGCCTAGAAGTTTTTTTTTCAATAGGAAACTTAAGCACTCTGGGCATAGACATGTGTCCATTTTTGTAGAAGGCCATGCATAACAAGTATGGAAAGGAGTGATGCCACACTGGACATAGACCTAGGCATGTGCATTAACAAGTGACCATAATTTACATGGTTTTTGAAGGGAAAAATTAAATGAATCAATCCATAAACAAATTCGAGTGTGAAGTTAGAAAAAGTTATATCTATATTCTAATCATACTTCCATGACTAAATGTTTATAACTAGTAGAATTGCCTCCTACGGTTGAGGTGATAATAAACTCTAACAAGTGGAAGTTGTTGATGCATGCCACAAACAAATGTTGCCTTTAGTTGCTAGCTTACAAATTTGATCTAAAGATGCAGTGATGGGTGCAAGGTGCACTTTCAAACACTCTCAAACCATGCACATGCAAGCAAACCCATTCATGCGACACAAATTCATATTGATTCAAACAATTGATGATGCATTGATTCACTCAACACAATTGCATCAACTACATGCTACATTTCATTTCACAAAGCATGCATCAATTGCATTTAGTTTCACCAAAATAACATCCAAATTCCATCATAACATACTACCAATGCCTTGTTATTTATAAATTGAAAGTCCCAATGTCTATAAACAGCCCATACAAGTTGCATTCACCTTCAACCACAAGTAGATGGCACATGCACCCTTCTCAAAAACACAAACACAATATCATATGAAAATTAACACAAAGATGCATAAACAAACACATAGACCCCTCATAGACCTTACATGCAACATTGGAAACACATACTTCAAAAAAACATTGACATCACATAAACCTTCAAACCTATCACATTATTCATTTACTCATCATTGAGGCATTCTACATCAACCTAGTGTTTGGGTACTTATAATTAACAAATCACAAAAAAGACAACACAATAAGTATGCCTTTAAGGTTAGTATACTTTTAGCCAACAAATTAAAATAGTTCCAAACTTCAAGCCATATCCATTTCTACACCCCAAAACAACACACAATGCTAGTTTTCTTGAAACTATTGATATCAACAATGAGACATTTTCCTCCACAATGTTGTTTTCAATTTTGAGGTATTCCTCAATGGATTTAGACCTAATTGTACACACAAATTTGGGATCATCTAGCCAATTCTTCATATAAAAACCAATTTTTTAAAAATTTAATCCCAAGAGAACAACTTCTTAAACCTATGATGATTCCTACCATATTGAAAATTCTTTTAGTTTCAATTTGTGAATTGACAATGCTAACGAATTGTTGTGCAAGATGTGAGATGTTAAGAAACTATTGTTCATGTTTTGCCCACCAAGTTAAAGCCTAAAGGATTAAAAGTATTTGCAAACATTGTACTCTTTTTGGAAAATGACAATTTAGTTCTAAGGAGAGCCCTTATGTAGCCTTTTTAGTTGAAACAAGGGTGAAAATCTTTTAAGGTGTCATCCAAGACAAAAAAAAAAACTAGTTCTTACTATAGTCCATTTTTTTTCTTATATTTTGATCTTCATCAAAACTAATGAATCAAAAAGTGTCAAATATTTCATAAGTACCATATTTTGGACTATAATTTTAAATTCCATCATAATCATCCAAAAATGCATTTGTACATAGTAAAAAAGTACTAGGTAAGAAATACAGAAAAAGGTGACGTTGCGACATGATTTCAATACACCTTAAATTTTTTTGAACTTGCTAATGCTCCAAATACAAGTAGCTCATAAAGTAACAAACCTAACAACTTTAACATTGACAAAGTTGGTGTTAAGTAATTGTAGATGGCCATAAGCAATGGCATAAAAATCTCATGGTCATATTTTGTAACAACATGCATGGCTAAATCAAGGCCCACATAATTTCGAATGAATGAGAAATAATTAAATAATGGGTCAAATGTAAGAACTATCATGTCATGAAGGCTAATGCAAAAGCTAAAAAATGCTTCAACACAACAATAACTTCAGCTTGCATGTGATGCCCAAGATGCATCAACTCATCATCAAAATCTTTAACGTATAATCAATAAATAAAATCAAATAATCAAAACCCTAGACAAAAAACCAAAATTAGTTGAAAAACATAACCTTTAAACAATAAACCAAAACCTTATTGGACCACATACCTACACCACATCATTTGTAATAATATTGGTGTTGCACATCATAATATACATGGATACAACAACATGAATTGCATTAGACAATAACCAATATTCTTAGGATCAATTTAACACACATTGGGTGACCATTGGAATCAAAACTTCTAACATTTTTTGTGCCACAATCCATGTTTGAGGAGTAGTAATTATATTTTGCAAAGCAATTGTTTGCTTTGAATAACAAATATTTATGGTACCTTTAAATTCTAGGGTTTCTTTGAATAGAACAATTGTGGATGTGAATTAAGTTTTGACAAGAATCTTGAATTTTCAAGGGCAAAAATATGCATGCTTGCAAGCCTTAACCCATTCATGTTTGTTTTTCCCACTTTTATTTGTCCAAATAATTATCTTTTGGAAAGAAAATTGGGCACCTTTAATTGAAACCTCTTCCATTCCACCACATACCTTGAGGTCATTAATAGCATACTAAAATAACACTTTGACATGGCATGCATATAACAATTAATAGCAAAGGCCTATGGTAACTACAATGGAACACAAGACACATTACTTGTTAAGGCTATTGTGAGGGTGCTCAAATTGGCATCTTCACCATTGATGTATGTTATCATTATGTCCAACAATTCATATTGAACAAATATTTACTTCAACTACACAACCATGGTAGCCCTTATTGTTTCATGAACTTCAAGAATTGCAATAGTAACATGACGTGCTTTCCATTTTTTATCGATGTAGTTTACAACCAACGTAAAACTATCAAAATCATCAAAACATTTACAAATCAAAAGTGCCAATAATTGTGATTGTTTCAATAAAGGCAAGACGCACATATCATTCCAAGGTCTTAATAACCATGTTTGGGAAAACCTCATGAATGACTTGTCATGTGCTAGGAACACAATTTGGTTACATAAATGAAGGACAAGCCTTTTCAACTAAATGTTTTTAATGGAGTTCAATGAGTACTAGCCCTTTGTGATGTAGAGTACTAAATCCTCAAAAAACTACTATTGAGCAAGGTTTGTCTTTTTATAAGGTCTTGTAGTGTTGAAAAAATCAACAATGGAACTTGCATTCACTTCTTCCTCTTATTAGCACTTTTAGTGAACATCAGAGTGTTTGGTAGCATTAAAACATTGTGTTTTATACAACTCCAAAGTTGCATAATGCAATGAAACAACATGATGTTTCATGTCAGTTGTTCCATTGACCTTGTTGTACATAACCATGCCTAAAAGGTTTTGGGTTTTTTTTTGACCTAATTCTTCTTATTGCACATTATGGCACATAATGCATCTTATTCTATGCAACTTAGAGACATTCACAATAGCATTAGGTCATTGACTTTGAAAAATGCTCACATATTTTATGACCTTTGCCATGTGAACCAAAACTTCCAAATGAATTCCAATTAGACAAAACAACTATTATTGTTGTGCTTGAGCTTCGATTATCAAAATCCCTAAGTTTTTTTCACCAAGCTTTGTCCCAACAATTATAGGACATGATTAAAATCCAAGCCCTCTCCCAACTTCATATTCATTGATGCCAGCACCATAGTTAGCTATGGACAAATTGGGAAATCCATGTTCATAAACACATTAAATTGGACCCAACCATATTGAAAGTAATTAGATGTTGAAAATTCAAGGTGATATGGATAAACACAAACCAAATTTACTAGATAACCACTAAGCACCAAAAATAAATGAAATCAAATTTTTTTCAAACCAAAAGCTTTTCAAACTTTAAATCAAATCTTCTTGAAAATCATCAAGGACATGAAGAATCGCAAGAACAAAGGCTAAAAGAAAGGTCTAAGGTAACTTTCAAACAAGGAATAAGACAAGATTGCATGATTCAAAAACAAAAACATAAGAACACAAAACAAAAACACAAGATGCATGCAAGATAAACATGAAAACATATATGTATTTTGCTAACATATGCAAACATGACAAGGCTATGGTGCAAGATCATGTTTAAGACTAATGCTCAATAGATTGAAAAAAATGAGGGGTCTTACTTCTATTTGTACTCCTTTGGGGACCTAGTTCAAGAAAACTTCCAAAAAGGGTTCTATGTGTGCATCAAGTAAAAAAACTTCTTAAAAATCTTCCTAATGAAAAGTCACCTATGAATTAACTAAAACTTAACTAAGATTTAATTAGGAATTAATTAGTAATTAATTATATTTAATTAAGACTTAACTAAAAGCCAACTAAGAGTTAATTGAGAATTAACTATGAATTAACTAGGATTTAATTGGGATTTAATTCGAAGTTGACTATGAGTTAATTTGAAATTAATTAAGACTTAACTAGAAATTGACTAAAATTTAATGCAAGATTAACTCAAAGTTAACTAGAACTTGATTCAAACTTAATTTGAATCAATTAAGAATCAATTGGAGGTGAATTAAGATTTAATTGGAAGTTAATTAAGAGTGAATTGAAACTAAATTAAAAATTAGGTACATGGATGAACAATCGAATGAATGAACTTTCTGGCATTGATGTCCGTGACAAAAATATATTTTTTTAAGCTTCTAAATACTACATAAGAAAAACACTTGAAGTGGTGAACTAATAGACATCAAAACATTTAAGTTTTTTGCTAGATTAACAAACAAGAAAGTTGGGCCTTGGTTGTGGCTTGAAAGAACTTCAACATAAAAGGTTGTGTAACAAAAATGTTTACCCCAAACATATAATAGGCCAAAGGCATCAAAAGAACGATGCATCACAAATTCAACACTCCTTTCTATTGTACCTTGTCTTTAACGTTTCTTTTTGTTGCACCATTGTCATTTCCATCATGATGAAGCTTTTGCTTTATCAAATCACTGCACATCAACAATTCTCAAACATCAAAACAATAAACAACTTCTATGTCTAACCCTAAATATTCTAACTTTAAACATGGACCAATGTTTTGCATAAGTTCAAACTACATTGAGATGCTTACCTCATTAATGCATCTCATGGGATTTGTAAAAATTATGCTCACTAGTGTGTGAAAGGTAGAAATTCCTAGGCTAATTAGTGCCATGGGCATTAATGATGAGGACTTGGGATTATTATCATTATTTGTATTCTAGATTGGGTGTGGCTAGGAAAGCTCTCTTTGCAAAGAAGTGTGTGTGACCTTGGAGAGAAAGGAGAGTATGGAAGATTCTCATGGTTGTTTGTTGATGTTTTTAGTTATATTTAGAATATGAAGGTGACATAGGGAAAGTAGTTCATGTTAAGACTTCATAGAATAAAATTATGTTCATATATTAGTTATGTGGTTTTTGTATAGGATTACAAATATAATCTACTATCAGTAGTAGTTTTTGGAATAGAAAACACATTCTACCACAAGATGGTAGCTATCCTTGGAAGGCATCAACAAGGAGGTAGATTTGATATTCGAGGTTTTTAGGGAAGATAACGTTGCTACAAATGGTAGATATCAACCACAAAGGGTCTACAAATGTTGTAAAGAGGAGACAACATGTGTTAGAGGCTTGCAAGCTACATACCTATTGGTCTAAATCATTTATCACCAAAGGTACACTAGAACGTCTTGAGGGTAATTATTTTTTGATCCCATCTCCCTTACTTTTTTATTTACTTCATTTATTATCAATTTCATTGGTTGGAATAAGGTTATGACTAGACGATAGGATTGTCCTTAAAAAACATGTTCTTATTTCACTTCCTTTTCCATGGAATACTATGTGACTACTATCTAAATAGTTGTAATACAATTAGTGAGTGATAGTAGCTCTTTTGGAAATAGAAATAATTTGCATTTATTTTTCCCGATATTGTTTTCATAAGGATGGTAATGCTTAAGGACCGGATTTTCACCTTACTACATAATGGAAGGACATCCTTTGTGTATGAAAGAAATGAAACATGCTTAGGCAAGGTATCATCCATTAATTTGTGAACCAATGGCTAACAATTGAGGCATTCCATACTTGGGTGCATGCCCTAGTTGATACATGCCCGTCACCTTGATATTAGCCGACCACTGGTGGCAACAATATAACATCCCAATAGTTGGAATTTTTTGACATTTATTAAAATTTGATTCAATAAAGTTGTAAGGACATCAATTTGAATATTTTGGTACTAAAAATGTGTGATTTTGGTGAAACATGAAAAATCCCCACTATTGAAAGTGCAATTTTATGAGATATGAACAACTTCCAAATTTTTGTGTTTTTGGAACGTTTGATTTAGCTACCATAGTTCAATGATCCTAATTTTTTTATAATAGATGGAAGGTGGGCATTTAAGGTCAGTGGAGAAAGAAATTCAACATTTGGACTTGAAATGAGGTAGAAATGAATGGTCAAAGTTACACAATGGTAAAATACACACAAGTAGAAAAACTAAGCTATTTTTACTATTCTAGGGCATGTTTGTTGAGGCCCAACACCTCCCAGTTGCCAATGTCACTTTCAAAACTGGACTTTTCAAAACATGGGCAAATAGCAAACTTGAAGTGCTTGAAGACTTTTCTCCATTTTCAAGCTCAATTGTTTTCATAATTAAGCTTGAGAGAGAAATGGCACATTAGAAGGGCAAAAGAGAACAAGGAAAGAGTCCCATACAACATACAAATGTTAGGTTTTGACTTAGGATAGTATAAGCAATAACGTGACTTGAAAGGAAGCCCTAAAACAAAAAGGTTCAAATGTTGTTGCCTTAATCTGGTGGTTGATGGACCACTCTAAGCATTCATGATCACATTGATCATGCTTTGTTCCAAATAGAATGGATTTGTTTTCTATGTGTTTATGTTTTGCACAATGTACACATTCATGGAGGAGAAAGAATGTAGGCATTATGTTCTTCTTGTTTTAGAAAATGAGTTTGCAAGCTCATCAGGTTTGATTCTTGCTCTTCATGGTGGATTTTAGAGTTGGTTCTCATTGGTTGGCATGATTGTATAGTGATTTGGAGCTTCAACTATTTGAAGGAGGGTGGTTCACCAAGGACACAAGGACTTTTGTTTTGTTTATACATTTTGCAAGAGCTAAGTGTTTAATCAAAATAGTTTTTTGCATTCTAGTGTTGGTTTTGATTGGAATACATTTAGAGATGAATGCTCTATGCCCGTAGCTTTGTTCTCCAAAATTCCGCTACATTGAAAATATATAATATATTGCAGTATCTTTGTCATAGGCTAGTGGTGCAGATGGTGCAAGATTTAGAGGGTTTGTGTGCAATTTCCTAGTAGCAGTTGTCTCAAGAGTGACTAGGCTTGATTTTGGGAAGTAGATTTTGGGATGAGATGAAGTGAGTACCTTTGATTAGCACTCTGAGTTTGGGGTCTACAGCCAGTGTTTCACCTGGGATTTGGGAGGATGCTCAATGTGACTAAGTAGGTGGTTTCATGACAAAGCACAATATTTGACTAAGTCTATTTTTTGTTCTATCATCACCATTGGTTGTAGAAGTATTATGAGGTTCTGTTTACCTCTCCCTTTGGCTACAGTAGTACTAGGGAGGAGGTAGACCATTCTGGTCCACACTGACCTTTAAGGGTTAAGGGGTGAAAAGAGGTATGTTGACAGAGATGGAAGCTGGTGAGCAAGGAGACTCAGTTTCGTGCAGGGCAATGCCCAAGGAGGTTAGCGAGCATTCCTCTGGACATAAGGGCCTGACTGAAGTTGAGCTAAAAGGCTCTGGGCGCTCGAGGAAGGTCGTGAAATCTAAACAACATTTTGCTATTTGAAACAGCTGCCCTTTTTGCAAATGAACAAATACGTGTTGAAAGGAGGCCTGCACATAGACTAACATGATCAACCCTGCCGATTCAGCTATTTTCCATAAGTGGCCACAGTTGCAAACTACTAATCAGTGGCCAGAGTGAATTAACAGCCACCAATGCACCAGTTGGCCGTTCCATCCACTGGATGGGTTGCGGTTTTTCATTCGGTGCCGGATGGGGCTCATCATAGTTGATTTCTTTTTGCTGCTGACCACTGTACTTTTTTTTTTGTTCTTGGTCGTTTTTCCTAGACCTGACCTCACACATAGCTACCCTGCTCATTTTCCTACCCTCATCAGTATTGCATCGACCTACTGACACAACTACCCTAATAACTAGTTATCCTACTGACCTAGCTATTGTACTAACCACTTACCCTACTAACCTAGCTACTCTATTAATTACATACCCTACTAACTTAACCATTAGGTTTAGGGTTGAGACACAAATTAATTATTAAGTTTTTCACAAATGTATAGTAATTAATCTAAAGTAGGCTAAATTTGGGGGGAAAATTTTAGGGTTTACACATATGTGAAGTAATACAATTGCATTTTATATCTTCTTCAAAAAGAGTGGAAAAATTAGGTTGGAAAGATCACACAAAGATAAAAGACATATCTTCTCTTTTGGTTTTATATGAAATTTATTTGATTATTTCTAAAGATTAACGTATTTTCTTTCAGTTAATGAATATTTATAGTTTAAAACCTTTGAATTTTGGTTTTAAATTTTTTTCCTGTGTTCTTTCAAATTTTTTTATTTTGCATTATATGATTTGTATAGCTTGTATAATTTTTTAGGTTTACGGCATATATCACTAAGACTTTTTTTTGTTAGGGTTTGGTAAAAGTAAGTACAAGTGCAAGTATTGAAATTATGCCCCAAAATTCCAGTTGGTAAAAATAAGTACGCATGTAGGTATTGCAACGAAACCCCAAAATTCTAGTTGGTAAAGGTAAGTATAAGTTTGGGTATTTCAAGTTGAAATGAAAAAACAAACCTAAATGTAATACCCACGTTTCAAAAAAACCCATCTAAATGGTTTGGATACCCTTAAGTGAAGACCTAGCCCTAAACAGAATATGCATATGCAAAGTCACTTTGAAATAACCCAACCCTAAATGCAATACCTGCACTTTGGGTCACTCCGAAAGGACGCATGTAGGGTTTAAGCTTTCTTTATATGAAGATCTTACCCTAAATGCAATACCTGCATTTAGGATCACTCCGAAAATACGCATGTGGGGTTTAGGGTTCTTTATATGAAGATCCCACCCTAAATGCAATACCTGCATTTGGGGTCACTCCGAATAGCTACCCTGCTCACTTTCCTACCCTCATAAGTATTGCACCAACCTTGGTACCTTATTTATTATCCCTTACTGACATAGCTACCTTAATAACTAGTTATCCTACTGACCTAGGTATTATACTAACCACCTACCTTACTAACTTAGCTACCCTATTAATTACATACCCTATTAACTTAACCATTAGGTTTAGGGTTGAGACACATAAATTAATTAATAAGTTTTTCACAAATGTATAGTAATTAATCTGAAGTAGGCTAAATTTGGGGGGAAAATTTTAGGGTTTACACATATGTGAAGTAATACAATCGCATTCTATATCTTCTTCAAAAAGAGTGGAAAAAATTAAGTTGGAGAGATCACACAAAGGTAAAAGACATATCTTTGTAAGCCTAATAAGCATTTATGATAGTTTAATGTTTAATCCTTATAGTGTTATAACATTTTAACTTTGAACTAAAAGAATTTATAAAAAAGAAAGCACATTTTTCCATATAATTGTTATAAGTATATACTATTGGAATATGATTCAAATTTAGAGTTTGGGAAACCCTAAATTAATGAACAATTTTTTTACAAATTAATAGTAAATAAAATAAATCTACGGTGCATTATAAGGGGAATTTTATATGCAAAAAAATGCAATACATATTTGCAAATCATACCGAAATAATACATAGGTGATTGAAAGAAACCATATGTGAAAACCTTAAACCCTAAATGCAATACTCGCATGTAATGTCATTTCAAAAGTGGTCTGGGTACCAAAATTATGTCTTTTGTTATACCTAAATTGAATATTGTTCTAAATTAATCTTATGACAAAATGTATGTTTTACAATGAATGTAAAAACCAGCAACTATTATGGGACCTATATGCTGGTATTGCAAGAGATGCCAAAAAAAACCAGCGGTTATTATGGAGACTAAATGCGGGTATTGCAATGAATGAAGAATGTCAACGATTATTTGTGCCCTATATGCGGGTATTGCAAGGAATGCAAAATGCCAACGGCTATTATGGGACTCATATGTGGGTATTGCAAGGAATGTAAAAGGCCAGCGCCTATTATGGGACTTATATGTGGGTATTGCAATTAATGCAAAATTCTTGTGGATATTTTTGGACTTGTATACAGGTATTGCATATCAGAAAATGGTCTTATGGAGTTCATAATAAAAAATGATGTGGGTATTATATGTTGAAAATGTATGGATTATTTTAAAAGTCTTCAGGTGATGTGAGTCCTATTAACTTAGATGTAAGTATTGTATAATGTTCATTTTGATCTTTGGTTTGATTCTTACATCTCAAGTACTAACAAAGTTATGACAAAGAAGACATATATAATTAATCAGATACACATCAAACAAGTGTGAGTAGAAGATACTATTATATTGATAAAAGATGTACAAAAATGGGTGCATGGAAAATTACTAGAGAACCCAATGAAAAAAAAACATTAAATTTCTATAAGATATCAAAGGATCGAAGTTCAAAATTGGGTAGTCCAAAAAATAAAAAGGCTACAAAACCTTACTAATTATATAAAGTGAAACCCTAACCCATATGAGTATCTACAATCTCATGTTTAGTTCGATATGCAGCTGCTGCATTTGCAGCCTTTGCTGCATGATGAACAATGTAAAAATGGCAGCGTTGCATCTTAACCTGAACTGCATTTGCAACAAACTGGGCCTTTGTTTGGTCCTGAACCCTATAAACACCCAAAAATCACCAAATTAAACCGTAACACACATAGGGTTCTTCTTCTTTTTCTTCTGCTGCAAAAAAGAAGAAGAAGAAGGCCTTCTTCTTTGCTGCGCTGTAGGTGAACTATAGTGCAGCAAAGAAAGAGAAAGAAGAAGAAGGCCTTCTTCTTTGCTGCAAAAAGGAAGAAGAAGAAGGCCTTCTTATTCTATGCAAAAAAGAAAAAGAAGAAGGTTTTCTTCTTCTGCTGCAAAAAAGAAGAAGAAGAAGGCCTTCTTCTTTGCTGGGTTGCAGTGCAGCAAAGAAAGAGGAAGAAGAAGACTTCTAAAGCCTTCTTTAAACAAAAAAAACAAAAAAAAAACGTAAGCATCTTACCTTTTCGTGGGCGTGTGGGTCCCGCTCCAACTCTAGCCACTTCAGCTCCCTCTCCACAGCCACAGCTCCAGCTCCCGCTCCATAGCCGCTCGAAGTCTCTGGAGCTCTGGTGATGGAGTGAGGGGGGTGGGGTTGGTAGGTGGTAGGTAGGAGGGGGGAGGTACAGAATTTCGGGGCAGAGAGGAGGTGAAAAAAAAAATCTCGACAAGCAGGGAGGATGTTCATTCGCAAAACGGGTTGAACGGGCTCATCCTCAATTGGTGCATTGGTGGCTGCTGGTTCACTCCAGCCCTAATCAGTGATGGGTGAATTTACCCTAACTAGCTGAACGCTGCCCCTTTCCGCATCAAGTCCACTTCTGATAACCATTGGCCTCAAGCTGGTTACCGGACACGAGCGTCATTTACATCCATAACATGCTCAGCATGTGGATGCATCAGAGCATGTGCGTAGTAGAAATGGATCACTTTTCATCCACACACAGAATGATGTAAACAGGGAGTTGTAATATGTAATAGAAGTGGGAGCATGGATGTCCAATGAAAGAAAGAGACACATCCACAAGATCACCCTTAAAGCTGGTTATGGTGAATTGACTAAGTTGAATAAGTTTGCGTGTGTGTGTTTGCCCGTACGCAGTGGGGGCGACGTGTGATCCTTGAATTGGTCCTAAAGTTTGAGAAATACTGGTTCTAGAATTACCTGTGGAAATCAAGCAGAGATGCAGATTTCAATCTGCATTAGAAACTAAAACATACTTTACCCCCCTACAGATTTTGCTTTTTTGGTGGATCTCAGTACAAGAATGCTGTATCCTCCATTTTCCATTGAATTTTGAAGATGGGAAATGGACAATTATTTTTTCTCCAATTTTTGCCATTTAGCTAATATTCACAATTGTTCATAAAAAGATTTAGCCAAATTTGGCTACAAACCAGATATGACTGTAAAAACTTCAACCATCCTTCTAGATTCCTGGCTACCTACTAGTGCCTGAGTCTTGATCGAGAAATTGGGTGAGTTCTTGTTTTAGAAATTTGGCACTAGGCTACATTGGTGAGTTCATGATAATGTTGGTCTCATGCTTTATCATGGGTAAAGCCCATGCTTTGGGGACCTCCTCTAATTGCAGGCCAGAGCCTCACTCAGTTACAGCCTTGTCATAGGCCCCTTATTTTGGGAATGCCCCTACCCTATAGCTTCGCCGCACAAGTATAAGAAAACCCTTGCACTCTTGTGTAAGGCCCACTTTACACAAGGAGTCGAGGCCAAGGTTCAACTCAAATCAAGCATTCCTATTGGTGCAAAAGTTGAAATCGGCCCCAAGGGCTTTTACAACAGAAGTCAAGGCTGAAATAGAAAAAATCTTTTCAATCTGCCCCAAGTTACTAATAAATGCTGAACTTTATGGCCTTGTGTTGGCCCCAAGGTAAAAAAAGAATACCAAGGAATTTGGTAAGCCAATTTGCAATGCTGAACTTTGTGGCCTTCTATTGGCCCCAAGGTTAAAAAAAGGATACCAATGAATTTGGGAAGCCAATTTTGCAATGCTCAACTTTATGGCCTTGTATTGGGCCCAAGGTTAAACAAGGGGTGTATCACACTGTGGCCTTGCCATTTACATTAAAACGGATCTTAAGGGAAAAGAAAGATTATGGAAAGTCAAATATTTCACCATGCAAAAATATAATTTTCAGAAAAGCCTCTAAAAGAAACCAAAATCCTACAAGATATTATCACTCTATAACTAATTTCAAATTTCAACACAAGCCAAAGTATCATCTTTAAATCTTCATATAAAAATAGACCTATTACTTAGGAGCCAAAATCCCTTAAGCTACTCTACTCTATAATGAATCTAAGCACAATATCCTTGCCTTGGCGGGCAAGGCCAAAAAGGATACCAATTAATTTGGGAACCCAAATTGGAATCCTTGGGCCCAAATGTTGGGAAACTTATTAATATCCTGAAATCAATGTTTCTAACATTTATTAGTAACTTAGTGCCAAACAACAAGCCAAAAATGCTCAAATTTTGGCCCCAAGCTTTTCCAGTCCTGACTCCTAGTCTAAAGGGGGCCTAAGATGTAGGCTCCAGAATGGTGAAGGTACTAGAGTATTTAGGGTCTCCGTGGGGGCAACGTGGTGGTTCCCCCCAAGAGGCGCGGAAAAAGATGGACACAAAAGGGCAGATGGCACAGCAAAAATGGCCCCAAATGCAAATATCCTAGAGCCAAGTTGAAAAGAAATTACACGTGAAAGAAAAGAAAAGAAAAACGTAGTATGCTTTGCCTCTCTTGTCCGCACATGTGGTGCGGGGGCGTTTGTGTGCTCTGTACGTGTGTGTGTTCCTCGGCGACGCTGCAAATTGCTGCTGTCCTTCTTGGGCTTTTTCTTCATCGCTCTTCTTCTGTAGCTAATGCCTTCGTCGACGACCATCTCTTTCTTCTTCGTCACATATAGAAACACAATTTCGCACTTGCTTTTCTTCTTTTTGTTGTGGGGGCGGGGGTGGTGGTTTTTGTGTGTGTGTGTGTATGTGTATGTTTTATTATTCTTCCCTTTCTTATGATGATTTTCGCCAAACGTTTTCAGAGGTATTTTTTCTGGGAATCGGTGGTTTCAAGGACGCCGAGAGGCGCTGTAGCAGCAGATTCATCAGCACATTGAGGTCCGCTCTTCAGGGTTTTCTTATGATTATTGCGTGTATTAAGCTGGGGTTTTGGTGCTCCTTGTTTGCCGCTCGTTCCAGCGAGAGCTGAGATCCTCATGCTGCTATTGGCTCTGTGTTTTTGGTCTATTTGCTATTCCAACCACCCGCGACGTGAGTGTGTACTATATTGGGGCAATTCTGCAGCTTGGGATGCTGAGATTGGTGCCTGTAAGGCATAGATGATATCCAGGGATCGTTATGCGATGGCGTTGTGTATTTTAAATTTTTTTCGAAAAAGTTACTCTCTTCAACATGTGAAGTCGTAGATTTGAGTACATGGAACTTTTTTTTTCCCGCAACCATCAGTGTCTGCTCGTTTTGTTTTCAGTCTTTTTTTTATGTTCCTCGTCATGGGAATTTCGCTCAGATTGTGGTCATACAGAAGTTGAGGCCTTTACAGGATGCCATCACGAGAGCTCATCAAACGATTTCAACTTCATTCAGTTTGAGATCTTGGGACAAACGCATGGATAATCTTCTGAATGGGGCCGCCTACTAGGTCTGACAATTGTTGTGTAAATGTGTGCCCAGCGTAATTTGATTTTGTACCCCCGGGCGCAAGTTTCACAGAAGAGGAGGGACCATGACGAGCGTGTCGAGGAAGAGCAGGAGCAACTCTGAAAGCAGAAGTTTGGATCATGAGCCTTCCTCACCTGCTGAAGAGCAAGTCAAGGTGATCTACCGATGAACCAAACGATTCTCTTAGCCTTGAGGTTCGGAAGTTAAATGGTTGCATTCTATTCCTCTCGCTTTCTATTTAACAAAGTCTTACAAGTCATGTACATTTTGAAAGCCAATTGCATTCTATTCATGATGCTTTTATGAGTTCACAAATCAGTACTGTTGCCAGTATGAATCTTGGGGGTTTAATGTTAGGTTTTCATATAAGGTTTTGCAAGTTCAGTTTAGGTGTCAAGTGTGAAGGTCTCTTCTGTGAGCAACTTGGTTTCAATATGTCTGTCTCTTATTCTTTGGTTATTGATTTCTGGATCTTCTGTAACATTAGGTTACAATTGCATACATGATATCTTTGAAACCCTGCAACAAATCCATATTTCTTCCAATTGGATGTTCTACTGTAATTAACTAGTGCAATGATGTGGCTGAGGATATGTTCTGGAATGCTTTTACAGGTCAATGAGCTGCGAGCAGCACTTGGGCCCCTAACAGGGCGTGCAGAAATATATGCAACAGATGCATGCCTTAAGCGCTACTTGCGGGCACGCAATTGGAATGTCAAGAAAGCAGAGCAGATGTTGAGGGGTACACTCCATTGGAGATCGGTTTTCAAGCCAGAAGAAATTCAATGGGTTTGTTTGTCCAAAACCCTAGAAAGTTGTAAGAACATTAAGAACATTTTTAGCTACTAGGGACTGGTTGACAAGTTCTTGACTCCTTTTCTGTACCTTAGCTACCACTGCATGGCAGTCCATATCTTAATGGAATTTGAGTTTCCTAAATGTTTCTTATTTATGTCTTGTGATGTGTTCATACACCTCTAGCTAGCCTGCATTTAGGTTGAGTTCTTTTATCCATGCCGCAACCAAAATGCTCTTGGGAATCTGACTTCAACCATCATTGCAATGTTTGGTTCCAGCTTGTGGATATCACATGATGAATTCCTTGTCAGTTTTCATGTTTTGTCAGCTCCATGATTTTGCAGGCTGAAGTAGCCCAGGAACATGAGACTGGGAAATTGTATAGGGTAAACTGTCTGGACGAGCAAGGGCATACTATCTTGGTTTCACACCCCACCAGGCAGGTAAATGATGATATACAATTGGCTTAATTGGTACTGCATCCGTGAGAGTGAAGCATTTTGCCAGTTATCCTCTTGGGTTGAAGTTTTGGGGTTTTGGGGTTTATGAGGAACTTCATGGATTGTGTTTTCAGAGGCTTCGAGTATATATTGAGTAGGACTTTTCATGATCGATTGCTTGGATTGGTACAGAACACGGGTGAGATGGATGGGCATATCAAGCACCTGGTTTACTGTGTCGAGAATGCAATTTTGAACCTGCCAATTGGCCAGGAGCAAATAATTTTGTTAGCTGATTTCAAAGGTTGGGGGATCAAGTATTCTACCCCAATCAAGACTGCTCGTGAAGCTACCAACATCCTGCAAAATCACTACCCAGAGCGGCTTCATGTTGCAATCCTTTTCAACCCACCACATGTTTTTGAAACTTTCTGGACAGTAAGACTTTGGCTCAGAATTCTCTTGTACTTGCAGGATCTACACATCAGGCCAGATCACAACAATTCCATGCACCTTTAGCTGCATGGATCATTTGTTTCTTTCCTTGTGCTATTGCCTGTCTCCTTTTCAGCTGTTTAGGATTTGCTTATTGGTCATCTTCATGCACAGTGTTTCAAGGCACTTAAATGGAATACTTGGTCCTCTCTCAAGAGGGATTTTGGTTCCTATTTTAGTTATTTATAAATCAGTTGTAAGCACGTATGTCTGGGAGATTGTAACTGTGTACTAAGTAACTGTGTTTGTTGTATATGTATCTCATATGCTCTATGAATTGGATTGCAGATTGTGAAGCCATTCCTTGACCCTAGATCATTTCAAAAAGTGAAGTTTGTTTACACCAAGAACCCCAAGTCCATGAAGCAAGTGAATGAGCTCCTTTGCAAAGATAAATTGAAGGACATACTGGATAACCCTGCTGATTACAAGCATGAAGAATATGCTAAATTGATGGAAGAAGATGACATGAAATCTGCTGCTTATTGGAACATTGGTGAAGTACAACAACCCAAAAATGGGGATCCAGCATCCATGATGAAATATGACAATTCCACAGAAGTGAATAACAAGGATCTTCAGCCTGTCCCTGATGGTGGGACTCCTGTGCTAGAGTCACAATTGGAATAATCATAGCTTTCTGTTGGGTTTGTGAGCCTTTTGTCTAGTTGGAGCTCTTTATTTGCTGTTAGAAGAAGGTTTGTATCCTACTGAATCCAAGTACATGCCAATCAACTTGATTTCATTCTGTCAAATAAAGAGGGGAAATCAAGTTGTGTGTCACAGTTTGGCACATGAGCTCCACTTGTGAATCAAAGTATAGTGTAAGGCATTGTGGTTGTAATCTCCTTACACCCACTGGAGGGGTGGTTGCTTACAACCATAATACCTGAATACAGCCCCTTGAGTACAACAATAATGCTCAAAATGCGGGAGCCTTAACCTTCCCCTGGTCTATAAAGAGCTTACAATCATAAACCCTGAAAACTGGCCCTTGGCTGCAGGGTGCTGACATCCATAATGCCCAAAATAGGGAGCCTTACCCTCAGTAAAAATCTGTTGAAATTAGCACAACTTTGTCAAATCCAGCTGTCACGGGGCCTTAGGGGTGTCATACCACCCAAATAGGGGCCTTATCAGTTCAATGTCCTCCACCAGTCTTTATTTTGGGTGCAAACTTTTGCACTGTTGCAATATTTCTGATTTTTTTTCCTGCAGATTAAATGATTTTCTGAAAAAAATCACCAAAAAATGAAAAAAAAAAAACCTATAAATTCTAATAAAAAAATCACCAGATTTCTATACATCATTCAAGTAGGGTAACCAAAGATATATAAGGTTTTTTTATAATTATTTTCATATTTTTAATAGAAAATTTTGACTAAATTGATTGGCTTATATAGAATCACCACCTCAGCTACATCACAAAATTTGCAAAATATATATCTTAAGAATTCTTTTTAAAAAATCACTGTGACATGGACTGAGAAAAGTTCTGCACCACAATTACCCAAAAGAACAAAGGCAAATTGAAACAGGTCTTTAGTCTTTTGCATTCACCACATTTCATTTCCAACATCTCTGTCTGTAATGATCTGCTAACTATGATTTGCAACCAGTGCTTAGAGTTTAATTGCTTGGTATATGATAAAAGCATACATAGAGCAAGAGGCTAATGATTTTCAGTGTTGAAGGTGCCATTTGGCACCATGACATTTAGGCAAATTGACCAAAATTTGGGCCCTTGTTTTACAATGGGGCTATTGCAGGTCCCTTGTGTGTGTGTGTGTGTGTGTGTGTATTTTGCCAATTGGTGGTTTTTTGTCCCCTAAAAAACAAAGACTACTTAAGAATCTCAAATCTTTCTACTGTACATGCTATTGTCAGTTTTGAAACCCAAAGTGCCTAAACGCTTATTTTTGGGATGTCAAGGCATTTTTACACTCCAATTTTTATTTTCCAGGTTTTCAACATATTGGGGAGCCTCAACAATTTCAAGGCACATACATGTAAGTTAGTGAGAAAAGTTAGTTGTGAAAGCAAACGCCAAGTTCTCCCTGTTTGTCAATCCATGTGGCACATGTGAAAAGACTAATGAGAAGGATGAAGATTGGGAGAGTCACTTAAGATGTTGAGATCATGGAAATGATGGTCAAGTGCATTAGTGAAAGAGCTTGAAGCATAGATGGATAGCATTATATATCTATAGTTTGATTTTTCAAATAACTTTTTTAAAAGGTTATTGTTGGAGTTCCTAAACCTCAGGAGAACACACAAGTACAGGAACCTCCCCTTAGGTAAACAACTCTCTTCTTATTTCCTTGATTTCATAAAAAAGAGATATTTCCATGGGAAAGGGGAACTTATAAAATTGGGGGAGCTCCCCCAGCATAATGCCATAGGGTTCTTCTGCTGGGGGAGATCCCTCAAAATACACAGAGAAATAAAAAGGGCGTTGTTTCTGTACTTTCAGCTTTCTACAGATTGATTAATTGAAGTGAAACTAATTTCTAATTTCAAACTTGTTTCATTATTAGCCTATAGGTAAAGTGATTCTAGAATTATTTTGAAATTTCAGGCATCTAGAAAAATTTCCCAAATTTTTGAACAAGAAAATTTGAATTAATATATGTGGAATCCGACATCAACCACGATACATGTGCAACATGCAGTTATTGCATTGACTATTGAGACATTAGGCTGTTCCTGGAGAGTCGCAGGCTTTGAATAACATTAATCTTCATGTTTTCTCAAGCCATGCTTGACCATGCCTACCTCGCTGTCACTTATGCCATCCCTCTTGCCACCTTCACAATGGACTCTGGAGCATGGCCATTGGGTTCCAGCCTCCAGGCTTGGGTCGGGACACAAGGACATGGACTGACTAAATTGCACATGTTGCAAATAAACTGTATGCTTGCAAGATCTGTCTGGGTCTCTGCCTCGTTGTAATTTTGTCAATGGAAGCATGACTCAGACTCAGGACCTTTGTGTTCACTTCTCACGGCTTTTCTAGAGCACATGAAAAATATCTCAAAGTATTAAACTTAACTGTAAAGTCACCCTCTCTTTCATCCCTTATCCCCTCTTTCAGTGGTATAATGCAAAGTAAGGAAATTTTACTAAATCTCAGTACTTAATGCACGAGGTTCGAAAGTAATTATAGTAGTTGTACAGGTAGGACCAGTGAAAATATATGTTGCAGGAGTGGAGGCGCTCAGGAAAAAGAACGAGGGGGTGAAACTCAGTTTACCACCAAAATTGGTGGAACAACTAGTTTCGGTCCCTGTTATTTCGTTTTGTAAAATTTCATTCCCAGTTAAGAATTTGATGCCCTATTATGCTGAAATTCGGCGTTCTCGCCCCCCTAATCGCCCGACTTTACTGATAACTTTATTGTGCACATGTAGATAAGAGGTGGTACAGTAGTCTCCCGCTTAAGTACGCATTCGTTTAAGTACGCATTTTTTGGCAAAAAATTTAGGGTTCAAGATTTATTAGTTGAACATGTCATTAATTGTCACTTGGTAAACCGGAGCACCATCCGAACAAGAAAGAGAGCATGCAGAACTAGATCTTGCGCTGATCGGGACTACTGCTGCTGCTGCGGGTAGGATGGATAAGACCACCACACAGCAACAACCGCAGTTCGACACTGAAAGTGCAGCTGAAGAATTTGTTAGGACGCAACAGCTGTTGTCCAGCCACCTGTTGGGGACCGCTTGGATGATTCGGAATTTGTGCTGTCTGGTGAATTGGGTGATCCTGTAGAGCAGCAAACTCGGCTTGGAACAACTAATGGAGTTCCAGGGCGAACAGGAAGTGAGCTTGACCAAACCCCCCCCTCAGATCCCGTTGAAGGTCAAACACAACTCGGCAGAGCTGATCAGTTGCCGGTCGAAGACATTCGAGCTCTTGGAGGAGAGCAAGAGACGACAGGGTCCGCTGCCGAAGTTAGAGTTGTCAGGACTGGTCTCGTCGGGGAGAAGCTTGATGAACCCACACAGCAGCAAACCCAGCTCGGCACTAGAGGTGTAGCATTTGAAGAATCTCTTGAACGGAGCCCAGAAGACGGCGGTCACCAGCAGCAACAACCTAGAGAGGGAAGTTGGGATTCGAAATTGCATCATTCTGCGTTGCAGCAAACTCAATTGGATACTGAATCTGGTTTTCAAGAAGCACCAACAACAGAAAGTGACGAGTTGGAGCAGGATCAACCAAATCCGCAATACCGAACTCAAACCCCACCCCTACCTTCGTTGCAATCCCCTTGTGTGAGAAGAACGTGAAACCCTCAACCCTCAAATGGTCATCAGACTGATGAGGATGCTACGAAAGTTGATGCTGTGGCTACAAAGAAAAGTGATTGGTCTTAAGTACGCACACTCCTCCCAGGTTCAAGTTGCGTACTTAGGCGGGAGGCTACTGTATGTTCAAAGCCAACCCTTGGGAAACACACAATATCATATTGCCTTCCATTTGACAACTCTGTACTTGCTTTCTCCTGTTAGAGTTAATGGATTAGCTCTTAAAGTGGTTTTCTGACTGTAGCCATAAAATGGATGAAAAATAACAGTGGAATAGTGTGAAACTTTGGCGGCTGAATATGTCCACACTGTACGACCTTCCAAGAGGGCCAGTAAAGGACTTATTTTGATTGTTCAGCCTTAATGACTGGCTCATGTGACAACATTAAAACGATCTCTCACTATTTCCTATTTACCTTTTCATGTTAACTAGTGAGGATTGGGGAACAATTGGACCTTGTAAGCACTAATGAGGCCCAAATAGAGAGTGTGGGTGGAGATGTTCTTGGCAACATTTTTTGGTGAAATTTCACCAAATTGCAAAAAATAGAAATAGGATGGGAATATTTTGTCACAGTGTTTTATTTTATTTTTTTCAAATCACCAAATTTCCCCATATCAATGAAAAAAAAAACAAAAAATTACAAAAATAAACAAAAACAAAACACGTATTAAAAATAATATTATTCTTCCTCATCAAAAATTGTTCTTTAATCTCCTTGAGCTCCTTCTTCCCTATTCTCTAAAAACTTTATTACTCATAATCCTCCTCATCCTCACAATGTTTCTTAGATCAACTCAATTATCTTGTTAAAAATTAATTTGAATTCAATTTCAATAGTCTTCATCCTACTTAATCATCCTTTATTTTTGTCCACCTTGTCATTTGCTGAAACCACCTTTGTCTAGCTTGTTCAACATGGACAACACAACCCCTATTCAACACTTCCATTCAGTATGTCCAACAAAGACAATGCAATTCTATCTTTATTACCCTTCTTGTAATTTGGATTTTGTCCTCAAAATCCTATTATGTAAAACTCTATTGAAAAACAACTATAGTTTGAGACTACTCTTCAAAATGGACTTCCATGTCTCTTTTACTCACTTTTGCAATTATATGTTCTACAATTTGGATTCCTTGTTTTATAAATTGTTAGTCTTCTAGTACATTGCATTCTTCAAGTTGTAATGTGTTTTGTGGTTGCATCTATTATTGAATATTTGAAGTGGTCTATGTATGGCCATTATCTCCTTCGTCCTATGATGTTGTCCTTGTTATAGCTGTTGTAACAAATTCTGTTGGTGGAAAAACTATAATTGTTATGGCATACTTAGTTGATTATGTGTGGCTAGACACATGTTGTATTTTTTATTCTATTGTGATTTCCTTTATTGCTTGTTCCTCTATACAAGTCACTATCTGCTCCCCTTGGCATATCCTCCTTTATAACATCTCTTCCTTTTAGTTTTGCATGTTCATTTGATTGAACCTCTTGTATTTCAACGCTTAAAGTTGCATCATATTGATTAAAATTTGATGTATCAAAACTATCTTCAAGAATCACAAAAGGTGAGTCATACTAAAATTATGGATATGTTTTTTCATTCTTTTTATAGTTGGTTTCATCTGCCTTATGTTCATCAAACACATTTTGTATGTCCACAAGAAGAAATCTTGTTTTTTTCCACTACCCAAATTCATAGGTTTTTAGTGAATAAAACAATATGCAACTTTTATGGTTTCGGTAGCAAAAAAAAAAGTTGATTAAGACATTTTTTGGAAAATGTTTGTCATTTTGGATAGTTGCATGTTACATTTTCAATTTAAAAATTATGACATGAATATATAAGGTCCCAAGTTGATATGATGTGGAATAATGTGCCATATCATCATATTATTATTTCTTTTTTTTCTGGATCATGGAGTCAAAAATTACATTTTTGTTGCAACAAATTTACATGCTATGAGAAAAAAAAAAAAAATCTTTTCTTTTCTTTTCATGATTTTGTTGACAAGTATTTTTTGACACCATTTAAGCATGACGTACATGTTTGTGTATTCACCATGATGTATATGTTTGGAAATTGCATTTGTACAAGATATATTAAAGCATGCATCCATTAAGGATCGAACCCAACACCTCATAGAAACACACTAAAGGTGTTCACATGCTAAGATGTAAACATTTTTTTTGAAAATAATGGGTGCTAAAAGTATTCAAGTTGTACACTATTGGCCCTTTTGGCCAAAACTATTATGGTCCGTGGATGATGATCGAATGGTATTGAGTTATCCATACTATCTTTATATTTAGACTTAAATTCAAAACAATGGGACACATGAAAGCCCACCAAACTAGTAAACTAATAATGGGGCTTATTTTCATCTTCAAATCATTTGTGCATTATTGGCAATGAAAGCCACTAATGATAATGGGAATTGTAGGATGTTCCTTAAAATGGTTTCTTGCTAGAGGTAAGGTGACAAGTGTAGAAATGTTATTGGTTTATTTACATTTTCACATCACATTTATTATGGGTAATTGTTCATTTACGCGATGGTTTGGTTGTGTAGGTTTTGTGTAGGCCTATCACTTAGGGGTCGCCTCTTTCATTTTGCTACCACCTTGAAAGTTGTATGATTTTTTGTTGTTTGAGTTTTTGGGTTGTTGCACACTATTGAGATGAAATGTTTTTTTTATTATTTGCTCAATTGTTTGAGTTTTTTTAACTGCTATAGTGACCAAACATTTTGTGTCATTTTTTATTTTATGTAAACTATGGTTAGTTGAACTACAAAGGTAAGATTTTGGGGTCATGAGGTTGACAAGTCTTGAAGTTAGTGAGGCAAGGTATAATGAAAGCAAAGGCACATTTCACACAAAGCATTCAGACTCTATCACTAAATCGAAAGACCCTGTTATAAAGATAGAAGTTCAAATGGAGAGGCTTAAGAAACCCCCACCAAAAAGGGATTTCGCATATTTCATGAAAATTGGGTTCAGCGGTTCAAGCTTAAACCCTTTTAAATTGAAGGTTGGGTTGTGACGTACCTATGGAGAAATTTGTTTAGACCTTTAGCAAGGCAACTCCACGATTAGGGTTTTGGTACACAAAATGCCAAGATCTTGACATCAAGGCGAAGGTGGAAAAGATTTGGCCTCTATGCTATGGGAAAACATAAATGCATTATTCAAAATTGATTGTGAAGGAATTTGCATTAGGCATTGTTGTAGAGAAGTTCAATAAAGTAATAAATTGGGCTACATTCATTGAAAAAACCAACACAAATCAACGTTCAAAGTACTTTATGCTAATGAACAACATGGAGGTTCAAAGAAAGGACTTGATGAAAGTTGGCAAAGTCCTTTGGTTGAAATAGGAATCACAAGTTGAAAAAGATTTTGAGGCCAATGACACAAAGCTTCACACTCCCACAAACTTGTACGTATTTGAACAACAAGAAGCTTTAAAAAAATGAACTTTGAAGTTATAAAGCGAGGTGGTTTAGTTGCTTCTATGGAGCTAGAAGCTTTAAGAAGTAGATTTGAATAAACACAAAAGGAGAAATAGAAATTAGTTGACCAATTTTGAATTGTTAGAATGTTAATGGAATTAATACATGTTTCTTTGATTGAGGAAAAGGGAAAAACAAGGTCTTAAAGGTTGAGGATCAACAAAATGAGTCAACTCCTTGTTTCAACTTTGCTATTGAAAGTGCATGTGATTTGGAACAACTAAATCAAGTGGCCCAACTAGTAGAGGTATCATCACCTAAAGTGATCAATAAAGAGCTTAAGTTGGAGTTAGATGCATTGATAGCTCAAAGAATCCAAGAAAAATGCTTTTAAAACCTAACTATCAAGCATGAAACATAATCCAAAAAATTGGGGGTTGAATTGAACCTTAAGGAAATAAGGCTTAGAGAGTTAAATCAAAGAAGGGTGTTTTGCGACTTGCAATACACTTCTTTGGGGGAACAACATGTTGCTCTCATAAAAAAGGATAATGGATCAACAATGCACCTTCATCCCTTGTGGAACCTAAATATGAAGTTTGACATTGGGTTTAGTTTCCTAAAGATTGCACCAATGTTATTTGTTTGTGTGGATTCCCACACAATGATATCATAGTTTTTTTGGGTAGACAAATATATCACCCATGGTGTGTTTTGATACACTTCAAGCAAAATAGCAAATGTGAAAATATTAATTGTAGGACATATATGTCCCTCCAGTGGTACAAAAGCTTTGGTTTCAAAGAATTTGACAAATAGTTACTAGAAAAAGAAGTATCTTAAGGTTGTGAAAAGGCACAGTTACAAAATCTCAATTTGCATAAGCAAACTGCATTGGTAGATTGTCCCAATGTTGGTGAGTTCTTTATTTTTCTTACATTCCCTTGTGATCAAGTCATTTTTTGTTGATGCTACTATAATTGTTGCATTAGTTGAGTATTGCATTCTGATGTGGAGGTTTGTTGAGGCTATTTCATTTGTTGTGGTGATTTGCTTCATATGTTTTGGTAATGGATACATTTGTTGTTATATTCTCCATTTTATGCATTTGCTACATAGGTATGCCCTCGGATACACTCTATTACATGAACACAGGCCTCATAAGCTTTGAGATATCTCAAATTTATCAAAACTAGCTTAATTTTGCGACGACGCATGGTGTAATTTTTGAGATATTCACAAAACTAGCTTATTTATGACTACTGCATGACACATGGTTATTGGAGTTGTATTTGTTCTGTGGCTGTCGCTGAGTTCAACGTAGAAGCGTCTGCATGGTGAGGCGCTGCTTCACTTGGAAGATACCTTCCAATGACAGATGCATGAGTGCGGTGTGATTATCGTCCATTTCCCACTTCAAGACGGAGAAATCAGATTTGACAGATGTTGTGTTCGCAAGGACGGTCGCTAGCACGCCGCAGAACGAGTGCAGATGCTCAAATCGACCCAGCACACAATCCCACGCGTCATTGAACGTGGTCATGTCATTGTGCTTGTCGTTCATGCCACGCAGGACAATGTCAGAGGCGTACAACATCAGAAGCTCGTGATGCTTGACCTCAATCTGCTCGACGCCTATCTCGAACCAGGACAAGGAAATGTGCTGCCGAAACGGATCGAGCACTTCCTTCAGGAAGGCGCCGTGATGTAGTTTGACCAGCTGAGCAGGAAGGATAGGCAACACGTTCCTCTCTGACGCACGATTGTCGCTGTCCCACTCAGCCTTGACAGACTGCAAACCAACGACCAACGCCATCGCGTACATGGCGATGTGTTTGATCACGTCTTGTTGATCACCTTCTTCCAGGCGCTCATAGCAATCATGAGAAAACGAGCCTTGGTTCTCGATGTGGTTGACAATCGCCACTATAGGAATACGTAGGGAGTCTTATTGCACGTACGTATCATCATCCAGGGCGTCTTCACCGTCAACGTCGTCAACCTCGATGTCGAACATGGCAATGATCGTGCCGATCAAGTTCTGCACGAGCGTCTCTTGCTGGGTGATCAGCAATGACCTGGCCTGTATCTGCACCAACGTGATGTTGATTGAGTCGATCGCCAGCGCCACCGTGTATGTGATGATCCACCACAGGTCTGACGGCATCAACTTGGGCTGCTTGTTTTGGCTGTACTCTAGAAGTGGTCGGTGATATGATATGTAGAAGTTGAGGAGGCGATCGAGATGCGCCCAACGGTTGGTTTTCTTCGGGCACTTCACGTTCATCTTGATGATGAGGTTGTCCTGCGCCCACAAGCAGATGGAGAACGTGTAGACCTACTTGACCTAGACACCGTTGTCGATGGCCTCAACGGCCGCCTTGACAACAATGTTAATCTGATGCGGTGTGCACTAGATTTGCAGCACGTTGTTGTCTGCACACGCGACGAGGCGGGTGACGATGCTTGCATGACGGCTTGTCATAGTTTTTTCGCCATCCGTCGACACACCAATCAGCTTGGAACGCCACTTGCTGTACAACGCGTCCATGAACTTGGCGATCAAATTGAAAATGTTCATAGCCGAATGTTGTTCGAACATCGATTACGCGACGAGATGCAAGTTAACCAACTCATCGTGATAACAGACGCGTAAGCGCAGATCAAAGAATGACTGGCCGCGATGCGTGCTTTCGTTGCTAGCCAGCGACATGGCCCAAACCGATTTGTCGTCGAAGATGAGGGCGATCTGCTGCAACGCGACAGCGACCAAGACGTGCGTGTACTGGCCGATGATGCAGTCATTGAGGCTAATGAGTTTTGTCGTCTTCGTGCGGTCCTTGGCTTTCTGGATGGCTACCGCCGTCTGCCGGAACGACAGGCCAATGCCGACGTAGTCCATGGCCAGGTCGAAATGAAGGCAGTCCTTGATGGTCATGGTGTAGACGAGCGCATCATCCTTCTTGCAGAACAGCTTCCTTGCATTCTTCTTCTCATTCTGTTTCTTGACGAGCTTCTTGCGGGCCTCGTCGTCATCGTCAATGTCCTCGAGTTGCTCATCGTCGCGAAAGAAGAGATCGCCAATAATGACCTCCACAATCTCGGTAGATAGGAAAAATTCGTACGTATCCTTATCGTGATCAAAATGATGGTCTAACGTGTTGGTCTTCTTGATGCACTTGTTGAAGTAGTTTTCCTTCTCCTCGCTCGACAGTGCTTAGTATGTATTCCACGAGGTCGCATGCTGCCCCTCGTGGTGACTCTTGTACTTGTAGGTAGCGAACGGCTTCGTGAAGTACTGAATGTTGTTGCGCTGCTTGCGCTTCCGCCCCGCGACGCCGACCTCGACAATGTCACGGCCCTCGTACACACATAACAAGCACCGAACCGTGACGTCACCACGGGCGTCCTTCGAGACTTCCTTGACGGTGTAGGTTAGCTCATGCACCTTCTGGAACGGTGTCGCCTTCTTCTTGTTTGCCATTCTGATGTTGAGGTGCTCGGAGCTCCACCGCAAATGTCATTAGTTTTGCAGACGGCGACGAACTTAACTTTGAGATTTTCGTATCTATTTTTAGAAATCTCAAAACTTATGAGGCCTGCATTAACAAGAAAATAAATTTTTTTAAACTTAATGTAATTTTCATATTGCCTACACTCATGGTTACTTTTATAGTTGCTCTTTGTCTAATATATCTTGTGTTTATAGACAAGAACATGTACAAGTTCCAATTTTGAATTGATTACATTGATGTATAGTGTATGAGTTTATACACCATTAACTTACCTTCTATGTATCTATTGAACATATCTATCACCATGTGTACCATGTTATTTCATAGAGACCAAAATCAAAGTTTGCTGTTCATACTTGCACATGTTATTCTTAATGTTTTTTTGGCAATTGTAATCACTTCTAACACATTGTTTGTTTTTCTTTATGTTGTATTTATAAGTGTTCATATTGAATTAACACATGATTTTTATGTTGTTTTTGTAATTGTTCATACATTTAACAAAATTTTAGTTATTTTATGTATTTTTTTGCATTTATTGATATTTTAATACATTTTATGTTGTTTTTTTCCAGATGTTCATATAAGGTGCAATCATACTAACATGTACCGTTAACAATCATAATCATTGCTTTATTTTTTGTATTTTGGATTGTAAGAAAACATAATAATAATAATAATAAATAGAATAATTTTTTATAAAATGTTATTGTGAGTACATTATGTACATATCATAAAAATTTGGAATCAATTTAATGAGTGAAAAATATGTATAAGGACTTCAACCTCTTGTAACCATTGCTCAAAAATAATTCTGACACTAAAAGCACAATTTGAAAATATTTTTTAATGATACATTTTGGGATATTTTTTAATAACACCTTAACATAATAATATTAAGAAAAATTTAGAGATTTTTACAATTTTTTTGAAAGACATATTAAAAAAATTCTAAGAATATTCTAAGAATAAAGTAATGGTCTAAAGGGGCACGTGTGGTTCCTAATAGTGTGGTTGGACCCTATACTTGTATTTTCTTTGTTGTACTATAATGTACATTGTATACTATTGCCATATTATGCACATTTTATGTAGGGGTAATTTGCATATTTGAAATAGGTAATGTTACATTTGTGGAGCGCTACACATATCTTATGTATGGTACATGTAGACATTGTTGTTTTATAAGTTGAGCAATGTTGTATATCGTGTTTTATTGTGCAAGGTCTTTCTATGGAACCAACCTCTACATGCATTATACTAGGACCTTCAGCGTGGGTGAAACTAGCCAAGTTAAGGAGTCATTTCAAGAGAAGAAGGTAGGTTCATGCATGTATAACCCTTCTACTGAAATGAAACAATGTAAACAAAGTGTGGTTAAAAATCACTTTGTTAATAAGAACTTGCTAAAGGACAATGATGGGGATGAAAAGTGTGTAGGTTTGCTAAGGGGCTAAATTGGGTGAGGATGTTTTGGTTTCAAGTGAAAAGATTGATAGTCTTGGTCAAGAATAGAATGGATCACAAGATATATTTCACAAAAACTCAAAAGAAGTCCATGGAGATCCTCTAGTTACTTGAATCCATGAGAAGAATGTTATTAAAGGGACACCAAAAAGAAAGCACAATGTTGAGACCCGTACTTCAATTGGAGGTACTTAATATGATTCCCCAATGAAGTGAACAAAGTTTGTTCCCTTTGCAAATAAGGTATAGTCAATGGAATTTACACTACTTAAGGAGGGCTAGGAGATCCCAACAAGAGTTGAAAATCAAAAGACCCCATCCAAATGTACTTCGAAGTTGCCAAGGTTAGTAGCTTAGAAAAAAATTTGTCATTCATAGGGACACGTGGCATACTTCTACCACCAAAAAATGTCAGCAAATCCTCTAATTCTGATGCACCTATGGTTCCAACCCGTCAATTGGCCACTTTTGTGGATGATTTCAATGACCACAAGCATAAGTTTGAACCGAGAATCACAAGAATATATCAAATTCTTAAAACTAGATGTACAAAGTATGGTTCAAAGAAAAAGGTTATAAGTACACAAGTACAAACAAAGCTTGTGAAGAAAGGCAAGAAATAATTCACATTTGGTAAATAACATAAGTTTGAAAGTGTAGACTCCATAGGGTTTGCATAGATATGTATGGGCATTAAGTTTTCAGTTTGCCTAAACCCATTTTAAATAATCATTGTGGGGTGCCACGCCACAATTTATTTTCACATCTATTTTGTTTTCATGGTTTTCATGGATATGTAAGAAAGGAATATTGGAAAATGATAATCTTAATTATGGTTTAAATTGCAATGTAGTTGTTTGGAAGGGTGAGGACCTGCATGAGTTTTGCCAAGACATTTCAAGTGGGCATAAGGAATACCTATACCTTGGGTCAATGATAGGACACATGTTTCACTTGCTTCTAACTTTATGTACATCACAAAGCCCATTGTTCATTATAATGCACATTTAAACTTGGAAACTAGATTTTCAATTGATCAAGAGCTTGTTGCAAACCACACTAACTTAAATTGCTTGGATCCCATTGTGCATTGCACTTGTGCATGCAAAAGTGGAGGCCAACATATTTATTTTGAGTGTGGGCATTTGCGCCCAAGATTTTTGAAGAAGGTACATGTTTGTTGTTTTGATCAATTATATGTCTACAATGTTAGCATGTTGCATGTAACATGTTGTGATTACTAGAATGGATGAAGCCTGCCATGGGGTGTTGATCATATGAAATCATAGGTTTAGAAGTATCAAAGCTTCTTACAAAAATGTTCTAGAAAATTTGGTTGTTCAAAAGATTGTGTTAATAGAGTTATGCAAAAAGGGATCAATCACAAACTACAAGTTATCTATTTCATCTTTCACATAATTCATGTTTCATATATGAATTGGTTTTTTATCTCATTTTTGACGCACTCCCAACTCCTTAAAGGACTCAAATGTGAGTCCAAGTGAAAGACAGCGGAAGAGGGAGGAGTCGGGATGCGCTCCCTAGCTTTCAACACTTGGAGGGGTAGAGGGGTGTGTTGGAGCTCCGGGATGGGACTAGGAAGAATTGACAAGCTTATTCACTCACACGGGCCTGCACACAACCCACACCAAGTGGTTAGTGCAAAGTTAGAGCACCTTTGGTGCTAGGACAGCCACGGGCAACATAGACACACAAGACTCACCACGGCCCGGACTTGGGGGAAGCCACCACCTTCCCCCTTATAGTATACTCTGTGACTCTCCATGGGGCCCACATCCAAATGGCTTTTCTCTCCCGGGACTCCCGGGAATCCCGCGCGGGAGTCCCGAAATCCCGCCCAGCGGGACTCCCGAGACTTTGAAGCCTCATAACTTTGCGAGCAGACCTTGGATCGAAGTGCGGTCTAAAGCAAAGTTGTAGCTCTCGTCGAGACCTTTCCAACGGTATGTCGCACGTTGTCTGCAGCCAAGTATTTCGGGTCGATTCCAGAATTATCGTGGTCGGGAGTCAAAACTGGCAGACTCCCGAGAATTCGACTCCCGGTCCTTCTTTTGGTCGTAACTTCCGTTTCAGATGTCTAAATGAGCAATGCGAGCCTATTTTAGACATCTAAACTTCAAGAACTTTCCATTGATATAAAGAGCGCCACGAGCCATTGAGATTTGACCCCTCAAATTGGTCTCTGAAGTTTCGGGAATCCTTTTGGGACTCCAACTCTCACCAACTCCCAACATGGGAGTTCACTTGGGAGTGTGAGGGTTCATTCCCTCACACTTTCTTGCACTCCCGGGAGTCTATGATGTGACTCCCGGGCTTCCTCTTGGCCCGCACCCTTGCAACCCCTTTTGCCTTGGTCGCGAGCCCAAAGTTAGGGTTGCGACAATTTTTGTCTTTGTTTATATTGTTATAAACATTTGTATGTTGAAATCAAAGTTAAATATGTATCAGAGTCTCATGGTTTCATTGGTTTCAATTTTGGCTAGGTGTTTACGACTGCATTTAGAAAAGGATGGGGCATCCAAACAATGGAGGACTTTACAAATGGTTCTTTTCTGTTTGAATTTGTTGGTGAGATTGTGACAAATCAAAAATGGCTTATTGCAACAAGGTGTATGAAGATTGCAAAAGACTACCATACATCATTGTTTTGGATGTTGATGAACCATGGAGAACCTACTAGATGTTGAAGGGGCTTTATGTTTGGATGGAATTGTGTACAACAATATTTCTAGAATTATAAACCATCAAGGCCACGATGTAAACTTGTTCGACATCCCTGTTCAAATTGAAAGTAATGTTAAGCACATATACCACATATGTTTCTTCATTCCCTTCTTTTGTTACATTCATTTGTGTCATTACATTTTAGGTTAAGACTAATGTATGTGTATTTGTGTAGGTGGCATTTTTCACATTCCACAAAATAAGTACCATGGAAGAGCTTACATGGGTAGGTCCTATTTCTACCATTAGCAATTCAATGAAAACTTGTGCATCAATTTGAGCTTTGTGTTTTACGTATAGAGTACCTTGTTTATGCCCACTAGTAATTTAATATTTTCCACTTGAACTTAACATGATTATGGAATCAACTTCACTGACTGAGAACATCCAGTTCTAATTTTTTCTTGCCTTTGTGGTGATGCAAATTATAAAGGCAAATAGGAATTGAACTTCCTCCATATATAAGAAAGAAATGAACTTCCTTTTTTTACAAGCATTTCATCCTAGATTTTTTTACAAGAAGGAATTTGTGACATTATTCACCTAGTTAAAACTTGTACATGAATGTTATTTTTGATAGCTTAGGATTTGTAAAGTTGTGGTTGTTGCAAATTTTGGTTCCTTATTTTTTGGGGTGTTGTTTAGTGTATTGACACAATTGTGTAGTAAATTTTTTTTTGGAAAAACTCATTATCTCCTATTGCAGTTGCCACTTGCAACCTCAAATGAAAGGAAAAACTCAACTTTGAGGTATTTTTTTGCTTCCACAAATGGTTATATTTTTTTATGTTTTTGTTTGATTCCCCATGACTTTTACATTTTTGTTGATTGAAGCTTGGATGTACATTTGGTCTCGTATGGTTTTGCAAATATTTCATATCTAATATTTGAAACTAATGCAAAAGTTGATTAATTTGTGCTACAAAAAAACCAAGTGATGATTGGTGGTAATTATATGATAGAAAGAATTTTCATGTTCTAGGGGGTGCATTTGGGTTTCTTGATAACCCATTTTTTTAATGTGGCAATCTAACATCTTGAATTTGAACATCTTCAAGTTAATTAATGGCAAAAACTTGGTATATGAGGTTGAAGTACTAGCCTTGCACCTTAGTTGAAAATACATGTACCCATTGTACCATTACAAACTTTTGTACAATTTTGTCAAATACAGCAGAAGAATATTTCTTTAGTAATTTTTTAACAAAGTAATAAAACTAAAATATATTCAAGATGGTGCATATTTCATTGAACAATTGTGTTGAATTGGGATATCTGTTAGATTGAAATCTAATTACACATGCAAAATACAAGCTCAAATTTGTAGTACATAAAGTGCCAACCCTCCATGGAATTTGAATATTGTTACATTTTAGAACATCCATTTTTCGCAAACTCCATGTGTCACAAGTATACGTGTGTAGTGTGTGAAAGGCACTTATGCAATATTAGAATGTCAAAACATAGGACCCAATAAAGCATTTTAAAGCTAATACTTTCACACATGAACTTAAAATTATTTCCATACATTTAAAAAACAATTCAAAAAATATAAGTCCAACTATTGGGCATCTATGGATGCTCAAAACCTACACCTCCTTTGCTTTAATTTGACCCTAGTCTTATTTCCAAAAGCTCGTCTTCATGGTTGTCATGTCAATGATGTCAATATATTTTGATTAAATCATGTATTATAACACTTTATGATGCAACAAAGTCATGATCTTTGTCAATTGAAAAGTTCAATATTTTTTGTAAAAGTACATAAAATCTGCACAACCCTATTACAAAGTATTCAAACTATGTATGCATGCATGCATTATAGCGGGTAGGAAATATATGCAAAATGTATGTAACATGTCATGTTCTTTACAACTTGCAAAATTTTGTTTGAAGAACTAATTATATGTATGCAGTCAAAGCCATGGGTATTGTAACCATATCTAAAGTGAAAACCAATCCTTCCATATGTGTTTTATAATTAACAAATATGAGAAATTGGGTTGAGGAACTTGATGACTCATGAATTAAATACAATCGACCAAGCTTTCAAGAACAATTATTCGAATGAAGTTTATCCTGCCACCACAATCTTCAATATCAATGCTAACACACAAAATCCCACAATTAGTTATACCTTTAGCTATTCGATCAATTTATGTAGACTTTACTAAGTCGATATAATTATAATCTAATCAAGAATAGGAAATAATAATGCATTTAAAGTTGTGACATCTCTAGAGGCCCCATGGATGACCCATGATCAAAATAAAAGGCCTAAATTAACAAGAAACAAAAGAGCTTATATACCCAATTTACAATAGTTAATAACATTATAGACATGTAGTCATCTTCTTTCAATGTAGAGTATATCATAGCTTCATGTTCTAAAACAATTTGTAAATTGGATCATCTCCTTTGACTTGATGATCTTGTGGTCTCATGGGGAACTTAATAGTTTGGACCAAATGAACATCTATATATGTTATGTTGGAGTGTTCTAAATAAACATAGGATTGATTACTCTTCCCCCATTTATGCTAATAAGTTCAAGCCACTACATGACCCACTTCAAATTCACAACCCCAAACACGAGAAAAAAATTCACTAACCATGTGTTTTGGTCGTTGACATTGCAGGTTATAGAAATCAACTCCTTCTACATTCCCTTCAATAGTTGGAATTGCAAAGTTGTTTCCAATCTGTATCATATTATAAAGTATTTCAGAATCTCCTTCAAACTCCCATTCTTCTTACTCTTCAAACTCTTGCATTTGTTCTTTCACCAACTTGGTGTTGCTAGGTTTGAATATAATCAACCACCATGAGAGAACATGAAACCTATTTTGACATGTTTCCCACTGTTCCATCACACAAGGAGGATAGAAACATGTAAGATCTCGTGCCATCAACAATGTAGGATCAACAATAAATACTAAGTAAATGGAGTGGAATTTTGAAGATCTAGGGATATTGTCACATCCATTAGGGTTTGACCTATCGACATCATCAGTGGTAATGTGCCAAAACTTCCAAAAAATGTCTGATCTAGTTTGGGAGTAAGAAGAAGGAATTCAAGTATCATTAAAGAAAGAAACCACCTCTACAACAAATTGTAGTATTCTTTTAGGATTCTGCAATTTTTTCATTTTAATATTCTTTTCGAGACAACTTTTGCCCCATCTTACTCTCTTGCAAGATTTCCATTATGGAATTCATAGTGGGAAATGGGTTTTAAAAAATGATCAATATAAAAAAATTCAGTTCAAATAAAAACACAAAAAATTTTGAACAATTATTTAACTTCCACTTACCTTTTTTGTGGCTTATGCCAAAGAATATCCATCTCATTTTGCAACCCTTTGTCAAATCGGGATACCTAGCCACAAAAAACATGCACTTGCTGCCTTTGAACTAGCTAACACAACTATCAAAGAACACCCAATGTTCTTGAAGCTTTACACCTTGGCCTATAAACCTTTCCCAATGTAGCAACAAACAATGTTGTACAAAAATGTGTCATGCTCCTTGTTGTCGTCCACATAAAAGTGAGATTCTTTGATCATTCTAAGCTGGGTGCAATCACAATAACACATACCATAACAAGTGTAATGCTTGCTTGGTTTTTTCATGTTTCAAAGTTGTATTTAATTTGATGTTGAAATTGTAAAATTTGTTTATATAGTTGTATTCTTAATATATCATGGGAACATGTGAATTAAATCAAAATTAATTCAATGAGTAGAAAGTTAACAAAAACATTCATTAAGCATTGCAATGCTTGTTTTTAAACAATAAAAGGACTTGTAAATGGATGTGATTTATTTTGAAAATGACATTTTTATCCAAAATTTTAAAAGGACCTTAATAAAATAGAGTGATTTTTTTCTTAAATTTAAAAAGATTTTTTTGAAGATTGTTTCAAGAATATTCCAAAAATATTTCCCACAAAACAATCACACAAGCAATCAAAAGGCAAGCAAGTGTGGCTCATGTTATCCTGTTTGCACTTGGTTGACCATTAGTCTTACTATAGGTGGGGTTAAGCATGTACATAATGTGGACCAAGATTGTTACTTGGAATGAATGCTTTAGTGCATAGACTAGATTTCATTCTTAATTTGGAATGTATAGTAGTTTTTTGCAAATTTTATGTGAGACAATACCACATCTTTAGGTAGGTCTAACATGGTTAGCCTACATTGGGCATCTTACCAACGAACCATAAAGTTGTGTTTGATAAATTTCTACAAATTGGGTTCATGTAGGTTAGAAACTTTGTTGTAGAGGTTTCCTTGAAAACTTCTTTGATTCTTTTCCTTGGTTGCCCATCTTTAGATTATTTAACAACACCAATTTCAAAGCATCTCCAAGATATTTTATAATTAGAACTGCCTAGTACTTCATTCGGACATACAGGTAGTTTATCAACTCCATAATTGTGGCACTCGCCTAGGAGGCATTCACGCTTGTGCCATTCTTATAATTCACCTTTCCCAAATACAAAATCTTGCTGGAGTTGGGTGATGCTTTTATAAACCTTGCTTGGAGTTGAACACATTACATTTTAAAATTCAGTAATAGAAAAACAAACATTGCAAAGGCAATGACATCCTAGCTACTCATGCATTCCTTTCTTTGGATCCTTCAAAAAGTTTAAACCAACCTTCAACATATCCAACTCAACATGGCATTTATAACAACAAATGTTTTTGTCTTTCAGAGGTTTGACATAATATTGCTTTAACTTCTGGAATGCACATTGCTTGATTTTGCATTATGAATGGGATGTTTGAAATCAGAGAAAAAAGGTAGATTGCAGTCCAATTCACATCATTAGTACACATTACTAATGTATTTACTTTACAAATATTATTGAATATGCCCATTCAAGTCCAAAAAGTATACAAACCTATTACAAATTATTCATTATGAAAATAAAATCTACCATGTATGTATACATGCACTGTAATGAGTAAACATGATATTCAAAATGCATATAATAATATGCAAATAATACACATACATTCTTAAATTTTCATAAATACAATAAATTATGTATATTGGTATTACATATAGTACCTAGCCTTAAGATCACACATGGTCTACACATAATGTACAATGTTGTAGAAAAAATGCACATTGTACTTACAACAAAACAAAAAACACAGTTTAGACTATAATATTTATATATCACACCTTTGTCACTTTACACACTGTAAAAAGTTGGAATGACATTGCTCATTGTATTTTAGAATATGCAAAAACAACATAGAAGAAGTGAGATCACATATAGTAGTTCTAACATTCATTGTAGAGTTTACTTATATTCAAGTACATACAACAATGCAATGACAAAAAAGATTCAACATATGCAAAGTCCAAAACAAAAAGAAAATTCAAATTATTCACATTTTCTATGGTCTACAAAGCTCAATGCACATTATATTTGGAAGTCTACAAATTAAAGAACAAAAATTACAAGAATTCACATATAGTGCATTTGATGGAGATAAAGATTAGTTAATTTGCTTTGGGTACTTTGCGAAGATCAAAGGATTCACACTACTAATTTTACCTACATTAAAAATTTCTTTTCTTTAAAGAAATTCATCATGGTCATTGCACATTCCTACAATCTAGAAAAATTCACAAACATTTTGGTGCAATTTTCAAAGATTAATTGAACAAAAAGGATTATGTATTTCTCATTTGGGTTTCAAGCAATAGATGTGTGGCATGTTCTTCGTACACTTTAGTAGCAATGTGTTTCCTTGTGACATCAATCCTATTAGGATTGATCCTTGCTTTGCTTCTCCACCAATCTATCATGTATGAAATAGTGATTTCATCAAGACAATCTACCCATTGTTTTCAAATAAAGAAAGTCCACTATGATGAACCATATGCTTCAACATGTTTGTATAGCAACAAAAATGTTCATTGGATTTGTATTAAACATTTTTCCTAATGCCCTAATACCAACAACTTTTCTACTAACCACAACATTAAGCAAAGTACCCTTGCATGTTAATTTTTCCTTGGATTACACGCCTTTCACGTAGTCAAGTTCAATTTTCAACCCTTGGACAAGGACATGTTGAACCTTTGCTTCAATAAGAGGAAGATAATAATTTGGGAGATTGGGTTTTATCATCTTGCTACCCAACAACTTCTCCATGACCAATTGTCTACTAAGTTCAGAAGGAAAAGTCCCAAGCTTATAATTTATGAAAGTTGCAAGCTTTTGCACTAATTATACACTTTCCATAGACTAGGTGTATTTTTTTTGGTGTCATTCCACAAGAGGATGCTAAATCTATTCAACTATAGCCAAGTTCCTTGCCTTCTCCCTAAATCGTTGTTGCCTTATTTTCCCCTTTTCTCTTATTTTCTATAATGCAATTTCATTTAAAGCAAATTCTACTACTCTTCTTGCAAGACCTAGTTGACTTAACGTAACTTTTCTTTGTTGGTTCCTAGAGTTTCCCATCAAGGTGATATAACATTTCCAGAAACCTAAAAGTTTTGATGTGTTGTAAAATGGCAAGAATGCACATACCTCAATTTGGCTCACTACACATAGAATGTTTATCGACAAGTTACAAGATTTTCAAAAAACACATGGTGTGACATTTGTTCAAGATAACATACCATCAAAATTGAAGCATGTTCTCGCAAAGTTCAAAACTTTGTTGCAACACAACATAGACAAAAAGTTGTTGCTCTTTGCCTCCAAGAAACATTCATCTTGCTTGAAGCCCTATAGTGTTTTACCCTTCTAGCTACTATGCCAAAACACTTGCATCACAAATCCACTTTGGTCCCATTTGCACATAAATTTCTTATCTCTCTTGCTCCCAAAAATAGTTCAATTCACATCAGCTTTGCCCTTCTCTTGGCCATCAATGACTACCTTGGAAGTTCTCATTTACTTAGAGCATGAATTGGACAGTCATGACAACATGGGATGAATGATCGGATTCACTATGTTTGTCGAGTAATACACATAATGTTGAACCTTTACAATTTCATCAATAATGGTTTGGGCTAGGGTTTTAAAAAGTCCACCTAATCCAATCCATTTGTTTACATAAAGACTATGCACATCTATAGACCACTTATGGAAATGACCCCCAAAAAAATTGCAAAAAAGGATGGTTATATTCCTATAATGTACTACTAAATAGAATATGTTTCAATGTTGATGGATTTCCAAGTACTTTACCAATTTATGTGAAAGATTATGGAAGATTTTTTTTTATATACTTTCATATTTAAATGTGCAAAATTTTGTTGAAAAATTCCATGTGTAAATAATACTTCTTAGTCCTTTTTTGAAAAATGTAGTTTTGTTACGGAACCATGCAAATTGAAAATGTACTCGAAAGGACAATTGCATCATTCTTATATGCATCGACTTTTTAATAGAATGATACATTAGGATGTGTTCCATCATTGATTACAGATATTTATCACTAAACCTTCTATAATTAATTATTATACATCAAACTTTGGTTGCCTTAAAAATTGTCAAAGTGTCATAGTTTTTTGTCTACACTATAACATGTAAACACCCCTAAGGTCTTAACTACCAAACCACTTCAAGACTTTATTTATGAATATGAAAAATATTAATTTTATTATGTTTGGCATGAAAATTTAGGAGATTCAAACTTTAAAATACATTTTTTTTTGCAAAATTTATTCAAATGCTACAAGTGAAAAGATGATCTCGAAGTTATTCAATAATGTGTTCAACAAGTTATTATAATTTATAAAAATTAGATTTACAATGTTAAAACAACTACTTAAAATAGCATTTCATGAATAAATAAATAAATAAAGAGTTTAAATTGACCTAAAATCTTTGTAAATCCAATGTGAATTCAAAAGTGCATTTATTAGGTCATTTATAAAAAAATTCATTACACAAAATATGTCCATTTTTTGAAAAATTACAACTTTTTATTTTCCCCAATATGATTAAGTATAAATTTATTTATTTATCTTTAAGATGTTGTTAAAATGGTAATCATCCATAAAAAGGTTACCACATTTGTATATAGAAAAGTTGCGGGGAAAAGAGTCATTTGGATGTAGCCTCTGCGGAGCGTTGCAGAGAATATTATATGGGGGAAGGTGGTGGCTTCCCTCGAGTCTAGGCCGTGGTGTGTCTTGTGGTCCAAAGTGCCCGTGGTTTGTCCCAACACCTAAGGGTGTCCCGGAATGTGAACTAACCACTTTGTGGTTTGTTTTGATGTAGATTCAAGCTTGATCTACTAAACCCTCTTCCTAGTCTATCCCGGGACTTCTAGCACGCCCCTCTACCCCTCTATAGTGCTGGAAGTCGGGAGCGCCCTTCCGAGTCCTTCTTTCCACAACTACACTTTGGTGGACCCTCAAGTGGGTTCACCCTGGGACTTGGGAGTGCATCACTACCTTAGTAACATGCACAAATATGGTCAGGTATGCTGCCATTGTAAGGAATCCTTGCATCTTGTCATTGGTTGTTGTAAAAAACTATGGGATTGTCTTAGTCATTCCTCCATGAAATGATTTGTTACCATGTTGTTTAGGTGTGGTATCTAACAATCTTTTGTTTCTTATTTTAAGCATAGATTTTGCACTTTTGGAAACTAAAAGTCTTGCATTACTTAAAGTAGGATGGGTTGTAATCATCCTAACACTTTTTAGAGTAGAGTGGAATTGTTTTGTGGTTTGGAATATTTTGAAATTAGAAAGAGTCTTTCGTACATCACCTCTCATTGTTATATTGTCTACATCTTTATAGTTTTGTGGTTGTCTCCTTTATATAACATTCTACGGAATAGCTAACAAATTGTGTTCATCTTCCAGATTCTAGTCAATTTGCACTTTAGTAAGGAGATAGTTGATCATTGCATCCTATACACTTTTTGAATGAAAGGACAATTTGTAAAAGCATGGCCTTCATGTGTACAAAAACTATAACAATTAGTTGTGGGTTTGGGTTCTTAATATGTACTTTGACCAAATCTACTCCATACCTATTTTTTAGGTAGTAATACGTGTTGTTGGTTGTGCTTGATATTAGACTCATTAGTTTGTAGTACATCAACACTGGTTGTTATCTTCATTTTTGTATTGATCATCATCATTGGTGGAATGTTATGCTTAACTTTATTCTCCAATCTTGTATGATAAATTGTTTCGGTTATTAAAATCTACTCCTTTGGATCCTTAGCATGTAGCGTTGTTTCAACACACTATGGTATTGCTTGTTTGATTTCATCGTTGTCTAGGGTTTTATCCCACTCTTCATGGGTTTGATGATACTAAAGTGAAGCAAATTGCTAAGTAGAACTTGTATTATGGATCTTGTTTCCAAACCTTTTTGTACTTCTTAATGAACATGTGGTATATTCTCGGATTTTTACAAATTACCATGTCTTTGGATTGAAGGATTCATTTTGGTTCTTTTTCATACCCTTTGTTGTAGATATGTAGGGGTAATTTTATTTGCATTGTGTCCCCATCCCTTTAGTTCAACATCTAAAGGTTTTGCCCTCATTGATAGCCTCATTTAGATATTAAGTTGTTTCATCACTCTATTAGTAAATGCTTCCTGAGGTTCCATAATTACTATAGATAATGTCATGTACCCTGTAGGCCACTCCTCTATCTTATGTATTTTTGGCATAATATATTGTACTATTTCTAAAGTGCAAAGCTGAATTGCATCATTTACAAACAACAATTCTTCTTCTACTACATTTTCTTCTTCATTTTGTTGCATTGTTACTTGTCAAATTGAATCTACAGATTTTAGGTCACCATTTGATTTATGTTTGTCACCATTCTACCACTTTCTTTGGAATTTTTTTGGTTGTAGGTTTAAATCCTTATAATAACTATTTGCTTAAATTTGATTCCTAACAATTCCTTTGCCAATTATGAATTTGTAAACCAGAGAAAAATAAAAATCCTTCATAATAACCTTTATGTGCTTCTCACAAAAACAACAAAACCTAGACAATTCATAGAAACTAAAATTTCTACCTTGAATTCATCCTAGGGATGGTTGCCAAATGGTAAATACTAATGTTCTAACATTGTATTAAATCTAAAATATGTTTCCTTTAACACATTATTTTGCAAATACAAAATATGTCTTGAAAGAATTACATGAATTGAATTAGAATATAACCAAAATTCCATCACAACAAAAAAAATTTCATAATTGTAATTTTGGATAGACTCAATTTCTCATATCGATGGAAAGAAAACAACGAAATATGGAAAAAAATATAAACAAAACACATACTAGAGTAACATTATTTTTTCCATAAAAAAATGTATTCTAATCTCCTTGGCTCCTTCTTCCCCATTCTTTAATAAACCACTATACTCATAATCTTCTTCATCCTCACAATGTCTTTTAGATCAATTCGATTTTTTCACCATAAACCAATTTGAATTCAATCTCAATAGACCTAATCCTAGCTAGTCGTCCTTTACTTTTGTCCACCCCATCTTTTATTGAAACCACCTTTGTCCAACTTGTCCAACAAGAATAACACAATTCTTATTCAACACTTCCATTCAATTTTTCCAACAAAGACAATACATTTCTACCCTTAACAAACTACATATGTACAATTTTCTAAACATGATCACATGCCCGTCTCCTTCATAGGCACATTTTTTGAAATTGATGTCAATTATGATTGAACAATGAGGTATTCAGTGTAAGTATGGTCTTTAGTCTTCACCATGGGCCACATAATGGTTGTTTTATTTCAAATTCTAGAAGTAAATGAATTGGCTACTTTGTGGGCAATATTGGGAGCAATTGGCTACTTTGTGTGTCACGTTATTGAAGTGGATAACAATTTCAATACTTTTTTTATGTTTTGCAAAATTGGTTGTTTAGTTTTCAAATGCAATTAGTGAATGCATAAACTTAAATGTCATGTGAATGGCAATTTCGTAGTAGCAAAGTCAAAATCTAACAATTTTCTTGGAACCTAATGCAAAAATATATTGGACATGACATGTGAGGGAATGGAACCCCAACAAAAATTGCCTTTCCTATTGCAACACATGGCTTATTTACACAAGGAATGGAGGTTAGTGTTTTTACGAAAAAAAAGGAACTGGCCTATGGATGATGAATTGTTGATTACCACTTACTAAACAAGAGAAGATTATGGAAACAAAGGTGACCAAAGAACAACTTCATGGTCCAACCCTTCACCATCCCCAATTGATAATCCATTTAGATTTTAGATAATGATCAAAACACAAAGCAAATGATTACACTTAGCATAACAAGAAGTAGTTTGTTTCAAAATAAAAATATTTTTCACAATCTAAGCACAACTTCAAGTTATGCATCATATCCATTTTAAATACACATTGATGTGCATTCTTGGATGATAAGCACATTGTAAGGAAATTTTTGAAGAGTGTACAAATGTTGGGAAAACATATGAATCACTAAATCAAGGTGAGTGGTAAGCCTGTTTCTTAGTTTTAAAAAAAATGAAGTTTAGAGTGCTAAAAGTGCTCCCATCCTCCATTGATCTAATCACTTGCATAACTGAATTTGTCCCAATTTTATGTACCGTGGAATTTGATGATTCATAATTTGGCTAATAGTCAACCCTTCCACAATTGAATTAAAGGATTGATTTGATGTGGGGGCACCATGGTAGCTTGGGAATTGTTTTTCATGGAAAGAACAAGGTTAAATCATTATAAATTGAAAAATAAAAAAAATAACCTCCTAGGTCACAAAAGAACTAACCACATTTTTTAGGTTTTTATGTGTTGCCCAAACATGTTGGCCATTAAACTCAAAGACCAAGTGGTCAATCCTTGTATTTGAATATATATGTGATCCATTCCATGCTAAATATCTTCATGATTAATTTCCACTAGCACATGCATGGAACCTTTGAAACAAGTCATTATTAATATAATCCACAAAGCTTGCGGAGATCATCTCGGCATATTTTCATTAATTATCATCACACCATCACAAACAAAGACATCACAAACTTGGGCAAAATTCACCAAGCATTGACCATCTCCAACATTGAAATCAAGCACACCAAGGACAATATAATTTCCACATCATGTGGTAGCTCTAGATTAGAAGGAACCAAGGATACAGTGGAAGAACTAATGGCCAATGTTCACAAAAAACTTGTTTCACAAGTGACAACATGAGGATTTAACATGTTTTCACATTGTGCAAGATCTTGTTTTCATTTTTTTCCATAATCTAAGCTATTGGTAAACTCAAGGTTTTTTTTTTGGCTTTTATCCATGTACTAAAATCCAACTTTGATTATCCATGCTCATGACTTTGTTAGTGTTGAATGCAACATATGCATTATAATTCATGCCTCTTTATTGGCCTTTAAGATTTGGTTGTGGATACAATTAACCATCTCCCAACAAACTAAATCACTTTAATGTTTCATCAAGTTTTTTTTCAATTTCAAAGACAACCTTGAAGCTCTTGGATTTAGTCAATGATTCAATGCCCTTATTCAACAAAAAAAATATTGAAGCAAATTGGATGAATTTTTTCTTGTGTTTGGAACCACACCAAATTGAATTTGCTCCTTGTCAACAAGGCATTTCATGGTGGCATATTGCACTTCATTCCTCACATGTGCACATTTTGCATCCAACATTATTTGCCCTCCCTTTATTTTCCTTTTCCCACATGCTTTCCCAAAGAATCCCACTTTGGAATTGATAACTTTCCTTTTAGTCCATCTTTGTGCACACAATGCATCTAATTACAAACACAATGCCATCATTGTTGAAAAAATTTGAGTTGCCCATGGTTGACCATGTTGTTTGTGAATGGTTGACATTGGGTCCATCCAAAGTTTTTGGTCCACCAACCATGACCTTGTTTGTGGATGGTGAAAAATTAGAGGGAGGAACACGCTATAGAACTTCAACACAACAACAAATGTTCCTTTCTATAACTTGGTTATTCTTAGGGTTATCAAGATTGCAATTGACTACACTTTGTCTACACTTCTAGGAGAAAATCATTTGTTGGAAAATGTTTTAGACTTAAAATTTTGTGGAAGCATTAGTTATAGTGCCATGTTATACCATGAAGACCTCCCAAACACTCTATAAAGAAAGATTGTGGCAATAGAAAGCAAATGCAATGCAAGATTATCACTTGCCAACAATTTCTCAAAAAAAAAGAAACTTCAATGGCAAGAAAAACTAGAAAATTGAATGTGCAACAATGTAAGACCTCTAAAGAACTTTACAAAAAATAAAATCCAAAGCATTGAATAATAATTGAAAAAAAAATGAGAACACAATTAAAGGCAAAGGAGGAATGATGCATTCAATGCATCAACATTCACATATTTGAAGGGATTCTAGTATTGTTTTAATGTCACTTTCCACCTTTATTCCATGATTCTTTGGTTTTGGTTCTTGTATTGATAAAACACCTCATATAATCACACATCTTATTTCATAAATTCATTTTTCATGATATCCATTGATAAAGGAACCAAACCTTTGTTTGTACAATGAATGAGATGAAAGCCTTTTTCATTAATCTAATGAAATAATCTTATGGGTCATCCTAGCATGCCAACTGTCAAAATTTGCCCTCAAATCAATAATATCCACTTCTATTTAACTAAATTTTTTATAATAGAACATTAGGAATATCCTGGACTTCAAGCAAGGCTAAGGTGGATCTTGACCTTTATTATTTTGGAGAATCATTTTTCACAAAATCATATGTGTTACCTATATTAATGTGGTCTATTGAAACTCCATTTTGTTTGGCCAATTAACATACCATTCATCACTTTAGACACAAGATTGGCATGTTCAAGTCCACTTTCATTTCTTCAAAGTTTCTCTTTTGTTAGGTGACAACCTTGGTTAAAATATCCATTGAATTCACAGGAACCCTTAAACATTTGAAAAGAAAAAGACAAGAGTGGGATAAAAGGAAAAAAAAATGGAAAGATGACACACGTTAATCTAAAGATTGAGAACCTCAAAATCAATTTTGAGCCCTCATAGGTATGACTTGGCCTCAAGTGAAATCATGTTAGCATGATTTTGGCTCCTCCTACCCATGACTTTGAACCCCCAAGTGAAATAATCTTATGTGCTTTGGCATGTGTTCTAAAATCATCTTAGCACGATTTTGGCTCCTCCTACTTATGACTTTGGACCCCAAGTGAAATCATGTTAGCATGTGTTTCGTACTATCATTTTGGATAAAAATATTTAAGTTCACCTTTTAACAGGCAATTTTCAATCGATCTTGATAATTTTCCTCGAAATGGCCAACAAACCTTTGTAGGTTCATCCTTTTGGAGTATGCATCTATTAGGTGAGCTATCACCCAATAATTGAAGTTGGAAAGTCAAATAAGAATCATGATTGACAATGGAAACAATGAGAGGTAGAGTTGTGTAGTTGGTTGCGCGTAGTAAAGCTTTGTTTAGGATCAAGTAGCATAGGCATAGAGAATGCATCACAACAAAAAATCCACTATTCTTTGCACAGAACTCTACTATAAGGGTACAGAGGCAGGCTGGAAAGTTAAAGTTGGTTCAATTTGTGTTTTCAGGTCACTGTTGGACTCACTTTGTTTCACTTTTGCTGACAGTTCACATTAGCAAAACTCATGGGAGTCCATCACATGTGCACATCATCAACAAATACTCTAACAATGTTTTATTATACACACAAAAATGAGGGCTGCTAGTACTATCCTTGCAGACACATAACTCATGTATATGTGGGGTATGCTTGCCCTATTCAACTGCTGCTCAGTGCTTAACTGCTAAGATAGTCCATCCATTGAACTCTTGAAATAAATCAAGGTTGTAAGGAAGCATCATTCCCTGATATATAATAAATTGAGCTCTATCAGCTCATGTTGGGTAGTCTGAACAAATAACCTTGTGAAGCTTGCACCCATTTGAGAAATTATTCCAAAAATTGTACCACTAATGGGGGTTTTCAGATCCTTGTACTACGATAGTGGACTTGTGGGAGTCCCAGGAACTTTTGACATGGTCCATTACGTATATTATCCAGTGCAAAAGACAGTTTGCCACCAATACATTTACTTTTGCATGATTTAATGCTCACTATATATATAACTTATATCGTCAATGTGAGAGGACCAATTGAGCATGCACTATATATGTCATCATAAGACATGCATGTGCCTTACATGCATCCAACCTTACACGTATGTGCTTTACCTTGTTAAGGCCCAGTGAAACAAACATCTGTTATTACTGTGAAATATTGGAATGAGATATACACATTTACTTGTTGATACTATTTGACTATTGCTTAGGATTGAAACATAGTGCACACCAGTAATCTTTTTTAATTTGGTGAAATTTTGTCATATGGTGATTTTTTCCCTTCAAATTGGAGAAAATTTAGTGTTTTTCTAGTTTGTAGTTGCCAAATTTGAAAAAAAATAAAAAAAAGAAAAAAATCACCAGATTGTATCCTAAGTCCCAGCATGTAGCCAAAAATAAAAATTATAGAAAGATGCTGGATTTTTTTTTTACTTTCATATTTCTTATTGCTAAATCTGTTTAAATCATCTTATGGATGGTCACCGCTTCAGCAACATCAAAAAAAAAATTAATAAGAAAAAACTGTAAGCACATGTAGGATGAATGGATTGTTCAAATGTGTCAGTTTTGTTTGTACTATTTGACTACCACCTGAGATTCAACTAGAAGTGCACATCAATGGTTTCAAATGTTATTGTGCTCATGCTTTGACGATTGAGTTGCTGTAATTATGAAATATAATAATATCCACAGGCACTCTGTTTGGGTTCCAAGGTGGGTGGTGTCATGAAGCTATGATTACTCCCCTCACAAGGAAGTTCCTCTTGTACATAATGCAACGCAGAGAAGTTTCCTAGTGTCTTTGAACCTAGACCTGTCAAGAAACCGCATAAAATAATCCCAGCTTTTAACACAAGGGTTTAGGGTTTAGCCTTTTCCTATCTTGGGTCCCACTGTGCTTGATAAGGAGAACTGGGCTTCAAGGCCAGAGTTGACCAGCACCCACCAGTGCACTCATGAAGGATGGATGGTAAGTGGTCAGGAAACAGTTTTCTGTTGGGTTCCAGTTCCCTAGCTAACCATGGTGGTTAGGTGGTTAGCAATAAACCAACTAACCCGAAACCCTAAACCACCTAACCACCATGGTTAGCAATAGAGTTGCTAGTAGGTAGGTAGTTGGTAGGTGAGGGCTTTACCAACCACACAATGGGTTACCAAGTTGAAATTAACCAGACATAAACATGGTTGAGGTTAATAATTCACAACTGAAGCATAGGCATCCAGTGGATAGACTGCTGGTGCACTGCTGGGTGCTGGGTCATTCCGGCTGGACTTTGGGAACCCTAATTCCATTCATCCTTCACTCCAGTGCCTTTCCCAGGCTGCCCCCTGTGATCTGCGGATCATGTGAATGCAGCAGCAGTTCCCCTCCGCACTTATTTCACGTGTGTGTGTGTGTGTACACTCTGTGCGCGCGCGCGCGCGCGCTGCAGCTCGTTTTCCATATTGAATAGTCTATCTAGTAGCTCCTGGTTGAGCCATGTTTGCAGACTCTAGCTTCCGACAGACTAGGTTGGGTCGACGGTGCTGGCAGATGCTCAGGTTATAGGTGCAGTAGTTTGTGGTCGAGGTACACTTCTTTTCCTATAATTAATTAATGTGAGACTGCAGCAAGTCCGCATGAAGCTGTCTGCAGCTTCTGCTAGACGCTTGCACCGCAACTGCTTGACTTCATCTTGCGTTATAGTGGTCGAACTTGTTGCAAGCAGATTGTAAATGCACCTGACCTAGTTAGCTGGTTGCAGATTCTCGTCTCCTTCTCTGAGAAGCTCCGTCTTTTAAAAAATTTCCTCTAGAGTCACTTTTTCGCCGTTGCGCCGCGCATGGAGCTTCTAGATTTGGAAACATTACAAGTGAGAATCCTATCTAGAACCTCAGTCTTTAACATTTTTCCCGTTTCATGTCACATGAGTGCTCAAACTGATGATATAATTTTAGTACTCTTGATCACCGCAGCTTCTGGGAAACCCATAGATCTCGTGGGATCGATCGGTACCGAGTTTTTGTGCTTGACCGAAAATGTTTTTGAGATGTCCAGTGCTATTCGCGGGTGATAGATACTTTGCGATATGAGTGACCGGTTCTCATGAGTGGGCGGGAAATATGGATATCATATATGCGCGGCGCGGCGAGTAAGTATGTGACATTAATACCACGATTACCCGTTTCAAGCCTTTGTCATAGGATTACACACACACGTATTGATACTCTCGCAGATGAGCATGTCGACTATATCAAAACGCTCCGAGCATGTTCGTTATCTATTTTAAGTCATGACAAGAGACTTACTAGTGCGAGTGCATTCCAGGCCGAGTGCGCGTGTGTGTACTCCTAGGACACAAGGCTTGCAATGAAAGGTATAGGTTCGTGGGGAAGATCGACATTCAACAATTGCTAGGACCCGCCGGGCCGACCTTCGATTACTCCAAAACAAATCTTTGCACAGTCTGAAATCTGGTGATACTTTGCACCCTCTTTCACAGTCTTCCATTGGTGTGTCACATAAACACACCAATTGTCCCAATTGTCACAATTCCACAGTTATATGACATTTGTAATTTTGTTGCGCAGTTTATGCACAGTTATGGAATTGTTGGTTTGGTGGTACTGCTCATCAAAAAAAAGAATTCTTCCCAAGGAAATCTGGAAGTAGATTATTGTCCAATTCGGTGCAATTCATTAGTTTTGTTTGATCCAGGTCCGCACTGTCTTGTGTTAAATTCAGGCGTTTGATCAAGAATTGTCAGAGAATAATATGGAAGTGAAGATTGGAATTCTTTCCCATTTAGATCTCTTGGTCTTGATTTGTATGTTCGTATGAATTCTACTCTAGAAGTATCGTTTGGAGTTTCCACTATTCTAGTTGGGAACTGAAGCATGTGTGATCATGATGATTCCATGCGGGAAAAACAAAAACTTTGGAAGAAGGAGCCATCTGTGCACTGTGAAAACATATGATAGTTTTTTGCATTTGTGCAAGCTAACATGTTACATTTGAATGTAGGAAAGAGAGGATGTTGATAGTGGCAGGAGGTTCATATCATCTAGGGTTTTTGCACTAACCAGTGACTCATTTTGAACTTTAAAAAAATAGTCCATATGAATGTAGAATTCTACAATGTTAAATCGATTAGTTTAATGTGGTGTCATAGAATAAGTGGAAATTATTTGTAACTAATGAACCCATAAAATCCATATAAACAAGAGCCCAACTAAAGATTTAAAACATGTGTGTCTCTTAGAAAAAATAAAAATTGCCACTCAAATGAATTTATGAAAATAAGATTTAATTTTGACCATTTAAAATCCACAACTAAACTTTGACTAAAGTTTTTCAATGAAGGCTTCCATATATGAGTGAATTTTTAAGTATCCATAACGTAACACATACTTAATCACTCTAAATAATTTGGAATGAAATTTAAAATTAATCAATATACCTTTATTTTAAAAAAATTCAATAAAAAATCAGTTCATATTTTGGAATTTCAAAAGTTCAATACAAAAATTGAGGATACTTTTACTAAAAAATAATCGCACATATGAGGGGGGTGAGGGGGAAGTACTACTTTTGGGACAATGTTTTTTCAGATCAATAGCTTTGTCTACAAATTCCCACTTCCTCAAGGGGTGTTTCTTTTGTGAACATATTTAGTCCTAATGTTGTACAAAACTCTGAAAGATATTGTGATGTGATTAATCATTAGCCTGCTGGTTTAATTTCTTCTTTCCATTGAGTTTGGAAGTTTCAAAGGAGTATAATTTCTAAGGGATTAGTTCATTGAACTAAATGTAAAGGTCAATTAGAACATGCTACAAACATTTTGTTTGATGGGTGCTTGTATAGAACTTGACCTTTACATAACCATCAATATAGCATACATCTTTGTTCTAAAAGAATAATTGAAAGTTGCAATAACTTTTCTTTTAATGTGAATGTCCTGACTATACATCATTTTATCCAACCTGATGGCTATATTTTTAATTCATTGAAAAAAATGAGGAGGAGAAAAAGGACATGAAAATGAGGAAGGTCAAAAGAAACAATTCAGCTAAAAATAAAAGAACTGAAACAAAGCTCCCAATGAAATCCCTTGAGAAAGTTCCAAATTAAGTTTTTTCACTTTGTAGCCCAACACAAAAGACACCAAGAGGACATTTTATTCTTTCAATGCATGTTCCGTAGTTCCCAGTTATGTCCTAAGATAAAATCTCAAAGATGTTTTCTCAAATAATGTTAGCATTTTCAACTGATTACCTATTTCCCAAAGTGGTTTGGTTCCTATTTCATTCCCAATATCTCGAATTAAACATATCATTTCTGCTAGATATACCCACCCCAAAAAGGGCCAAATTGGGGAGCTCTTGTCCAATGGCATGTTGCCACATTAGTGAGATGCTCCCTACAATCAGTTACAGTGATGAGGCTCCAGCATCAGAGGTGTTCATTCATTGGGATTCTTGTGTTGGGATCATGGGAAAGGCATCAGGCTGTGTGCCAAGCACCTCAAAGGGGAAATGCACTGAATGTGGGAAATGGGGATCAACACTGCACTTTTCTCATGCTTAAGGCTAACGCAGCTGAAGCTGTAACCCCTGAGGACAGAGATGCCGCCTCAAAAACTGACAAGGATCAACCATTTGAATCTTCCATCTCCGCTTTGGATGAGACTCAAAGATCAAAGGTTTCATCATGTAAGTCAATTTGCAACAGCATCAGACTTGACTCTGAATAAGAGTAATTGTTGCACATCAAAATTGCGATTGCCTCAATGCAGCTTGATTCATATTAGCTCTCGATGATTGCATCAGCTGGTTGTATAATCACATTCCAGGTTGGTTTTAGCCAGGTGATTGACTCATAACTCTTTTAAGAATTGTTCAGATATTGGACTGCTTCTTTTGAAGCTTGATCATTTCATGAATGTCACCAATATAATGTCTCATTCCTATCTGAGATGTCGTGCATATTATACCTAACACAGTGAGTTCTGGCATAATTTCTAGATTGGCCCAAACCTTTCTATCCTATTTCATCTATCTGACACCTTGCATGTTTTTGGTACTTGAATTCATGTACATAAGAAAGTAAGGAGAGCCTATGATTTTGAAAACTAGAACAAAGCTCAGAAACAGCCAGCTTTTGAATATAGTCCATAATTTTGGACAACCATCACACAAGCTTGCCCCCCATGGCATGCTCTATGTGCCAATTGGGTATACATGTGCTGCAGCTATGTTCACATTGGATGAGCCTTGGGGAGGCTCACGTTATGGAGCAGGTGTAACACAAAATGAGTGCTGGATGTGAAAAATTCTGGTTAACAATAATATTTTTCTGTTTGCTGTGTTTTGCTACTTCTGAGAGTAGAAATGTGGGATACTTTCAATAGAGTACTGTTAGAGCTAAAGCTGGAGGTGCCAGCAGTTGGTGGGTGGCTATCCAAAGCACCTTCAGTGAGCATCATAATTCAGTGACAACACTGCAAGGTTCAAGAAGTGGAATTGACAGAGAGTAATTATGCACAAGGGACTTAGCTTCAAGGCGCCCACAGAGATAACAAGCAAGTGGACACATTATGTGGGTGACCAGTAGAGTGCATCATCTTACCTCCAGTAGCTGAGCGGTACATAGAACTTTTGATTAGCTGAAGAAGGAACAGAGCTGTAGACAGTTGCAGATGATCTAGCATGGGTATATGGGCTAGCTTACTCAGAAGAGACCAGGATGTAACCAAATCTTGTATCACTCAATCTAAGCATTGAGCTGCCATTTTTGACCAGGATGTTTTTGTGCTAGGAACAGTCCATGTTGATTTCTCTCTTCTTTCCACTGCACATGACCTCTATCCAACTGCCTAGTGCGAGGCTTGTCCCTGGTCTCAGATCTAGAAGCCCAAAGCATGAAGGCATGAGTTAGATATATTAGGAGAGTGGAGATGCTGCAAGTGTATATAGAAACTGATTGCATGTTTACTGATTGCAGGTATTCTGTAAGAAGGCCAACCAAGGTCCTCCATCCTTGGGTTACACAGGAACCTTGGCAGGCCATTGCATGCAATTACCAACTGAGACAGAGCTTGCCTTGGCTGAGTACCAGGGCTGGATGAGCACCAGGGCTTATACACTGCAAACATTGTGAACCAGTCAGTGAGCAGTTAATGCATGATGGCCCTTTATGTCTGGGGAATCAAGTCTTAAGGTTTCTTATTGTCATTGTCATTGTTGACTACTGGATGTGAGACATTTTCTCCAACCTTTCAGTCTGCAATTATGGTGAAGAATCATTCCACATTGCTTGCAGGGTACATACATAAATAGACAATCATGCTTTTACAGTTGGAGGTTACTTGAACATTTTTAAGGACATTGCAAGTCTCTTGCTACAAAGAAAGACTTCCCCTTTGAACTGATTTCTGCCAAGAGCTTTACTTCACCTCCAGAGATTCATACCTTTAAACCTGTACCCATACCTTTGCATTGAGCTTGCTACTGTGGAAAGAAACCCAGAACCATAAGTCATTGTATAGAGAAATAGAGGTAGCTAGGAATCCATATTAATTCTGGCAGTTAGAGTAGTCAAGCAAATGAAATACAGTGCCACACCACGTCTTGCATACCAGAATGCATGCAACATGAGACATTGGAGGAGTCATAATTACACCTGAGGTCAACACCCCAAATCTTCTGACCATTGCACTCCCCTATATTGCAAATGGTTCTGTTTCATTCACTCTGGTTCTTCCATATCACTAAACTTTGCAAAAGAATTCAAGACCTGAACAATCATCACCCTCAAAAAACAATATGAGGGGGATCATAACAAGCCAGGCCAACCACAATAGATAGAACAGCAGAGGCTATTCACATCCAACAGACAACAGTAGAGGTATCCAGCCAATGGCTTAGTTCAACAGACCCCTTTCAATGTTCAAATCATAACAGATTTGCGATACATCTACTGCCAACATTGCCCACTGATAGGGGGGTCAATGTTGCATACAATACCTGTGACACTTTGGGCAAGTCCAAAAGTCACCAATCTAATCATCAAGACATGTAATGCTGAATATCATGGAGATGCACACCATGCTGCAAGGTCAATGTGACACAGTTGGATCACTTCTACTTGAACATATGACAGTTTTGCCATTGTGGCAACAGGTCATTGCATACTTTTAAAATTAAAGGGTAAATGTCTGGACTAGCAGTAAATAGATATATGCTACAAGTTTCAGAGATAACTCATGTTGGGAACATGAGAGCTGTGGGCAGCTCTGCCCTTCCAATGGAACTGGGGATACATATAGCAGTTTTCATCAAACTAGTTGAAGCCTCTTAGTGCCCAGCCCCACTCTAAGCACCCACAAAACATGTAGAATACAACAGTAGTTCAAAACTACTGAAACCATCTCTGCACACCAAGCAAGATCTCCTGCTTCAGACATCAAGTCACATTTTAGTTATACTCACAAATGTTGCAGTAAACCACAAAGCACCGAACAATGGCAAATTAAAAGAATGTCAACTAATCATTACATACTAGTTTATCACTGAGAAAAGAGAGAAAGAAAGATACCATTCTAACTCAGAAAGCATTGCTTTATCCCCATCACAACCAGAAAAGTATGTACAAGGTTGCTGCTCATATTTGGCCATTGCAAATGATGTGAAGGAAACCATCATGCAAACAGGATACTCTTGGTAAGCATCTGCTTCAAGAGACATAGGACATTTCAGCAGTGCATAGCACAAAGTGCCCATCTGTTTTATAACGATGGAGAGGGCACTGAAGGACCGCAGGAAATCATTAGCCTCATCCATGCTGCAAACTTCTGAAATCCTTGAGATTCCTCTGCATCAGTTTTAGAGCAGAATCAGAAAAAAAAGAACTTCAGTAGGCATGGTTTTGCTGCTGCCTCTAGCTGTGTAAAAGCTGTGGATACATAGTACCTCATGCCTCATAGTAGTTAAGCTCACAAGGCAAACCTCAATCTCCCTAAATCCATTCCTGGACTCCGCCTGCACGCCATGGATTGAGAGCCTTGCATAGGAGCAAGAGGGAGTACCACAAAGGTGAAATTGACCATGGCACTAGTGACAATCAAACTGCAGCCAGTTTCTTCCCAACTATAGGGGGCCCATCTCCTTTCCCATGATGCAGTGGAAAATGACTGCCATCAATTCATCCTGGCACTTGTCATCATCCACTTTGACGTCCTTTCCTTCCCAACTTGAGAGTGTATCCCTTCTGACAATTCTGCACAAATTACTGCCATCAAGATCTACATGTGTTTACTACAAAATAATTTGCCTTAATTCACCTCAGACTTTCACACTATTCTCTGTCAATTCTGATAGTTCACTTCTATTTCTGTTCTAATTCAGAGCAAATCACAAGTGCTGATTCCCCAACAATGTTTGGCCAGCTGTCCATCCCAACAAGGTCTTCCTTGTGAGCAGCCTACAAATACTTTCTATGCAACCCTTCATACTACTAGATGTTCCTACAATGGTCCAAGCTGCTGAGAAACAACTCCTGAGACCAAAAAATAATTCAATAAAACAGACAAAGCGACTTGTTCCCTCTGTTCCTAGGTCTGAGCTAATAACTTTTGTCTATCATCTATGACAAACCTCCCAAAGGCTGCCTTACCTCATCTATGGAAGACTTTGGCCATCAAGCTGCACCAAGAAGGAGCTAATAAATGCATCCCTCTGACATATGTGAAAAGCCTATGCTCATCATCTCTCGGATTGATTGGCAGGATTCACTGTTCCATTCCTGAGCAATCTCATGCTGAGACTGTTAAATAGGTCCCTAGAATATTGTCTAGATGCTTTCCTCCAGTCTGTACCTCTTCGCATCATGGCAGAAAACTCATCATAGCTAATACGACCATCCTTATCAGTGTCCACTTCCTCTAGAATGCCATTGATCACACTTGCCTCGGCTGCTGCTGAATCGTTGCCAATAGCTACCCTAAGCTCCTCCACCTCAATGTATCCACTTCTGTCCGTGTCAAAGTGAGTAAAGGCTTTCTGCAAGTGGTCATCATTGTCAAGCCTTTGAAGGTGGACTGTTGCGGCAACAAATTCACCATAATCCAAGGTACCATTACCATCAACATCTGCTGCATCCATCAGCTGTTGCACCTCCCCCTCAGTCAGTTGAGAACCTATCTGAACCAACCCATTTTTCAATTCTTCCAAAGTGATGGCACCATTTTTATCTGTGTCCATTGTCTCAAACATATCCTGCAGCTTCTGTATCTCTTCACTGCCAAGAATCTCTGCAATGACCTGCAGGGCCTTCTTTTTCAACTTATTCATTGCTGAAAACTGTTTCAACCTTGACCTGACTGCATCTAGAGGAATGTTGGGATTTGTCTTTGCATTCTGCAGCCATGGATGGTCTAGAACCTGCTGCGCATTAAACCGGGCTGTTGGATCTGGTTCCAGCATGTGGTGCACCAATGATTTGGCTGCATCAGAGACCAAGGGCCAAGGGTCCCTCTTGAAGTCTAGAGTACCCCGGAGAATCGCTTGTGCAACTCCCTGTTCTGTTTCAGCCCAGAATGGTGGAACACCACAAAGCAAAATATAGAGAATGACACCTGCACTCCACACATCAATCTCAGGCCCATAGTTCCGCTTCAAGACTTCTGGGGCCATGTAGTAAGGACTTCCAACAATCTCAACGAACTTTTCCCCTGGCTTGAAGAAAACAGAGAGACCAAAGTCAATGGCCTTCAAAGGAGAAACCTCCTTCTTATTTGCAAACAGAAAATTCTCAGGCTTCAGGTCCCGATGCATCACCCCATGTTGATGACAGACCTGCACAACCTCAACAATTGTGCGTGTCACAACTGCTGCAGCTCGCTCAGTGTAATGACCCCGGGCAACAATACGGTCAAAAAGCTCACCACCTTCACAGAGCTCCATCACCAAATGCACAGCATGCTCGTCTTCATAGGCTGCCTTGAGTTTGACGATGTTAGGATGTTGTGGTAGATGATTCATGATAGCAACTTCCCGTCGCACATCCTCCACATCAACAGCAGTTCTCAGCTTCCGTTTGGAGATGGACTTACAAGCATATTTCTCCCCCCGCCCGCCCCCGTTGTTCTCTATGTCCGTGCACAAGTAGGTGACACCAAACTCACCTCGGCCAAGCTCCCCTCCCATAACATACTTGTCACTGATTCTCGACTTCGGTTGATTCTTCAGTATGTGAAGCGCCGCAGAGGCCTGCTGAGATTCTCCATCTTGCGCAAACGGATTTGGCTTCCGCTCCTTCCTCGATTCCGCTGGCGAAAACCCTAAACAACAGTTGCCCATCGATTCTCGCACTCCCTCCGCCTCTGACCTAACACCACCTGACTGTCATTTGACTGTGAGAAAAGCTTCTTCACCTCTCCGGAGTCCAGACCGATCTGGTATGCGCTTCCACACCTCCCAACCTTTACGAAAACCCGAATTGCCCTAACCTCTCCACCTACAGTTGCCTCTTCTTCTTCTTCTTCTTCTTCAACCACCGACGAACGCATCAAAAACCACAAAAGACTTCACAAAAGCTCATACGTCCCTGAGACCAACTACCAACCTCTCGATCGATGCAAGAGCTCTTTCTTCATTCCCGTAGTCCACGAGCAAAAAGCATGGTGAAGACAAAACAGGAGCATCAAAAACCAATAAAAATGTACATATCGACAAAACGTTAAACAAACAATCCCTCTATTCTGAGACAGATTGCAAAGAAAAAAAAAGTGCTCGCTCCTCCCAAGAAAGAAGAATCCCAAAAACAACAGCGGCAAAAAAAACTCCCTTCTTCACAAATAAAATAACCGCAAAAATTCCCCAACAATAATAATATCTCACGAATCTGTGTGCGAGTTTTCAACACGCAACAGCCACGACTTCCTCTACAAACGCATGCAAAATTCGAGCACGAAATCGACGATGATGGCGGACAACAGCAACAGACGAACAACGAAGCTCGTCCTCGCCTTCACCTGCCACCAACGTCTCGCTGAATGGCCAAGGACAAAAGCTCTGGACGGACGGCCATGACTATGGCCGTTGCCCTTTTCACATACCTATGTTCTAAATCCACAGGTCAAGTTCAGTTCACATTGAAAAACGGACCAGATCGCATCATTATTAGTAATAGGAGAGTTACTTGAGCCTCAAATATATGGAAACTTAGGCCCAATTTACACGAGGAGTCAAGGCCAGGGTGCAACTCAAATCAAGCAAAGCTATTGGTGTAAAAGTTGAAATGAGCCCCTAGGGCTTTACACTAGGAGTCAAGGTTGAAATAGAAAAAATCTTTTCAATCTGCCTCAAGTTACAAATAAATTCTGAATTTAGTGGGTACTTGTGACCTTCGGACACTCTGAAGTCCCCCAGTTCATGTTTTAATTTTTTTTTAGAAACTTTTAATTTTAATGTATTTTTTGTTATTATTAGTATTGAGCAAAAGAACTTATGGAAAGAAATCAAAGAATTCAGAAAGAAAGAAAATGCCTCACGCCCCACCCAATATACACCATGCCCATCCTCATGCACTGGAACTTGTCCCTCACTTTCTTTCCATTTGTTCCAGTTCCGTTTTAACCGCTTCAAAAACCACAGATCTTTTAAAAGAAAACTCTAGGAACAAGAAATTCCGGCTCGAAAACCACAGATCTTTTGAAAGAAAACTTTGGGAACAGGAAATTTCGACCGATGAGTTGAGCCCCGGTCGACCTGAACGCCGAGCTCCGAAACCACAGATCTTTTTTTAAAAAATTTTGGGAACAGGACATTCCGGCCCGAAAACCACAAATCTTTTAAAAGAAAACTCTGGGAACAGGAAATTTCGACCGACTGGGCTGATGATCCAAATCCCGTTTTAGCCGCTTCAAAAACTCGAGCTCCGTCAGGGACGTAGTGAATTTATATATAAGATTGGCCCTAGGGCTAAAAAAAGATACCGACCAAATTGGGAAGCCAATTTGCAACCGTTGGGGCCAATGCTCCAGCATTTGTCAATAACTTGACGTCAATGTTCTAGCATTTATTAGTAACTTCGGGCCAAACACCAAGCCAAAAATGCTCAAAGGTGGCCCCAAGTTTTTTCAGCCTTGACTCCTAGTCTGAAACAGGCATCTGAATTTAATGGAAACTTACTTACATCCAAATCCATGTTTTTCAACCCTCAATTTTGTGATTTTGTGATTTTGCTCAATTGGCGATCATCCATAAGTATGTTTAGCCAAATTTGGAGAGTATTCAAAATACGAAATTTAAAAAAAAAACATCATGTCATCTTCTTGGAGACCATGATGATCTTTTGGAATTTTTTTAATTGAAAATCCATTTTGGCAATTTTTTTTCAGATAAACAGGGAATTTGCAACAGTACATTTCTCTTTCAAAATATTTTTCACAAAATGGCGAAAATTGGCCACCAAATAAAAATCACTGACCAGAGTGTTCTGAAAACTTACATCCAAATGTATGTGTAGATTTCTTGGAAATTTGTATGTAATGCATGTTCTGATGAATGTAATGTATGGAATCCTAAGCATAACTTTAACACACACAATTGCTTTCCTTCTCTTGTATTTCCCCCCATTATACTCCATTTTCAATTGGAACTTTATGCATGCAAAGGAACAGGACATGCGTGCTCTCGTTCATCTGCAAAACTTGGTTTTCAACTCTCAGTACGAAATTATCCCAAAGTTTGAATGTAATGCATGCAATCCAAAGCTCAACTTACACGCCAAATCTTTGGCTTTTCTTACACTTTCAATTGGAGCCTTATGCAAGGAACATGTATGACATGCAGACCAGAAGCTAGAAAAGTAGAGGAAAAGAATGGGACCCAGTCAAGCAGTTTCTAGCTATGTATGTACAAGCGTGCAATGCTTAACTTTTGTTAGTGGTTAGTACTTCCCACCCTTTTCAATGGCGGTTCTCTTTGGATCATGTGACTGGCCACAGTGAACCAGCACCAACCCGTGCACCGAAAAGAATGGATGATAAGTGGTCAGGAAACAGTTTTCTGTTGGGTTCCAGTTCACCACTTAACCATGGTGGTTAGCTCAGTTGCTTTTTTTAACTAGCTATTTACCAACAACCCACAAGCAGTTTCTTAGTAAGTAGGTAGTAAAAGAAGCCCTTACCTATGTACAAACCATCTACTTACCTACTTATTACCTATTTTCCTACCTATCTACCTATATATGAAACCTATTTCCTAAAAAATTGATTACCAAGGTGAAACCAAATATTAACTCAGTTGTGGTTCATCCCCAACTGAGTAATAAGGGGCATCCGGTGGATGGTGCACTGGTGGGTGCTGGTTCACTGTGGCCCATGTGACCCAGCACCCACTGGGGCACCATCCATTGGGAACCCCTTATGATTTGGGTGTGGATGAACCTGTAAGCCCTCCTACTTCCCCCTTCCCATACCTATGTACCTAGGGAACTACCTATGTAAAGTGTGTAAGTATCATAGGTATTCGAAGTCAGTGTTTTTTCTTTGTTCGCAATTTGTTTTTCTACGTGAAAAATACGATTTTTACCTATTCAGAAGGACTTTTCATGGAAAAAATGGCCCAAATTCGCCAGCTTTTGAGAGAAACATTGTTTCAAGTTGCCATATTTTTGTAACAAGTTCCAGTAGGTTGCCAAGAATATATAATATAAAGATTTTTATTTTTATTTTCTACTTTCATATCTAGTAGAAAGCAAAACTTGAATTCCTTTATGGATGATTGTCACTTTGGTTACATCACAAAATCCTTATTAAAAACCCTGATGTAGGTAGAGAATGTAAGTAGTTACTATGCAGGTCGGTAATTGAGGCACTTGGTGGCTACTAGGTAGGTTGATGGATGGTGAGCATTGAGTACATATCTGGGGGCGGGGGGGGGGGGGGGGGGTGGGGCGGATGTTGAGCATTTCATTTGGTGGCCTTTGTACATCTCTAAAAGGATTTTGCTTCAAAAATTGCAGTTGTTTTTAATTGCATTGGGGCCTGTATCCTTCAAAACATTTTACATAATAGTGCTGAAAATAAATTCGTTATATTATTTGGGATAATTTATTGAATTTATGAAACTTTGGTTGAGTTTCTGTTTCCAATAAATATTTCTATTTTCAAATTACAAAAGGTTTTTATCTTTGTTACAAATAGAACAAAGAGATCATTTCTCTATTACAGTATACCTCTTTTTGTAAGAATTGTTTTGCCATACTTAGGATGTTTTGAAAGGATTTGACCAATTTGCAACTTAGTTTCCTATTTTAGAACTTTTCACAACTACACAGTTTTGGAAAAATGTGTCGTTCATTAATGCAAGAACTTTCTTGGGATGCTCACAACTAATGCTAAATTATAGAACTGAAAAAAAAACTACCCGTAAACTATTATGCACTTAATAATTAAAATTTTTTCTCAATAAAGTCAAATATGATTTTAGGTTTGCTTGTTCAATAAAGAAAAACTTGAACATCAGATGTCAAATTGGTATTTAAATTTATTTTCACATTTTCAATTAATGCCACCAAATTACAAAGCATAATAACAATTTCTAGACATATGAAGAAACATTTTTTATACGTATGATTTTGAAGTTATTTGAAAGGCATGGAAATGTGACTTTGGGTGTAAAAACAGAATATATTAATATGTACAAGTAAAGCCAACCCAACTTTTGTGAAAATGTCTTAAAAAGGAAAATGATAATGTAGTTGAAGATCTTTTTAAATATCATCCTAAATATTTGTATTTGTGTTTTCAATGGTTCAAATCCAATTTTATCAATGATTTGTAATATCTTTATTTTGTTGTGTTTGAATTTGTATGAGAATCATTTTAAACTTTTGACAATTTAGTGATCCATTTGATTGTTCAAATGTTTCTCCTTTTAGATAAAAATGTTTTAGTTGATCACCACGACTTTGGATGACTTATTTAATGAGAATTTTAATATCACACTTGGCTTGTTTAGCCACTCAAAGGTTTGAACCATGAGGATTTGATATATGTTATTCATATTAAAAAAATTATGGTTACAATTGAGGTAGATTACATGCACAAAGGGGTGGAATTTATAGGTTCACAACTCAACATTTTGAATGATCCATGATTTTTGTGTACAAATTTCAATTCAACAATGGAAAACATATGCACTAAATGTACATCTTGCAAAACCTTCACAAATATTTTTGATATTAGCATCAAGAGACTAAGAAATTAATTGGCCATTATATGCGACAGTTAAACCTTTATCATTATGCAAATAGTCTTCAAAGACCATACAGAATGGATCTAATCTCCATCCTAGTGGTGATATTTTCTAACCTTACTACTGAAGCACTTAAAATCTTTCCTCCCATCAACAATATGGCTCACCATTTATGATAATTGATTTCACAATGTATATTTTGTTTTAAAACTTCCCCATTCAAACAGTCATATTCTCACAAATGGTACACATTTTAAAGCAAGTTGTGACATGACATCTCCATTCTCCAAGCACACATTTTAATAATTAATCATTCATTAAAAGTATCTATATCATTTTCATTAACACCTTCACTAACCTCGTCAAAGTCAACCTTGAATTTTGCAAGACATGAAGGTTTTAAAACATGAATTGCATTCACTATTTTGCAACAATCAAGTAAAAGCATGATTCAGTAGTTCACAATAGGCATTGTGAATCCACATTTGCTAAATTTTTTACAATAATGATAGTTAGCAAATTATGCATCCAATGTGCATGCCCTTATGCTTTTGGAGGGCTTTTGGTTAAAATATCAGTTGACCTTTAAATTTCAAGGTGAACCAATTTTGTTTATTTTTTAATATATTTTTCAATACTCTATCATTTAAGGGTTAAAAACCCTATAGATGTCATTAAACATCACATGATTGGTCAAAAAATCCATGAAAAAACTTAGAGTTTTCATTGTGAAATGGACTTTTAATGGAAAAAAAATGAAGCAATTATTATTAGATTAAAAAAATTAAATCATTTTTTTTTTATATTGGGAAGGGTACAATGCATCTTTTTCTTAAATTCTTGATTTGATGGTGCTTACCCCCCACCCTTTTTTAACATTACTATGTTATATTTTTTGAATCCATGTGTATTTTTTGTGCTCATGACAAAAATAATATCATTACTTGAAAAGTTCAAGTTACGAGTTCAAGGCATAGTCACATTAACATGTACCATTGCAAGTGTAACTAGTGCTTACGTTTTCACATTTAGAAATAGTAATTTAATTTGGTGTTAAAAATATAAGATTTTTCTAATATAGTAAGGTTCATAATATATTATTGGAACATGTGAAGTAATTTGAAAAATATCCGATGAATATAAAGCTCTCAAAAACATTCATTAAACATCATAACACATTTTTTTTAACACTAAAAAGACTTATAAATAAACTTCAAAACTTTTTTAAATCACATATATTTTGAAATGTTTTACATAAACCTTGACATAATAACATAATTTTTTTTTGAAATTTTTTAAAAACATTCAAAGAATATTCTTCCCCAAAAAATCCCCTAAGTAGGCCAGTGTGGCTCATGTTATCATGTTTACACCCTTCAATGTTTTCTTATAATTCATCCATATTTATGATTCCCACTAAAGTTTATTACAACATGGTTAATTAAAAATTTCACAATGCTAATGTTAAACATGCCTTTATATTTTAAGTTCATTTACATTTCAAAGAATTACCACTATGACAATCCAAAATGTCCACCTTATTGTGCTTTCATTGAAACCTATAAAAAAAGAAATTGGATTTCTTTAATAGTCTATAAGAAGGTTTGGTAGGAAGCTTATCAAACAATATTAAAATTATCACTTTAGATCTTTCAAATTGTAACTAATTGAGGACATGAAACATTCATTCTTCTTGAAAACCCAATTATTGTAACTCCATGGAATGTGAGGATTAATTTCACCAATAAAAAATGTAAATGGTGAGTGTGTAGATAAATAATGCAAACCAAGGAACCATGTCATGTTGCAATTTATTTGATTGGATTTATGTTATTCTTCAATATAAAAAGAAATTTGGATTAGATAGATAAATTTGATCTAACATCACAAACTTAGCATTTCATGATTTAGTAATGGAAATTGTGCAAAATTCATTCATTCATAATTCGTATATTTCACACACTAATATCATGCATTGAAAACATATTTGACACATGGATTTATAACAAGGTGTGAAATTTGTGTGACATTTTTTCATTCATAGATTTGTATTTCATCCGTCAACAAATTTATCCATGTGTCAAATGTGTTTTCAACACATGACATTTGTGTGTAAAATGTATAAACTTATGAATAAATGAATTTCACATGATTTTCATTATTAATTTGTCACATGCAAAATTTGTGAGGAAATATTAAAAAATCTACAATCTTTCACCATAACCATATTATATTTTCAAGTTTGGTGATGATTAAATTAATTTTTTAAAATGTTGAATGTTTAAAATTTTATTTACCCTTCATGCTAAAAGTTTACAAATTTATTGGCCATTGATGTCAAAATTTCAAAATTTGCTTAGGATTTTTAGGGTTTTTGAATTTTTTTTGTTTAGTTGCACTTTTATTATAGGTTTTTATTGCATTTAACATTATAATATGGGAGATAAGTAATGGAAGACTAATTTATTTATTTTTTATATGGGAAGTTAATGAATTTTGAATGTTGACACAAATTGCAAGTGGTGATGAGCATTTGAAGGGACTATGGAAGGAAGTGACATTTGGTTTTTCATGCGTGCATTGTGGTTTGCATGGGAAAACATGGGCTAAATTTTCCTTTGTAAAAATTTCAAATTTTGAAAAGTATCTTATGTTGGTAATGGATTTTTGAAATGTGCTTATGTACTTGTTGGGCTTCACATTCAAATTTTAATTGTTTAACTTGCAGTCGTTTTTTTATTTGTGTATGTCAAAAGACATGTATATGCAGCTTGTAAAATTGTTATAATAGTGTTTTTAAGGGTTATGTAGATGTTGATCCCAAGTTTCATGTTTCATCTTGCTTGTCATGTGGTTTGGAAAATATTTATATGTCTAAAATATCAATAGTTTCTTATCAAATTTTGCTATTTAATAGTTTTGGATTGTTTTCTTTGAATTGCTTTAGCATTCGTACATCATTAGTGGGTGTAGTTTAGGCTATTAAAAACCTTCAGGCCCATCACTAATTTTTATTAGTTTTGTGATAAAAAGTTATTTAAGTAAATGTTGAAAGTTTTGGGTGAACTTTTTAAATAAAATTATGAATGTATTATGGGAACATTTGAATAAACTTAAATGAATCTAATGAATATGGAATACTAAAAAAAACCTATAAAACTCTATAACCATCCAAATTTACTTTGCAACTCTTGGCATAAGCAATAGTGTGATATTTATGTGAATGTTGATATTTAATACAATAACATCCAAATTTTAGATGTGTATTCAAGTGTACAAATGATTGTACACAAATTAATAACAAAAGTGAATCATCTACGACAGTCACAAATTCACCATGAGGTTATTTTGTGAAAGATTATTGTGTGTGTAATAGGGATGTTGTTCACCTTGTGTTGCATTTGTTTGATTTGGTGGATGTGACTATGAATAGTACAAAATATAGACAAAATTTCAAAGTTAAATGGATCAATTCTAATGTGAAAGACTTAAAACATCTCATAGCAAGCAAAGAGCACATTTGCCCCTTGGTTCACATAAATAAGAGTAATAATTGAGCTTTTGTAAAAAGATTATGGAAAACAAATGACTAAACAATGACATTTGCCTCCAAGATGGCATGCTTGTTCATTTCTTGGCACCAAAATTTACCAAGGTTCAATCACTAACTTTGCAAAAAGGTGTGGAATTTTTTAGTAGATGTAAATGATGTTGGGTTTGTTGAAAACAAGCACAATTTTTAAATTGTACTTATTCAACATCCACATTGTTGGCCTCGGTCTACTTTTCAACCAACATATTTTGAAGTGCTTACATTGTTTTTTATGTTGTTGCTAATGCACTTGTTTAGACTACCAATATCATTTGTGTCATCCTCCACCTCACTTCAAATTCTCATATGTATTATGTTGGTATACTAATGTATTCAAGTTTTGCCACATTTTGTAACTTAATAAATTCTCAAGCTCGTTTTCCCATAAAGAAAAAAAAATCATTCTAATCCTTGTAAATATCAAGTTTAAGCCAAAGATCTCATCTTTTCAATCTTTATTTACTCCCAAATGGAAACGAATACCCATTTTACTATTCAATGTGTTGTTAAATCTAAAATCTCCAAACCTTATCATTGGGTCATCTCTTGATTATACTATATTACTTAAATATCAACCTTAAACACATGCAACAAGTACTTTTATGGGTTCCTAATTTGCTACAACTTGGGACTAGCTTGTTATGGGCAAAACTTTTTGAACTTTAAAGCACTTTGGGAAAGTGCAAAAGTTGAAAAAATCTCTTAGGAAGCTTAGAGGTGGTCCCAAAGTTTGTGGAAACATTGTACCCAATCTATACAAATTTGATCACCCTCAACCTTAGCGATGTCCTTCTATCCACTTTTAATTTTTCAAAGTTCGTTAACTATTGCCAAAATTCTAGATCAATTGTTGGTCAATCCCCTCCAAATTTTCTTGTTAATAATGAGTTCCTTCATGCCATTCACTATTCCAACAATGCATGAAGTTTTTCATTTGTTATTTTGCATATCTTCTCTTCCTCCCTTAATGTTTATAATCGTGTATTATAATAACTTGCTAAAGAAAGGTGTTCAAGCGTAATAGGTGCAAAGAGGTTTTCATATCAAGTTTTTCAAGACATTGATCTTAATCAAAAACCTGTAAAAGGATGGTGAATACCATGCGACCCTAAAAACCTCATGTTGACAATGTTGATCAATTCAATTTACATGTAACATGACTTCTTACATATATCAACTTTAAATTTCATGGCAATAGGCAATAATGTGAAGGGTCATTGATTATCAAGATTAAATTGGTTGTAAAAGAATGGACACAATGCACAATATTGAAAGCCAATTGCATATATTATTGGTATAATATAAATACAACCCAATTCTTTTTTTATTCTTAAGTTTGGGACCAAAAAGATTAAAGTACACTAGTCAAGTAAGACTAAAGGGTAGACCCCTTGATGCATTTTGACATTTTAATTCCATCAATTTTAATGAATAAGAAATATTTTGAAGTATAATAGTCAAACCCATCATGCATCTAGAACAATCAATATCATCCACTTTGTGTTCACTTGTATGGTTCAAAATAAAAAGGTCTAAACTTGTAAAGAAATTAATAAAGGATGACATGATGACATGGTTTTGAAACTTTTAAAAAAGGTTTGAACCCATTTAGCTTGATGTTTTAATTTTGATACTATACCAATTAGCCTTGAAGCTATTATTACGCATCCTTATGATGTTGTACCTCCATTTACAAGTAGTAAAAATAGGTTATAAACAAATTTTTATCATAATGGCAATTTAGGTTTTATTAAAGGTATTTACAAGCTAGAGTGTCCATAAAAGATGTAATGGGGAATTTTTTTTCTACACCTTTGTGGACTATAGATGTGTCTTCAATCAAATGGTTTTTGAGTTTTATGAAAAGGGATTCATGTATATTATATAATTTAGTTAGGTATAATCATGGGATTATTTCAAAAATAATGGTTTACATCAATGGAGGACTCTTAAATCATAGTTTGTAATATAAGTCCATTTATCAATAAACAACATTTATAAACATCATTAATAATTCAAACTATTGGTCACAAACCCTTTAAAGATGGCATAGAGGTTTGGGGGACTTTTAAACGCCATAATCAAACAACTTACAAAGTCCTTTACAAAATGATCTTTGTGGAATTCCTATAATTGTTTTCATCAACATTGTATCTTGGGATATATTAAATGGTTTCCCATATTAAGTTCTAGGAATTCTATTGTGAAATTTTTGGTCCATTTTAGTGTGCACTCACCTTAGATTTATTTCATTGTTTTCTACATTGTTATCTTCTACTTTTGGAGTGAGTGTGAAAAGAGGGGTTGGTGCATTAGCTTTGACCATAGATGTCACTTGAAAATTTAGTTTTCTCCCAACCTTTGACCATCACTTGGACTCCAAACCTTACACTTGTGTCTATATTAAGTGGAGCCATTCATAAATTAAAGGTTTAAGTTTGTTCATCTTGAAATCAATATGTGGTTGTTGTTTGATAACAAATACAATCCATGTATTGAAATTTGATTTGAAAACATATTTAGAGGTCATTGTATGATAACATCTACATGTTAAAGTTCACCAATAAAAATGGTTGAGACAAACATGAAAAGGATGTTTGGATGTTCTTGTTTTTTTCTAATCAATAAATTCCTTACTTTTGTGAACATTTCAATTTTCAATCAACCATGAAAACTTCTTATTCTCAATTGTAAGTTGTGTTGTTGGATCTAATTGTGTAGGTAGGGTAGCAAGATCTTATGGATAATCCTTCATTGTTTGAACAACATCGATAGATGATTTTCATAAAATTTAAGATCTTAATGCATGAGTTAATGCACAAGTCATTTTCCCCTCATTTGAAGGTGATAAACATACATGGGTTGTATTTGTGAATACAACTTGTCCAAAAAGTAGGTATCCATCTGTAGTTGAAAATATTACCATAATAATTTTTCTTTTGTCTTCCACCTTACACCTATGGCTTATACCTATGAATATAACAAGAGTCCCAAAAATAGGCATCCATTTGTAGTTGAACAACAATTTAACTTCTCTCTATAAAGCTAAAAAACTTAAGTGTGGTAAAATTTTGTGCAAATATACTTACTGTAATTATCCATACATATAATTATGAATTTTGTTCTAGTGAAAGTTTAGTTTTCATCACATGAATCCTCACTCCACTTTAATTTCATCAAAATATGTGCGCATATTCATGAAGGTGTCATTTTTTGGATGATTTAAGGACTTTGTTGTTGTTCTCTACCAAATATAGAATTTAAATGGAATCCATTTAAGTGTGAAAATTTAACTAATTCAATTTATGATATTTCATACGGTGGTGGTGATTTTTTTGCAAGTGTATGTAGTTATGCATCAATATTTTTGTTAAAAACTAGAAATGCAAAAAATGAGCACATAAGTTTTTATAGATAATTAACATGTTTTCTTGCATAATTATTTCCTACACATGCAACTTGTATTTGGGGCCACAAATTCTAAGTCTTGTGAATGAATACAAACAAATCAACCAAATGGGCATATTCACAATCAAGGTACCATTTTTTTGCCACAAGATTCAAGGACTTTGTTTTGCTATTTTCCAAATACAAAATCTAAATGGAATACATTTAAGTGAGAGGTATTGAATAATTCAAATTATGATAATTTTCATGGTGGTGGTGGTTTTTCACATCTGAATATAATTATGCATAAATATTTTGTTAAAGAATCAGAATTGTAGAAATTGAATACATAAATTTTTACATACAACTTAACATGTTTCCTTGCATGAAAATTTCTACTTATAGTCATATACAAATCCATTATAATCATGAAATAGTAAATGTATTAAAAAATCCAAAATAGTCCTTTGTAATTCTTTTTTTGTTAGACCGTCCTTTTGGGTACTCTGATTGTGAATATGCCCAAATGGCTAAAATTAATAATCATTTTTCTTGGAGTGTTTTCAAATGAATTATGTAACTTTCACAATTTTCATACCATGTATGATCTAATCAAATGCATTTAATGAACATTATTATACATAAATGTAAGCATTCTTTATCCATGAAACAAAATTAAAGTCAATTTTATTACTCAATGCAGTCTTTTTTATTCTTTTGAAATGAAAATTGCAACGAATACAAAGATTCAAAAAGATGATATTTTATCCAATATATTCTTAGATTTTTTTTATTAGTTTAATGTGACATCATTCTAATTATAGGTGTATAACACTCCATTATAATTATAAGGTAATAAATATTATAAAAATCAAAATAGTCCTTTGTAATCCTTTTTTCATTAGATGGTATTTTCGGATACAATATGTCCATGTTGGTGGCTATAAAAGTTAAAATCAACCTAGAAATCCAACATTCCAATTAACATCTAATTATAAGTGGGATGTAAATTTACAAAATACATTTTTTCCCTTAGGGTTTGTAAAGTCAACCCTCCCTAGCTTGACATATTTACACATTCATTAAATAGTTAAGTACATATTATGATGATAATGTTCAAAAATCTTGGTTGAATTTCAAATTGACAAGAATCCAAAGGGAAGTTGTTATTTGGGGTGCACACATGTAGGGGGAGGATGTACAATGAATTTGGGGTGCAATACATGGTGGGACAACATTCCATGCACCGCATATTGACCATGTTCCCCCTGCCCCCACCCACCCACTCACTCCCCATGCACGCTTTTTGAATTGATGCACAAATAGCCTCCAAATTATCATCTACAATGCAAAATATTGTTTGAATGTTTTTTCACATTCCTATGTTTGGCGTCATGATTTATGTACATGGAATTTGAATTCAAACAAAATTTCTACATCAATGAAATATGAAAGCACAATGAAATATCTCCAAAAAAAAATCAACAATGTAGTTAAATGACTTTGTAAATTGCATGTTAAAAGCCAATTCTATATGCATCTTGCAAATATTCAATGCATATTCATTATTTCATGAATATATTTACATAGTTAGCCATATATTCACAAAATTCTTGGATAAATTGTTATGATTTTATTGTCCACAAAGTAAAATCTAGAAAATTAGTTAGCGACTACATGCACAACAAAAGCCAATTTTTTTGCAATACATAGGTTAGACATGCTACACAAAATTTTCATTTTGATAAAAAACGTTCCACCAAAATCCTTCTTGATATGATTTACACCAATTTCAAGTGAATGTAGAAAAATGATGAATCATTGTTTGGTTTTGGGAGGCATGTTCAACTCACTTGCATTTTGTACATTGTTTACCACATCTTTGTAAAAGACTTTGAATGTATGCCTTGGTGCTTAAGGCCATTGCAAAATCTTTCCATGTTATATGACTTTTAAGTGTGGGAGAATTCTAGCTTTCCTTCATGGTCATGTGTAAATTTCCCTAATGAAGTTAACTTCAAGGACAAGTATGGGAACGTATTGGAAGCTTCCATTGAATTTTTAGTGATTAGATTGTGCCTTTGCTTGATCTTGTTAAAAGATCCACAACTTCTATTTGTGGTTAGTTTGATATAATCACATTGTTTGGGAGTCCTTTGGCACAATTAAAACTCAAATGTAGTACTTGATTATAAATATATTATTTAGATATTCAAGTGTTGTGTTTTAATTTAAAGCAAGCCAATAATTAGTACAAAGTTTTCTAATTTACTCTCTTTGTTCTTCTTGATGTTAAATATTTAGTTGCACTCTTATCAATACATGTGAGATATTTGTAAAAACATTTTTTTAACAACGATAACAATCAAAAGTTGAAATATTTTAGCTATAATTCAAGTTTACAAGGTATCAATTTGGGATTTGAACAACCCATTGGCACTATCTCCTCTTTTATTTTTACAATTTAGAGCAATATGCCTCTTTTTTCCACAATAGTGATAAATTGCACTTGAATTATATTTAGATTTACAATTTGATGCAATTGTTTTTTGATAATGACTTCAATTATTGTTCTTGTGATCCTTGAAAGACTTCCTTTGAAATTTGGCAAACAAAACCACAATGTTTTGGACCTTATCTTTCATGGGTTGAAAAATATAAGGTTAAGTTTCTTGTTTGACCTTTCTAGTTTTAGATGTCATGTTGGTTTGATTCCGTTGTGTAAGATAATTTAGCATGCCATGAAGATGGAAATACTTTTAATAAAAGGATGAGCATTTGAGGTTGTGGAATGTCTAACCTAGCAATAACAAAATCGACAAGACATTGAAATTTGTTCAAGAATCCTATCACATCTACATTTCAAACATGTGAATTTCTATTAATTTTGTGTAAGATGTGACTTGTGTTTAACTACTTGTGTTTGTGGATAAATAATTTGCAACTTGTCCCAAATTGACAAATTGATGTTAGGAATATTCTAGTAGATTGTACTCGTCAACCTCGAATATTTAATCTGTGATCACAACATGTTTGGGCACATTTGTTCCATGCAACTTGCAATGTAAAATTTACATTGCTAAAATTGGTATCAATGTCATCAACAATTGAAAATAAAGTTGGTGGAATAGCAAAGCAATTGTATATGGAAGTTTTGATTAGCAAATTGAAGATTTTGCAAATGCATGGGTTCGTGTAACCATCATTAATTGTCATTGTTGGACAATACTCAAGCAATAGAAGAATGTTCGTTTTGTTTAGCTGTACATACAATTTCAATTTTTTTTTAATATCATGTTATGAATTACTAAGACACACAGAGTATAATAAATAAATAAAAATACACATACTAATGATTACAAAGGTTTTAACCTTTTCATCCAGGTGGGTTGGGGAAAAGAGTGAGGTAGTTATGAGAAAGAGGGAAGTATAAATGAGGTGGTGGTTTTGAAAGTATATTTGATTAATAATTCTTTTGAAAAACATAATTACATCATTATGTAGACCACTTTGAAGCCATCTATCTCATATAATGTGTTAAAAAAATTGACATCAATTGCCACCCCATATCTTAACGTGTATTCAAAATAAAGGTCTTCAATGTACTAATGTTTATAAACTTTTCTGGAGGCAATTACCTTAAGCTAGTTCCCGCCTTCCCTTCCGGCAACTTGGCTTCCAGTGATGATCATACACAAATAATAGTGACCAAAATCTATGTTGAACATGAAATTTTAAAAGATTGAATCTACTTCCATAGACTTAATGTCATGGAATGTTTTGAATGTTGCCCACTGTGTTGGGGAAGGCACCATGCAAATCCATTAACATAATGGGCTTGCTGTTACTGGGCTTACTTGGTGCCTTACTCAACATAACAGTCTTGGCCATTCCTTGATGCATTGTTTTCACCATGGGCCAAAGGTTAAAAGTTACAACTAAATGTGGGTTTCTCTATTATGGTAGGCCATGGTACAACACGTGTGAGTAAGCTTTATGGGTTTAGCCATCACAAATTAAAATTTGTGCAATGTATATTGTGGTACATATCTTATATATTAAAGGAGGTCGTGAAGTTTTTTTCATCACCCGTCCATCCATCCATCCATCAAGAAGATGAAGAAGAAAATGAGGTCACAACTGCGGTTGCTGTGACACGATGATGAGGCGGTTATAAAGAATCAGAGAAGATGGGTGGCGGGAGGAGGGGAGGAGGCCATCCAACTGGGTTTTGGGGTTTACAAGTAGGCAAGTTGTTGGTCGAATGTGTGAAAGCAGGTGTTGTGGTGGTGGTGGGAGAGAGAGAGAGGGAGCAAGGGAGGAGGAAGAAGAAAGACAGGAAAACGTAATACGAGGTTTGTAATGGTTTGTCGTTTGTTGAAGGAGGACAGAGACCACGAATCTGCTTCGCCAGGAGGAGGAAGATATGGGGCGGGGGAAGATAGAGATCAAGAGGATTGAGAATCCCACCAGCAGGCAAGTCACAATCTCTAAGCGCTGCGGTGGTCTATTAAAGAAGGCACACGAGCTTGCGGTGTTGTGTGATGCAGAGGCGGCGCTCATCATTTTCTCTAGCACAGGGAAGCTGTTCAAGTTCGCCAGCTCAGGCATGTACGCAACAAGGAAAAAAGAAAGAAAGAAAGAAGATGACATGCCATCCCTTCGAATTTCCCCATTGCTTCTTTGCTACCGCTTTCTCTCTTTCTTTCGCAAGCTTCAATATCAAGATGAGGAAGAAGGAAGAACAAGATTATACCTAGCAACTTCCCTTTTTCACCACATAAAATATCAGTGTAAGTGGTCGAGGGTTAAGAAGTACATTTTTGCTAAATTCCTTAGTGAAGTTTGTCATTTTCTTTCTTGCTACCCTATCCAAGGGACTGGAAGAAGTTTAGGGTTTTGAATTAGGGTTTTAGGATTTTGAGGTGGTCATTTGCACTCTATATTTATATATAATGTTCATGTGCTCTTTACTCTAAGTGGTGATTGCTACGGAAGTTAACATCTTGAGGTTTGATCCCCTGCCCACAAATTTTTACAATGTGATGCTGCGAAGTAAAAAAACACACTCTGATGGAACCAACCTGTGGTTTCTTTTGCTCTACACTGATATTGTTATCATCTTTGTAGGGAATTGTACCTCATCTGGTTATTTATGGGGGAATGTGTTTGGTCTTCTCAAGGGTTTGTACCATCACATGAGGCATAGAAGTGTGTTAATGGAACCTGAAATAATTTGGTCATTAACTTTGGTGTGCATTGTAAGCAATTATCAACATGCTAGTAGATATGAGTGGCAAACTTGTGACAACTATTATTGGTGGAGGAGACTTGGTGGCTGCAGTGGAGAAGGTTGGTGTGGCAGACAAGATGAACCACGTCTCAACAAAAGGTGGTGCAAGTTTGGAGTTGCTTGAAGGCAAGGTTTTGCATGGTGTTCACTACTACATATTGTGCCTTTTTGCGAAAGGCCAAACAAAAAACCTAAAGGGTTTGCGAAGCAAAAACAACGTGCCATATTTGCGATGCGACACGCATCGCACCTTGTGGTGCACCACCCATCGCTAATTTATAATGTACTTTACAATCATCGCAACAGCTTTGCAACATATACCACAAAGAAAACTTTGCGACCCGTTCAGTCTCCGTCCACCCTAGCGATATTCCACACTTCGCAACATTTAATCATACTCAAAACATCGCACATTTTACAATACAAAACGTATCGTTAAAAACTTTGAAAGTCACAAGAAATCGCAAGCTTGCGTTATTCAGCGCCTCGCATTTTGTGTTTGAATATGTATCACAAACCTCATCACAAATTTTTACAAAACTTTTCGGTGATGGATGTATCACAAGTTGCAATGTGCGTTAGTTCGCAAATTAGTGAAAGGGTTACTGGAGAAGGCAATTTTGCAAAAGGATTCACAATGTCATCTGATTTATCACGGACTTTTTTAAGTCGCAAAAAATTTCGGTGCCATTGAGGTAGTACATGCAGTAGTGCAAACGACAATAGTACAAAGTTCCCAGAGGGCCTACTTGAAGAACTATAAAGGCTGTAATTCTTGTGAATAGTTCCATAGTGTCAGGATCCCTTTAGCATTCGCGATTTCTTCGGGAGAGAGCTCAAGAGGAACGAGAGGGTTGGCAGAGACGCGAAGGAGGTCTAGGAATTTAGTTAGGGTTAACAATAGTTCACGAGATTTTTGGGTTTAGGGTTTTGAAACCTTTTTGCATTCAGAGATTTCAGCTATGGCCAAAGATTTGGAGGCCATACCTTCATCCTTCTCAATGCAGTATCCGACTACTAAGGAACTACAGAGCATATTGAGAGAGATTTTGAGAAGGATGAAACTAGAGCATTTGTATTTGATTCCTTGGGACATACAAGATGGCACTTACCTTGATTTCTACAACGGGAGAATAGATCCAAGATTTTCAGCAACAGTGAGAGGTAAACCAGCTGAATGGGACTTGGAATTTGTAGGAGATTCATTTCAATTACCTTTGGAGGGGCATGGATTTTTGTCACAGAAGGATCCTTTGTCTAAGAGGTATTTTTCACAGGATAGAGTAGTCTCACATGGTTACAAGATCTCACAGTGCAAGGATCCCGAGCTGATGATGTTCTTTCATTTTTTGATACCAATTCTCCATCCCAAAAAGCCTAATTATATACCAGTAAAGTGGGCCAATACTATCATAGCTTCGTGGTCAGGAGAAAGGGAGATCAATTGGGCTTTCATCATGCACAAAGTGACACAGGATGAGGTTAGAGCATTGGGGCCTAAGAAGTTGTGTTCTTTACCCAGTTATCTAGCTCAACCCTATGCTTATGGGGACTGCCAACTAGTAATAGAGAGGCATCACAAAGTTTTGGTTAGAAGAGTAATTAAGGAAGTATATGGTACTTCAGCGGATGAGCTCATTGATGAGGAAGAGGCAACTTATGAGGAGACAGAGGAGGAAAGCACTGAGGTACCATTGGAAGATTATGGTGAAACTGAAGGAGGAGACTAGAGTTTTTTACATGAGCTTAGATCAGCCACAGAGTACAAATATGATGGAACCTTTGATGGCAGCAACAGTAGTGGACTCACAAGTTTCTAAACCTCAGCAGAGTGCGACAGACAGTAGAGGATTGGTTAGTGCTTTGCTGAATCTAAGAGAAAGACAAGAAGAGGGACAAGGACAGCATAAACCTATCTCTAAGGTCGAATTAGTTATAAGGACAAGGGATATGGAGACTCAAACAGACCAGGGGAATGAAATCCAAGGAGGAATGGGGACAACTTAGATTCCCATAGACTGTATGGATACAAGAATGGAGCAACTGTATCCAAGTCCAGAGTTGGGTGATGAGGAGGACGAAAGGTTAGATGCAGTAGAAGTTGAAAAAGGGGAAGGGGATTATGTCCAGTAGCCTCAACCAGAGCCAAATCCAGAGCCATTAATGGAGGAGGAACCAGTGGAGGTAATGGCCAGAGAATTTTTACCACCAAAGCCTACTCCTGAACAGAGGTATGAAGCATACTTAAGGAACAGGAATGCCAGCATTATACAAAAGGTGGTTGGAATGTTAGAACTAGACGATCCATAAGATATACCAAAGGCAATAGTTCAATTGCAATACTTCAGGGGTTACTTAGTGGATTACCAGAAAGAGCCACCAGAATCTAAGGTTTAGAAATGGAAATAAAAATCTTTTAGACCAAATGGAAGCTATAAATCCACTTAACCATTATTATAATCTATTTGCCTTGGTAGACTGAGTGAAAATGTTAGTAAAGTACACATAGTATTGCTCCTATTCTTAAAAATAAAACTACATAATGGAGCAGAATAGGCAGAAAATGACACAATGAACATTGTGTAGTAATATTAAACCACAAGCCTCAATGGCAACTTGCATAAAAATAATGAATAGTACATTATACATGGTCATCATCCACCTTAGAGGTTATAAACACAACCTCTGGTTTCTCACCTAGAATAGAACGGGACCGTGGCACATATGTGATAACAAGTGACCACTCCTCTGGGTCTGGGGGATAAGGAAGATAAAAGCATTGCTCTACATGACTGGGAAAAGTAAATGGCTCTGAAGTTTGCCAATGAGATGGCTGATAACTGGTGGCAAATGTCTTTAACCGTGTGTGTCCGCACTCATTTTGAACTACAGTGCGATTTGCACCGGCAAGGTTCACTTTAAACCACTTGCACTTAAACACATACTCTTCAAACTTTGAATGTGCATCATAAGATACCACCAAGATCTCTTCCAACTTTCCATAATGTGGCACAATATCTCAAACAATATTCCTGTCATGCCGACTGCTTCTAAAGTCCTGAATGAATTGCCCTTGAACTCCACAGTCAAAGGTGCGGCCCCTCTTTTCATCCAAAGTGGAAATCTTGAAATTAATATTATGTTAAGCATTGTGAGTCAACAACTTATATGATAATATAAACTAGCTCTTAGAACTCTGGTTGCAGTTTTAACTCTCGATTGGCTCTTCACTACTATCCAACATCTTTCTTGTGTTCCAAATATGACATTCTCTATAGTCATGGTAATTTTTGAACTATTTCTCATTGAGCTTTGTGATCTTCGATGACCAATCCGACCCTGGGTTTATCTACTTAACACAGGTGTGAATACCAATGTTTCAAATATTGCACTATCTCACTTGATTATGGTGGTGGGTCTTTCTTTTGTTTTTTGGTTATATGCTAATTAACAGGAGCATCAAGGTGCTAGATTGATCAATATCTGGTTCTTGAGCATGGCTTAAGCACAGATGTATCTCTGAAGCATCCTGATCGACATGAGTCGTTCCTTGTTGTAAAATTGGAATTTGAGGATGCAACTTTCATATTAATTAAGTCTATATTTATGTGTGACTCAAATATATCATCGAGTGCACACCTCTAGCATTGCTCAAAATTACTGTTGCACATTTTTACACGGTAATTACGATTTCAAAAAATATGGCACCCGGGATGTCGAATCCGTGAGCAGGGCTGTCACAACACAAATTTATACTATAATTTCGGAAGAAAAAAAACGACTCAGCCATTCTTCAATAGGAAGATACCTTTACTAAATAAAAATCAAACAAACAGTGAGAAATTTAAGACGACAAGTTCATGAGGTTCTATTTTTTAAAAATCGAAGGTGAACAAACACCTCCTGCACGCTAATTGGCCCGTACAGACCGCGAACGGTCTGCACTGCCATACAGCCCACGCCAATTGGCCCTTACAGACTGTGATCGTCACTGATCGAGCGGTCTGTAATGCCATACAGCTGGTCAGGAGGTGTGCATCCGTGATAATTAAAGAACATGCCACCCTAAACCCAAAAAAGGACACACTAAAAAGGGGAGAGTTGGATGATCAAACAAACCCGACCTTCCCTCAAGAACACAGGGTTGACAAATACGGAGGGGAACCATACAAACGGTGAGAAATTTAAAATGACGGGTTCATGAGGTTCCATTTTTTAAGAATCGAAGGTGAACACCTCTTACACGCTAATTGGCCCGTACAGACCGCGAACGATCTGCACTGCCATACAGCCCACGCCGATTGGCCCTCATAGATCGTGATCGTCACTGATCAAGCAATCTGTAATGCCATACAGCCGGTCAGGAGGTGTGCATCCGCGATAACTAAAAAACATGCCACCCTAAACCCAGAAAAGGACACACTAAAAAGGGGAGGGTTGGATGATCAAGCAAACCCGACCTTCCCTCAAGAACACATGGTTGACAAATACGGAGGGGAACCATACAAACGGTAAGAAATTTAAGACGACGGTTCATGAGGTTCTATTTTTTAAGAATTCAAGGTGAACACCTCCTGCACGCTAATTGGCCCGTACAGACCGCGAACGGTCTGCACTGCCATACAGCCCACGCCAATTGGCCCTTACAGACCGCGATCGTCACTAATCGAGCGGTCTGTAATGCCATATAGCCAGTCAAGAAGTGTGCATCCACGATAATTAAAAAACATGCCACCCTAAACCCAAAAAAGGACACACTAAAAAGGGGAGAGTTGGATGATCAAGCAAACCGTACCTTCCTTCAAGAACACAGGGTTGACAAATTCGGAGGGGAACCATACAAACGGTGAGAAATTTAAAATGACGGGTTCATGAGGTTCCATTTTTTAAGAATCAAAGGTGAACACCTCCTGCACGCTAATTAGCCTTTATAGACCGTGAACAGTCTGCACTGCCATACAGCCCACGCCAATTGGCCCTAAGAGACCGCAATCATCACTAATCGAATGATATGTAATGCCATACAGCCAGTCAGGAGGTGTGCATCCGTGATAACTAAAAAACATGCCACCCTAAACCCAGAAAGGGACACACTAAAAAGGGGAGAGTTGGATGATCAAGCAAACCCGACCTTCCCTCAAGAACACAAGGTTGACAAATACGGAGGGGAACCATACAAACGGTAAGAAATTTAAGACGACGGGTTCATGAGGTTCCATTTTTTAAGAATCGAAGGTGAACACCTCCTTCATACTAATTGGCCCTTACAAACCGCGATCATCACTGATCGAGCGGTCTGTAATGCCATACAGCCGGTCAGGAGGTGTGCATCCGCGATAAGTAAAAACATGCCACCTTAAACCCAAAAAAGGACACACTAAAAAGGGGAGAGTTGGATGATCAAGCAAACCCGACCTTCCCTCAAGAACACAGGGTTGACAAATACGGAGGGGAACCATACAAACGGTGAGAAATTTAAAGTGACGGGTTCATGAGGTTCCATTTTTTAAAAATCGAAGGTGAACACCTCCTGCACGCTAATTGGCCCTTACAGACCGCGATCATCACTGATCGAACGGTCTATAATGCCATACAGCCGGTCAGGAGGTGTACATCTGCGATAACTAAAAAACATGCCACCCCTAACCCAAAAAGGGACACTAAAAAGGGGAGAATTGGATGATGAAGCAAGTTCGACCTTCCCTCAAGAACACAAGGTTGACAAATACAAAGGGGAACCATACAAACGGCGAGAAATTTAAGACGACAGGTTCGTGAGGTTCCATTTTTTAAGAATCGAAGGTGAACACCTCCTGCACGCTAATTGGCCCTTACAGACTGCGAACGGTTTGCAATGCCATATAGCCCACGCCAATTGGCCCTCACAGACCGCGATCATCACTGATCGAGCGGTCTGTAATGCCATACAGCCAATCAGGAGGTGTGCATCCGCGATAACTAAAAAACATGCCACCTTAAACCCAAAAAAGGACACACTAAAAAGGAGAGAGTTGGATGATGAAGCAAACCCGACCTTCCCTCAAGAACACGGGGTTGACAAATATGGAGGTCACATACCAGGCACTGCCGGAGAAGCTCTGGGATCATCAAATGCCCAACCCTACTTCTCCTCACGAGTTCGAACGAGTCCTTGGACAACAGAGGAAGAAGAAGAATAGCAAGCCAAATTCACTCTTATAATAATACTCCAGTGTAGCTTCACCTCAGTCTCTGTTTTCACATAATCCTGGTGAGGCCACCTTCACCAGTGTCGCCAGAGTTTCAATCTAGAAGTTCAAGCAAGGGCTAAACCTTAAGCGATCGTGGACAATTCCAGCTCGATTATGTGTGTTCTGTGAGGACTATGAGAATAAGTCTTACAATTTTAGCACTTTGTAGACTCAAAAATATCTTTCATAAGAATAAAAAAATCTCCATTCTCACGATAAAGAAGAAAATAGCAACATTAACACTTCCTCTGGAAGCCACAAAAAGAACCAAACAAGGGGAGACAAAAAACAAAACAAAAACCAGGGCTACAGCTATGAACACCTGAGCTAGACGACCCAAAGCAAATGCTGCCATTTCACAAAGTTGAGGATCTGAAGCTTCAAGCATCCTTATCAGAGGTCGGACCGCCCCACTTTGCACAACAAGAACCTAAAAGTACACACCATATCTTTAAATGCAAGAAACCAAAACTAGTTGTTGGAACTCTGGTTGCAGTTTTAGCTCTCAATTGGCTCTTCACTGCTATCCAGCATCTCTCTTGTGTACCCTATAAGCATCACTTCTTTCTATGTAGACTTCTATTTGAATTGGGACTCAACATGTAACATGGTGCAAGGGGCACAGGATTCACACCTTGCATTCAGGATCTGTTGTGGCAAACTGGCCCAACAAGAGAGCAGACTCCCTTTGACTTTCTGGGCACCTTGAGCTGAACCCAGAAAAACACATAAACAAGGCGAAAATATAATGCAACAACTCAACCAAGCCTACCTTTGTGAAGCTTCTCCTGAGTGACCATATGACCTATGATGGACTCAGAGATCAACAAAAGAACAAATCCTATACCAACACTAGAGTAAAGAGATAGACCATTTACTCATTGCACATAGTTATTCATTGTGGCCACTGGAAGGCATATCTACGAGATTGCGACGGAAAATCCAAAATAACAAGACAAGAATGAGTGCAGTCATAACCAACAAGGACTATAAACCTCCGATTCTCGCTCTAAGAATCGGAATGAAAACCTTGAAGGTCCTCGTTGAAAAAGTGAGAACCACCCAACACATGGTTATCTCCAGCTTCAACATCCAACCAGCCTTCACACTACTCAGAAATTTCCAAGCATTGCATTGTTACACTGAGTCCACAATCCAGATATGCATCTCGTCCTTGTTCTAGAACTGAAAGTGCTCCAATCTCATGAACGTCAATAGAAACCCTAGGATATGAGGGAGGCAGTTTTGAATAGGCGGAATGCTGGAGAACTTGCTCTGGGGAGGAGGCAGCTCCTATGAGACTAAAAGGATGTCGACATCAAACTATGCAAGGGTGTTCTCATCTATTCCATAACCGAGAAGCTCGGAACTAGAAGAAAAAAAAAATGCAACAAACAGGTACCTCTCCCAGATTTGCTGATGACGAAAGCTGCCAGCACCACCTAGAGCACGCATTACAGGTTCAATACGAAAGTGCACAAAGCTTTGTTTCATTTTACCACCAAAAATATGGAATCAAGGATAGAGCTTGAGTGCATAATAGCCACAGAAAGCACCAAAACACCCATAAAATTTCAAAAACAAAGGTTGGGGATCATCGTAATCCATTACCATTATGCCAGGCTTGTATCTATCCTGCACTCGGCACTAGCGATCTCCAATACTACATTGGTTTTCTCCCACGGGCTGCTATCCACAGAGCACTCCCTTGGTGTTTGTCCCCAGGCACGCACCTCTCCCACTCACACCTCAAACACGTCTCAACGCATTTCCAACTTCCCTCTCGAGGAAAGAAGAAACAACGGAATTGCCTTTTGTCAAAATCACATGAAACGCACTTCGATCTGTTGATGACAAAAAGCGCTGCAACACCGAGGACGCATCTGACACAAGCGCAGAAGACGAAGAATAATCAGAAGAAGAAGAGGAAGTGCACTTTGCAATTGCGCAGCTGCTCAGCCGCAACCATCATACCCTAAACCCTTACAACAGGAAGCTCAGATTATGATCCCTCTTGTGCGCCTTCGTGGATGTATCATTCACTGGATGAATATTTTATTCCTCATCCACTGACAATCTGTGTTGTCGAAGTGAAGCATGACCACACTATGATCCCTCTTATGTGCCTCCATGGATTTGTCGTTCACTAGATGAAGAGCTTGTTCCTCACCTACTGATAATCCGTGTTGTCCAAGCGAAGCCTATTTTGTAAGAAGATGCAAAGAAAGAAAGAAAGAAAGAAAGAGGTGTCTAGGTGTGTACCAGTGTTGGGCGGGCACAGTTTGGTGGGCAACAATTTGTCGGTTTTGGTTCCAGTCAGTAAGCATTGAATCAGAACTGACTCTGATTTTCAGAACTGGAATCAGATTTATTTATTTTCAAAAATTAGACACAGAATTGGGAACACAAGTCTGATTTTCAAAACTAGAACCATAATCCTTTAAAAAAAAATAAAGAATTCAATTCCTAGTTCCAATTATGTGTGGAACCTGAACCCCAAGGCACTTGTAATTTGTTTATTTCATAACTGGAACCAAGACAATTCTAATTTGGTTTTTTAAAACCAGAATTCAAGGTTCTTCACCAAAGTAAAGGACCAGCCTACTCTCTACATGTATACCATATATAGGCAACACAGAATATATATAAGCTTCTTGGGTGTTGAAGATTGGCACCTACTTTGATAATCATATTTAAAGAATGGTTTTCTTCTCATATGTGAATAGAAAGTAAAGTTAACAGATTTGAAACATTTGGGAATCATATAATAATAATAATAATGTACTCCCAAAAAAAGCAAAGTTGAATTGGACATGTTTGCATAATACAATTGCAGCATCTCTCTTTATTGGAAGTGACCACATTGGATTCTGATGAGTTGAATGAAATCAAAACTAATGAATGGGTGGAAAAGCCAAAGACCTTCAGGGCTCAAGCCGTCCCCCCCCCCATAATTGGGGACACTTCATTTCTCCACAAATGTTTGCAGGTTCTGTTACTTTGTCCCAACTCCAAGTGTAGCATAAATCAAGACCATTTTGGTGGGGTTGTCAAGAAAGGTCGTCCAACAAAACACACATAGAGATATGCAAAGAGAAGCCAGATCAAAGAATTCTATATTTTCCGGAATGAAAAAATATGCAAATGCTTCTCACAATGCAAGAAGACTATAAAGCCAGGAGTACAAAAGCAATGTATTACCTACCAGCACACGATTAGATCGCCCTCTCTCTGTTCCTCTTCTTTGTTTTTGTTCCGTTTGCGTTCCTTCTGTTGCCCAAAACTGCAATGCGTTCCCAAACCCTAAAACACGACACGAAGAAGATTCTCGCCAGTCTCTATCTCCTCTTTCTGTTCCTCTTCTTTGTTTCTGCTCCGTTTGCGTTCCTTTTGCTGCCCAAAACTGCACTGCGCTCCCAAACCGTAAAACATGACGCGAAGAAGAAGCGAGTGCTTATTCTATTCTTAGGCCACAAGCCCATGTGCAAGTCCGGGAGTGCCGAGCCGCTCGTTTTTTGGAATCTCGTTTTGAATCCGGTTTTTCTGAATCCCGTTTTATTAAACCCATTTTTCGTAATCCCATTTTCCGTAAAATTCCGAATCCCGTTCCGAATCCTGTTTTTTCCAATCCCGGGAATCCCATTCCGAATCTCGTTTTTTCCAATCCCGGGAGTCCCAGTCCGGGCCCGGTTGGTCGGACTTGCACACCCGAGCTCCGTCACTCACGCACGCACGCACGGACTAAGTGAATTTATATATAAGATGTGTTTTTCTTTATTCTGTTTTTCAGTTCGTAAATTTCTCATATTGTTAATGCTTAATGGGGTTTTTTTTCCGCCCCCCAATTTTGTGCTTTCAAAAGTTTGGCGATTTTTTTTCTTAATAGCAATTTTTTTTTTATAATTTTAATTATTCTTTTGAAGTTCTGATTTATGATCCCTATTATGTTGACTTCAAAATGTAATTTATTACTATGCATTACTGCAATGTACCAAGCTTATGTGGCAATTCACATCCATTGACCCGAACATAAATCATAAAACAATATTCATAGAAACCTATGAATGTAGTGGAAATGGTGAAAGGAGAAATAATAAAAGATTTTGAATGATTAAAAAATAACATTTAGTGGAATAATAAGAAGAAGAAGAGGAAGCACACTTTGCAATCGCGCAGCTGCTCAGCCGCGACCATCATACCCTAAACCCTTACAACAGGAAGCTCACATTATGATCCCTCTTGTGCGCCTTCGTGGATGATTCATTCACTAGATGAATATTTTATTCCTCATCCACTGACAATCTGTGTGTCGAAGTGAAGCCTGCTCACACTATGATCCCTCTTGTGTGCCTCCATGGATTTGTCGTTCACTGGATGAAGAGCTTGTTCCTCACCTACTGGCAATCCGTGTTGTCCAAGCGAAGCCTACTTTCATCTTTTAAGAATTATGTGTTTTCCTTTTTTTCTGTTTTTCAGTTCATAAATTTGTCATATTGTTAATGCTTAATGGGGTTTTTTTTCCGCCCCTCCATTTTGTGCTTTCAAAAGTGTGGCGATTTCTTTTCTTAATAGCAATTTTTTTTAATATTCTTTTTAAATTATTTTTTGAAGTTCTGATTTATGATCCCTATTATGTTGACTTCAAAATGTAATTTATTACTATGCATTACTGCAATGTACCAAGCTTATGCCATTCACATCCATTGACCCGAACATAAATCATAAAACAATATTCATAGAAACCTATGAATGTAGTGGAAATGGTGAAAAGAGAAATCATAAAGGATTTTGAATGATAAAAATAAACATTTAGTGGAATAATATCAAATATTGACCAATCCATATCTCTGATTAGGGTTTTTATTATTGACCAATGCATATTCTTAATTAAGGTTTCTATTTTGGCAATTTATAGCCAAATTTTCCCATTGGCCAAGGGTAGCCATGTCAACGAAAGGAACTTAAAGGGGAAAATTTGACATCATTTTGCCAAATTTATAAAATGAAATGGCATCGATAGCCAACTAGCACTATGAACAATGTACAATGATGGATATTTAAGCTTGTTGTTTGAAGATTCAAGTGGATTGTGTTGTCATGGTAATGGACATATGCTTGTTGATGAGTTGATTTTGAAGATGGAGGTGTAGCTTCATTTGATGCATTTGATTTTGAGAGCGCAATAGTTCATTGCTAAACTCAACAAGGCCCCTAATGTTCGGGAAACATGGTAAGAGTTTTGATTTCATGTTGATTCTTGATTTTTGATTCGTGAATCCCTAACCCTTAAACCTTTTATGAAGCTTGAATGTTTTTTCAAATTACAAGTTTATTTAAAGCTTGTACGTGCGCGGTCATGTTTTGTGCAATCTTTGGTGTTTCTTCATTGTGTGCATTGTGCAAGCCTATTGGTCCCAAGTTTCGAGGTACTCATCCAATATCTCATGGTTGGGGGAGGGCTAATAAAAGAAGCCATATTTTTATAAGTTTTCTTTTGTTTTGGAGCTAACAGAATGACTATTTTCCAATGTGCCAAAATTGGAATTACTCAACAGATTTTTGATGACTATGTGCTTCACATATAAGGAATTCAATGTATGGTTCACCATATTTATTTAGTAGTGCAAGTTTTGTCCAAGTTGAACATGGTGAACAAGCTGGAAAGCTTGTTCCAAACCTTATATGCTTATTTTTACAAAAGTCCCAAAAGGCATTTGGAACTTATTAAACTTACTAAAATCATGGAAATTAAAAGAAATAGACCACCAAACAATGGGACCTCCCGCTCAACAGTAAAAAAAAATCAACCCCCTCCCCCCCCCTCCCTAGCCACTCAACAATGAAAAAATAGTTTAAGAAAAAAAGTAACCCCCTTCCTCTCTTCCTTCCACACGTCAAATGAAAGAGGGAAAAAAAACATTAACTTGTACCCCCCTCCCTTTCAAGAGGAAAAGAAATTAATTTGGCCACATAATTTGGCCCACTTTAGACAAGGGTACCGGGTCCAATTTCCTAAGAACCAATTTGTACTGATTTGAAGCAAATTGAATCCTTGAGTCGGACTGTACCTTGGTCCCTAGCCTGATTTTCGCTTTTCCAAAACAGGAGCTCTCCTTTTAGCAGTTTTTTTAAATTTTCCGTCCAAAACAGGTGCCATGTAGGTTCAGCCTCAGTTTGCCGCTTTTTGGTCTTGGACCGTCGTCTAAAGGCCTTGGAACCAATTTGAAGCTGTCGACCAACAAGATTGCTTGAATTCAGTGGTCCTTGGACCTTGGACACTCGTCTTAATTCGCCCTTAGACGAGAAACCAAAATATGATATGAAATTGGGCAACACTATGGGTCCACTATTTGATTTAAATATGTGGGCACTAGGATTTGCAAGAAAAGGAAAATTTGTTCGTGAAAATGCAAATCAGCTCAATTGCAGTGATTTTTTTTATTGGCAAATTTTCAGCAAAGTTCCGCCTGAAAAGTATGGTTTCTTACCTTACAAAGTAGTAGTTTCTTTCATTATTTGGCCAATTTTTATCAAAATATTTAGAAAATTTTGGGAGAATGTGCTTTTCGAGTGTACATTGAACTATTTTACCCATTTTGGGGGAAACGTTTGCTAATTCCTATATGAAACTAGTTGGTCCCTTCTGGGACCTGGAGTGGAGGTAGGCCTATCGTTGTCTTTTATTGACTACGCCCCTCTCTCTCTCGTAGAGTAATATTGCTCATGCAGCACTAACCTAAACGTTGTCAGCTTGGGTCGCTAGAGAGAGTCGACACAGACAAAGCGGATGATGATATTACACTCTTCCTCTGCAATATTACCTAGTCATTACCTATTAAGAAGAGGTGAGGACTTTGAAAATTTCACATAGCCTGTTGTTTCCAGTAACTACAAACACAATGAATGATTGCTAGTCACAGTATGAGACTTGGAAAAAAGAACCGTACTAATTTGGGACAGTTCAACTATTTACAGGATCTTAACATATTGTTGTTCTCTAACGTTGTAGACCAAGCTGCCCAGAAAACTGAATACTACTCAACCTCCTACATGGGGGGGCGAGGGGGGGGGGGATAAACAAGCCACCAGCAGTAGCGGACATTCACATGGCATTTACATTCACATGACATTCACATGGCATTATTTGTCCGAGGTACATATGGTTCTTTTTTCTTTACAAATTCCTCAAATAGGTCCAATGGGGGAGGGTCCCCCAGCATTTATTTGCATTATTACTGGCAATTGTCATTTGAGGTGGGTTGTAGCATTTTTACAAAATGGGTGTGCCTAGGTCTAGATATGGGTAATTTATTTATTTTCATTTCAAAAAAGGTCCAAAAAAATGGCCCAAAAATCACCTAAGTCACTCCTGCCCACCAAGGATGTTAATTGCTTGATTAATCAGGAAAAAAAAATTCATGCCATATAAAATTTCCCTCATTTTTTTTTCATGGGCTTTAATGACCCAACACCCACCGGCGCACAAGCCACAAATCTTGTTTTAGGGTTCAAGGTGGACAAACTTTTCTCCTGGGGAAATTAAAGAACAGATCGGAGAAAATGGATAAAACATACTTATCAAATTGAAAACCTTTACCATGGTACCAATGTCGGTGCTTCTTCATCCAAGGCATGTATTTATAATGTTTAGAAGCAATAATGTTTATAAATGTTTTTACCACAATACCATTGCAGGTGCTAGTTCATCCAAACCCCTGGTTGAGGCTTCTTAGTGCATATAATTAACCTGCAAAATCTTAAATTTGGACTTGAGACCCCCAGCTCATCAAATTATGCCATGTGGCGCTCTGAAATTTCAAATTGCGTTTTGAGCCTTCAAGCTTACCTCCACTAAAAACTTTCAAGCCAAAATGTGATTCTTCTTGTAAGGATGAAAATTTGCAATTTTTTAAAGTGTGAGCAAATATGTCAAACAATTTGAAAATGTCCAATAACTTCAAAGGGAGGCAAGGTTGATCCCAATGTTCATTCGACTAGGTATTGGGTCATCTCAAAAATTAATTTCAAGAGAAAGAGAGAGAGAACCTTAACATTACATATGCCCATAGTTGTTAATGCAGTGAGTACATGAGTCTTGCTACAATTATGTTTCCCATAGTCTGCCCTTTGCCCCATTTTTTTCACCTCAGCATTTCTAGACATATTTTGAGTCAATGTCTTACATGTTTTGCGCATGTTAAGGATGCTGAGGGGTATGTAACATGCTACAAGACCCTGGGCATATCCTACTTGGCATGTTATATGCCCCTTTGCTCTCATAACATGATAGGTTATGGGTGCAAAACATGACAAGGTGAAATAAAATAGGGCAAAGGGCAGACTAAGGGGAAAACATTTTGGAGCATTACTCTTGTACAGTAGAACCTCCCAAAATTTATACCTCTCAATATTGATAACCTCTCAAAATTTATAAAAAATCGTTGGCCCAAGTTGGACCCACCTAAATTTTTATAAATTTATTTTTTATAAGATTTGGCTGGCCTAGACATTTTCAAATTTTATAATGTGATGATATATTAACTAAATTACCTATTTACAAGCTTACCTCTCCTATAATTAATAACCTCCCAAAATTTATAGCTTGAACCCAATCCCAACCTTATAAAATTTGAGAGGTTATATAGTAATGGGCAAACCGTCATTGGTATCAATGATTGAGCCACATCATTGATGCCTCTCCTATAATTAATAACCTCCCAAAATTTATAGCTTGGACCCGGTCCCAACCTTATAAAATTTGAGAGGTTCTACTGTACGGACTGCATTAACAACTAACTCTGGGCATATGTAATGTTAGGCTAGAGTCACTACTACCCACAAAAATGTAACCACCATGAGTCCTAGATTACCATTATCCAAGGTAATAGTCATCTGAGTGTACTTGGACAAAACCTTTTTGGCCACGGTGTTGACATCTTCTACATGTTTAAAAAACATCATTTTAGAAGTTTGATTTTAGTCTTACATAACATTACCCAGAAAATATGTTGGACCCATATCTATAGAGTGAATATATTTTAATTTGTTGGAGTTTCACACTTGCCTTCATTGCATTTGTAATACATTTTTGTACCTATACAACGTACAACACTTGCATCATTTCATCAAGTGTGTATTTCATCATTTTTGACTGATGATATATATTTCCCAATTAGTTATCACAATGGGTGTCCAGTAAAGTCCCTAAGTCATACAAGCTAATCAAGAATCACAATGAGTGTCCATTAAAGATACTAGAGTCAAATTGTCATCTTGAGGCTCATATAACCATATTACCTTGGCAACTTCATCACAATTTATATTATTTTCAGAAATGCTGAAATTTTCACCCAATTAAAAATTCTCCGAGAATTTTTTTTGGTGAAAGAAAATGAATATTCTTTTTAATATTAAAAAATATTCGATTTTCAAAATGGAATCTTCAAATTGAATTGATTATTGGACAGAAATGTGTTGAAGCTACCCCTTGTACTATGGCACTTGCTAGCATGAAAAGGGTGGCTGTATTTTTATTTTATTCCCCTCCCCCTTCACATAGGGTAAAGCCTTAGGCTAGGGGCATTCCCAAAATAAAGGACCAAGGATGTAGCAATAGCTAGGTCTAGCCCCGCATTTTCGGAATGTCATCTATCCGTGGGATTTACCCATTTGTAAGGCATTAGTCACATGTTATCATGAGCCTATTTACCCATTGTAAAGCATTAATCACACATTATCGTAAGCCTATTTACCCATTGTAAAGCATTAGTCCCATATTATCATGAACCTATTTACCCATTGTAAAGCATTATTCCCGCATTATCATGAAGTTGAACATATGCAGATGGGGGATTCAGGCAGTGTAAGAGGAGGAGGGAGGATTTTAAAGTATAAGATCTCTCCCACTCTTAAGGATTAGGTGTAAGATTTTAAAGGATATTCATGAATAATATAATAAGGTGCCTTCCACATGCCACAAAGTTATTACAGGTACAACATTGTTTCTTGTGCATTGAAGAAGAAAATGATTGGCTTTTTTGGAGTTTACAATTAATGAGATATTATGGGCGGAGAAACTTTGCAAGAGCTCAAAACAACAAAAACTTGGCTGAAACAGAAAGTTGTTGGCCCAGGGTATGCAAGTTGTGAGTAATGGTTTTTTTTGGGGCAAATTTTCATCACTTGGCAACAAAAAGAATGGAGTGCAACCCACACAAAGTATTTGTGTGAAAGTATTTTTGTGCCCCCAAAAATGATCCAAAGTTGCCAAAATTTGAGGATTTTGGCCCAATGTACTTTGAAGCTAATATACTATATAATGGTTTGTGTCACAATATCCCTGCCTTATTTACATCTTGAGATTGATTATGATTGTTGAGCTAAAAGAGGAGATTTGGAATGCAAAGAGGACATGAGGACATGTCCTCAAATCCTAGACCATCATGTCTAAAAACGTGTCCCCATGTCTTTAAATTTTTATGTTTTACCACATGTTTTCATTTCCCTATGTTCTCACGTCCTAGGCCCTTGGAAGAAGGGAAATTTTACAAGGGTTTATATAATTGTCCCTCAATTCATCATGTCCTACCTAATGTCTTTGGGTTGTGGAAGAATCAAATCCCACACCTTGACGTCAAGCCTTGGGGTATTCAAGCTAGTGTCTTCCCAAGCCCAAGTCTACATGGTTACATAATAGGTATATGTTGGAGTTCAGTCTTAAGACACATGCATTAGTCTAGGACAAATAACCAATAAGGCTATTTTTGTATTCCTTAAGTGACAGATCAACATGGTGTTTAGAACATGGTGGCATGGGGCTCCAACAAAATGACCTTCGGCTACTTGGAGGTGGCTTGGACATGGTGGCGTAACACCCCTTGTAGGAAATGCCCCATGTATTGAACATGTCTTGGATTCCAGGCCAAGAAAATATTCCAAGCCTAAGCCAATATTTGTAATATCACCATGCCTTCATGGATGGCCCTTTTGGATGTAGCATAGGCTTATGTAGAAATCACGGATTAAAATTATGTATTGGTTCCCCATGACCCTAGATAGTTCAAGGCCTAAGACAAAACATGATATGGGCCCCAATAGCCAACTTTGAGAAGGCACTAAATATGCCTTGGGAACAAATCAAGGAAATCTGGCATAGTTTTTGCCCCCTAGCACAAGCCCAAACTGTAATTTTGAACTTCCTCACATGAATGGCCCTTTTTGGAATTGTTTGTCTGCAGCCACAACAACAACATGTAAGCTCAGGGCTGCCCTTGTGGGTTAGCCCAGGTGCTAGGACTAGGGTCATGCACCTCTGTTATCACCTCAACCTGACAAAATTATGCCCACGGAAAAGACTCGATTCCAGTGTACTAGCCAGCCTTTTAAATAACCCTCTACGAAAATGTCGGCTATCTATTATGACGAAATCTATATGGGGATGCAACAAAAAAAAGACTGTTGCTTACATCAAGCGTGCTTTCAAGCAATGTCACAGTAAACTTTGCAATTCAGAGGTACCACCAAGATTAAGGGTTGAACATTTCTAAATGCTTGTTGTCGATGTTCTTGTGAGCATCCGGTATATCTTAGAAGGCACAAAATATGTCTAGATTGGTATGGTGTTCATGGTAAATTGAAATGCAAGCATATCCCAAGATTTGTGAATGATCGAGCAACACAAAGGTCGTTGTTTGTTCAAAAGCTTAACTTCATAAAAGTGAATTTCCAGGTGTGATATAGAGTTGTTCCCTATTTTCAGATCCTTTTCAACTATCTCCAACTTTTATTTTATAAACTAGCGATGTTTCTTTTAGAATGCACAATTGCTCAGAATTCACAGAATGGATCACTAGATTTTAACATCCTAGTTGGTGATGGAGGGACTATGGGAGACTTTGCAGGTATTGAGCAGTGCTAATGCGAGTTTTGGTCTTGGTCACAATTCGCAAGGTCCTCACCATGGGCCAAATTCATTATTGACGTTCAAGCTTGAAGAAAAACCTATAACAGGCTGGGAAGAAACCCTAAGAGTTATTAATCCTTGCGAAAGTGAGATGGACACACGAATGGGTGTTGAGATGGAGTGGAAGGTTGTCAAGAAGGGATTGCAATTTGCATCTGCCAATCCAAACACCAAGGTGGTTGAAATGGTGTCCCCTGCACCACCACATGCTCCATTGGCCAAATTCAAGTAAGCATCTATAGCAAGGGCTCTTGTACAATCCAAATGTTGTATAAAACAAAACCCGTTGCTCGGTGATTTTTATTTGGCGAACTTGCATCTGGTTATTGTGGGCTCAATTTAGTTGCATTACATTACAATGGTTATTTTTGGGTTTTCTTAACAAGGGTCCATGCTCCATCAAACATGGAATAACCTGTAGGGGACAATGTAGAATAGAAAGTTCCTTTTAGGACTGTATTTGTTTAAGTGATTAGGCATTTATTTGGCTGTGGCAGGTATGAATGGTACCAAACAACAAGTTTGGTTGTGATTTGTATTTTGGCAAAGGTAGTTGAAGAAGAAGATCTGAAAGTTCATTTCAGTGAACACATTGTATGTTCCAAGTTCTACCTACCCCCAAACCTTGATTTTGTTTTTCCAATAGTCTGGTTGTATGTTAGTTGGGCTTCTAATGATTTGTATGTGTTTTCAGGTGTGATATATGAAGTAGAAAGTCATATAAAATGTTGGATGTTGTGATTTAATGTCATTTGCGGTAATAAGACTGGAAGACAAGTGATGTCATTTTGGTTAGATCAAACAAGGGTAACTTCTATACCCATAAAGGTGATGACATTACAAGCTGCAAGCAAAGATATTGATGTGACATGGACAAAACGTAATAATGTTTTTGTTGAAACCATAGTTGATGTCAATTGATAATACAATTGTTACGATCATATTTAATATTTTCTGTATGGGCATAGATGCACTAATTGGGGTCCTCTGGAATGTGTGTTGGCAGCTAGGTCTGGTCATTAATCTCAGGGAGCCATTGCCATGCATGTTACAACTCCCCTTGTTTGGCAAGGTGACTAATTATATAACTATACAATAGAAGGATAAGCACATTGCTAATGTGCGTAGGCTGCTCACTAGGTTAACTCCCACACCTTGATTGTGCAGGTGATCCCTGCAGAGTGTCAATATGCCTGCTTGAAAACCAAGTTGGAGATCAAACTTGTCAAGGCTACAAATATTCATTGGATGCAACTTGGGTGCAACACAAAATACGGGTCTGACTGGGACAAGTTAAAGGCAATTGTTAAAGAAGAGGTGGGTGTTTTTTAGTCTTGATATTTTGTGACAAATATGCCATATGGATAAAACTATATGTACATTTTGTAGTTAGCAGTAAACCTGTGATCTAACTTGGGCTGGTCTTAATAGGTAAACCACCCACCACCTATACAAAACACTACAATCTTAAACAAAGGTAGTGAAAATTGGGCAGAAAAGTACAACGCACTAGAGGCCCGAATATGTGAGCTTGAGGAGAAGATGAATGCAATGACCTTGGAGCTGACAGAGGTATGCCAAACTGTACTACCTAGTTCATCAGTTCCCCTGCCTACACAACCTAGCCGCCTTCGTGCAAATCCAAAGATAGTTGCATAGGTTGCAAGGTGGTTTTTTCCATCATGGGAACCACTTGAACCTACTTCTGAAAGGGCAACGGTTGGTACCACATATGGAGACCTAGAAACCAAGTGTGAGTCACATGCATACAAGGACCCTCCTCTACCATTATAGGAGATTAAAACAAACACAATACCATTACAGGAGATAACATCAAACAAGATGGGTGTGACTACACCTTGCCAGAAGCCACATCAAAAGTTAGTGGTAGCTTTGGATGGTGGCATTGCTAAACGACCAGAGGGATTTGTACATACATGCAAACCCAGTGACCAAGAAGGCAATCAAAAGGGTCATGGTCCCCTATCCAACAGTCAGGTGCTGGACGTGCAAATCATGGACACATAACTGCCTAATGGTCAAGATCTGGTTGACACAATATATGGTTGACAAACTTGGCACTGAGGTTTTTGACACCCAATTTGCTACACAATTGGTTGACATATAGATAGATGGTTGATAACTAATAGTCACAATTTTATAAAATGGGCTTGCATTATATAGACATGTCATCTAATTTTTGGTGGCAAAACTACTTAGGTACGTCTAAAGTTTTTAAATAATATATATTAGCCACTACCATAAATTTTAAAATGAAGGTGATATTCTGATTCTTTGTGAATGACTCTCAGTGTTTTCTTTGAATTTCTTTTGCTTTCTTTGGTGCAGGTTGCTTGGTGTTGGTAGGGTATTAGGTCAGAATTTTTCAATTGAAGCACAGTCAAGTTCAGACAGAAGGTTAGGCACCAATGATGGAAGTCCAAGTCACAGTTGGCAGCACTCTCTGACCACAACAAAGGTAGTTCTTGCAATTTTAAAGGTTGTTGATGGAACTGGTACTAAATGCTCTGTTTCACAACCTTTCCAAGTAAGTCTTATATCATAACTCACAGATTGTTGGGTTGTTGGGTTGTTGGACATGGGCAAAAAAACCTTGTTGTACTTGAAGGGTTAGAGATGTTCCTCTAGTACAAAGGGAATTTTGAACCCACTATCCTAAAGACAACTAGCCTATTGTTTTAGCAATTAGGTCCCATGAAGCATTCCATAGGTTCAAGATAGAACCAGTTCTGTCCTTCCCAGATATGTTAGTATCAACCTGTTGTGGCCTCTATGGACTGTAGAATTTTTTGTGATATTTGTTGTTGAAAGAGCTAAACCAATTGCAGTCAAATGTACCCAAGATTGTGCACTTAGTGGCACTACAGATTTGTGAAACCTTTTTGGACATCTTAGCTTGCAACATATCTGGCAGCTATTCCTTTGGAGGGTTGCTCCAAAGCTAGTCATTCGGAGAAGGCCAAGGCTTTCACAATATGATGGGCGATCTGTCCAGGTGGAGGTGCCAGATGTTGTGTTACAACTCATTCCCATGTTGCACATAGATGTCCAGGAATGCAAATGGGGTCTACATTTATGGAATTGGCAATGAAATTTGAATCTACTCTGGCAAAGTGAGAGAGCCTGCAAAGGTAGAGTTCAAGTGCATTTGCATCCGTGAAGCTGAAGCATGCCACAAGTCAGGTATTTCTTATATGTCACCCTCTATTGGGTTCTATTGTGAACTTGTTGATGAACAAGTCTTTGAGCACATCATTTTGATCTTATTTTAGGATAGCAATATTGAGAACATGTGGATCTATGCATATTTGAGATTGATAAATCAGGTTAGGAGGCTTATGTTACCAATGTTAGTCCATTATTGCTTGAGATCAGGATGAAAAAGAGGCCTGAAGACTTCGCTAAATGCAAGCAAATAGAGAATCTGCAAGGCAAACCATTAGAAGAAAGCAGTTAATATGAAAGACCTTAGTAAACATTCTACACTGCAAATCTATGAATTTTTTGAGATCAAGATAGAAGAGGATGCTTCTTGATCCATGGCCTTAAACTGTATGATAGGTCATGCTTTATGGTAAATTAAAGTGCATATGGCTCTTGAGTTAGCTACCTCTATTATGGTCATTATCTCTATCAAGCTTAATTTCTCAATTGCTTCTTCAATGACATGTTGCTGAACTTGCTGAACTTTTGTTAAGCTTTCGTAGATGCTGTGTGAGCAGTTGGTTCAAAGGGCAGCAAGTCTCTCATGAGAAAAGGCAGATTTGAATTAGGTGGGATGTAGCATGCATGTGGTTGAAGTTGATTTTCTGGTTGGTGCATGCATCTTTCATGGTGGGTCTTTGTAGATGAACTTATTTGATGACTTGTGAAGTGTGTGGTTCTTAAATGCACGTGCAGAAATTGACATTGCAGTCTGCAAAATACAAAGCTCTACTTGAAAATAACCATTATCTTTCAGAGCAGGTGGGACCATTGTGCCCATTTAGGTTCCAATCTAATTTGAACTTCATCTCTCTCATTTACAAGAGATTTACAGGCATATGGAGGAATATATGGTCTCTTAGGGCTATTCACTAAGGTGGCTATACAAACAGGGTGTCAGTGATTTTACTGAAACTAATTACTGTGTTGTGCAGGCCTCTTTCCATGTTGCAAATAACAAGAGGGAGCTGCTATCTTCAATAGAACAAGACTGTGAAATACAATTGATGCCAATGGCACCATACTGAAGACTGCCACTATCCCAATCTTGGCTGGCATTTACTTTGGCCCAAGTCACAACTTCCAATGTATAGAGCTTTAGCAGGAGTTGATGAGGGCCTTGGATCAGATTGTAGTTCAGTGGTTGCTGTAGCTACCATGGCAGCAACTGCGGCATTCAATACTACAATCAGCTAGGATGTGTGGAGGGTGACTATGTCTTCTGTGTTGCCTTTTCTATCAAAACCATTTGGCTCATCATACAGTGCTCAACAGTCCATAGTTCTTGGCATTTCAGCTGCCATTCCTGCCATACGATCAACTTCTTGGCTTCCAAGATTTTTAAAAATTGTTGATGCATTAATTGATGGATAGACTGAAATTAATAAACCTTGCATGGGACTCAATAATGGAAGAAGGATGTTTTGTGCTCACAATTGGAAGGTGCAATATTGAGGCTTGAGGAACACATTGTAAAATCCAAGTTTCAATCAGGTGAAAATGTGAGAATGGTAGTTTTTACATTCCTTCAATCCTTGCTTGTATCCTTACCTCTTACAGGCATGATGGAGCCAGGCTTTGCAACAAGAGATAGGCCTAGGGTGTCCTCATCCGAACATCTGGGTGACATTTCTTGCTGCCTCCCTGCTGGGCAGTTCCCATGTGTGTCTAAGTTGGTCAATCCAAGTGTGTTTTCATCATTTGAAGGCATAACTGCATCCCTTAAAGCTAATTGTGGGACAGCTCATGTACTATTAAGAGCAGCTGCTGCAGTTACAGGATAAGAAAAACCAAATCTAGCAGTTGTTTTGTTGCCATGTGGCACACTATAAACGATAAGATGAAAAACCTTAACCCTAACCCTAACCCTAACCCTAACACCTGTAAAGTGGGACCATGTGACAAATGGTGCTTCAAGCTACCAAAATACTAATTGCATTTGCAACTACATCGTGCAAACACTAGGTTGCCATATCGCATCATCTTGATAATTCAATGGGGGTTAAACCCTATAACCCTAACCCTAATTTGTGCCACGTGTACAATGACATAGCATGGTTGATCAAACTTTAAACCCAACACGTGTCCAGACCCCAAGGGCTACGACTTGGACGGTCTAGATTAAGCAAAGTAATTCTCAAAACTAAATATTTAATTACAAAATAAAAGTACACGTGTTCGCATACAATTGGGTTAGCTAATTAACATGTAATGTAGTGTGAACGCAACCCCTATAGTTGCATGCAGTCGCACTTACAACTACTAGTATGGAATATACCATGTCATAGATATCGCTACACTCTTACGGGTAAAATCATTCCAGAACAGGTTTGCGAAATCTACGATTTCACAAACTTTTAGCGGCATTTTGAGAATCCTAAAAAGTTTACGTTAGATCTTATATCGGAAACCGATAGACTTTTGAATCGATTTGCTAAGTCGTTGTGGTGATGGGTGTGTTGTAAATAGTTTCTGATGCAATGTTATTCGCAAATAATGTATAGAAGTAGTTACAATTGGAAAGTTTTGCGATTGTATCAAGTTTCGCAAACTTTTAACGGCATTTTGAGAATCCCAAAAAGTTTGCGTTAGATCTTATATCGGAAACCGATAGACTTTTGAGTCGATTCGCTAAGTCGTTGCGGTGATGGGTGTGTTGCAAATAGTTTTTAATGCAATGTTAATCGCAAACAATGTATAGAAGCAATTACAATTGGAAAGTTTTGCGATCGTATCAAGTTTCGTAAACTTTTAGCAGCATTTTGAGAATCCCAAAAAGTTTGCGTTAGATCTTGTATCGGAAACCAATAGACTTTTGAGTCGATTCGCTAAGTCGTTGCGGTGATGGATGTGTTGCAAATAGTTTATGATGCAATGTTAATCGCAAACAATGTATAAAAGCAGTTACAATCGGAAAGTTTTGCGATTGTATCAAGTTCTGGAGTTGCGAAGGACTTGCGATTATATGGGTACGAATGTTATGGTATTGCAAAAGCTTAAGAGTTTGCGACGAATTATGGTTCGCAACAACGGGCTTTTGGAAACTTATTTCTTTGTTGTTTGCGATGATATTCGGATCGCAAAATAGCCCCCTGTTGTTGTAGTGGTTACAACTTTGGATGAGGCAGTGGCTCTAGTAGTAGCATAGATTCTTTGAATTGCATGTCTTTAGGTGCGATTATACTGTCTTCATGGGGTTCCCACTCTAATAAACCATCCATCTTCCTCAAGTTTAGGGTTCTGTAGTATTACTGCCATCTTGAGTATATTGAACAAAAGTATATGCTACCCAAGAGGTATGACCATAAGGGATATTGGATGAAAAATGCAACTGTTTCAACCTTCAAGAGAGTGTTAAAGAATATGCACTTGTCACTTCCTTTCCCTTCCCACCTGTTTTTTTTTTCTTGTTGGAAAGAACCATGTAGTTTCCCACCATTAGTATTTGCTTGGAACATCATGACTCTAGCTGTGATGGCATATAGAATTCTCCTGGGTGCATGTCATTTGTATCACTACTTGTTGTACTTGCTTGGATAAAACAAAGGAAATTGTGTGTACCTACCTTTGTAGCATAGGACCGAAAGAAATGAAACCCCTTGGACAAAGTGCAAAAAGGACAAGAGGAATGCAGATTTGGTGTAAGACCACACAGGATGACCAAAACATACCATGCTGCATCAATCAATAGTTTTAGAATTCCTAGGGACTAAGAGATATAAAATCTAAATTTTCATTGTATCATGTTGGTTGTCATTTTGTTGCTAGAAAAAAATTCTAAGTTTCTAGGTTGCATGCCAATCTGAATACCAAAGGAGAAACACACATTATAGACAAACATGTGATGGCAAAGAATGCAATTTTGTGTGTGGCAATTTGCACTTTCATGATCATAAGATAGTAGATAGGAACAACTATGCTCCTCATGATGGTTAGACCTACCCTCTGGTTTAAGTGAATATGAACCTTGTGGCTACAAGAGGTCGATTGGGGTTATGTATCTGGCATGGAGGAGGTAAACGTTGCCAAGTTACTGAATGCACTAAAAGTGCTGAAGGCTACACATGTCTTTGCATTTCACGTGGTGGTGGTCGCAAGTTATTGACTTCACTAAAAGTGTTGAAGGCTACACAGGTCTTTGCATTTCACATGGTGGTAATTGTAAGTTATTGATTGCACTAAAAGTGTTGAAGGCTACACAAGTTTCTGCATTTCACATGGTGGTGGTCGCAAGTAAAGCTCTATTTTTGTCTTTGTTTGTTTATGTTTCTCTTGATTTTTTTAGCAGAAATCTTTCAGTGCAATTTGCATCAACAAGGGAGTTGTACACTTTGCACATGGTTTGTTGTCTTGATTCTCCACACAATGCCCGAAGACATACAAGAACATATGCATGCATTCATTATGTAGCATGGTAGTGCTTTGGTAGCTCTGGTGACCCTTCGGCAACAACTAGAAGCTCAACAAATTGACGAGCAAATTGACGAGCAAATTGACTCTTTGGAAAATCTTGTTCAACATATTAATGCTCAAAAATAATTCAATCAAAACACAACATAATATGCACCTAAACGTCGCAATTGCCTGTAGAGAAAATGTCGTGCTAGGCAATGTACAGAGTTGGCTGGGTCATTGCAATTGTTTGGAGATGAAGATGCATTAGCCCCGGCATGATGGGATTGTGGAGAAATGGACACAATTTGTGGATTTTGCAACGCGAAAATGTGGATTAAAAAACGATTGACAAAGTCGAACAACAACAACCCACAGTTTTCTTTGTGTTGCGAAGTTCGCAAAGTTTTATTGCCGAGTCTTCCTGCAACACCACAAGAGTTGGAAGTTCTTTTAACCAGCAAAGAAAGAACTGCCGTCAAATTTCGAGATGAAATTCGCATGTACAATTCGGTGCTAAAGTTGATGAGTCAGTAGCAAGAGGCACTGGACCACACTCCTTTCGCATTCAAGGTGAGTTTTATCACAAAATCGGATCCCTATGTCCTACTAAAGAATAACATCCATAGTTTGCATAGTTGTACATTCATATAACGAAGAGCTAACGTCAAAATCGCCATGCCATTATGCCATCGTTTGATCCAATGATGTTGGATCGGTTGTTGACCATGATGTACAATATCAATCCCTATGTCAAAGTGTTCAAAATGGCAAGGGATATGATGGTAATAGACGGTGCTCCCACAGATTTGAAATTGCGTCTCATTGCCTTTTCGAATAAAGGATGGCCGTTGATACAATGTGCCGATAGTCGATGAAGTCGCTACATTGATGGTAGGAGATGGTTCTGAAGCTTGAGACATGTGTGACGTTGTTGTTGTTTAATAAATTGGCCCATTTCAGCGCATTTTCGAGCTACATGTGGGATACATGGCTCTACATTATCTATTGCTATTTTCTTACAGTGAGGATGGATGACATCCAAATATTTCGCTCAATGGTGTTGTTGTGCAAGATGTTGATGTAAATTTGGATGAAGACCATGCGGAAGAATCTAAGCATCAAATAAAGCATCGTAATGTGACAATGGCCGAATTTTACAGTTATCGACTTCAACATCGAAACACTAATGGCATTGCATTGCTTCGGGGTGGCTGATTGAGGCAGCAATACATTATGGATGCTTGTGCGGTTTCGAACAAACCTACTTGACGTATTTGCACCTGAATTAGAAAAAACTTCATGCAAATCTCTATCAAGGCCTTTAGGACACCATTGTTGCAGGTGATAACAATGTTGCTGCCATCAAACAGAGGATCATTTTACCATCTTTTTTCACAAGAGGTCCACGTCACATGGTTCAGAATTATCAAGATGCCATGGTAATCTATAAATGGGCCCGTTGCCCAAATGTGTTTGTTGCATTCACTTGTAATCCCTAATGGCCTGAAATCAAGAGAGTGTTGCAACCTGGACAACAACTTCAAGATCAACTGGATTTAGTAACCCGAGTGTTCACAATCAAGCTGAAGGAGTTGATCAATGACATTCACAAAAAAAATATTTTGGGATGCACGATTATGGGAATCTATGTCATTGAGTTTCAAAAGCGTGGGCTGCCGCATGCACACATTCTCATCTTCTTTGCCGAAGACTGTAAGCCACACATGGTTGAAGATGTAGACCACATCATCAGTGTTGAACTTTCAAATCCAAAGACAAACAGGTTGGCCCATGAGACGATTGCTAGATGCATGATGCATGGTCCATGTGGAGCTACGTTTCCAAATGCCCCATGCATGGAAGATGGCAAATGCAAAAAAAATATCCATGCAAGTTCGAATCTGAAAAAATGACGGATGTAAACAGATATCCTATTTATCGACGCAGAGATACGGGGCACATAGTTTTAGTTCATGGCGTTGAATTGGACAATCATTGGGTGGTACCGCACAATGTCTATTTGTTGACCAAATACGATGCGCACATCAATGTTGAGGTCTGCAACAACATTTGTGTAATCAAGTATCTGTTCAAGTACGTTTACAAAGGACATGATCACACAACTGTTGAGATCTCACGTTAGAATGATAATGCTACCAAAGGGAATGTGGTCGAAACCAATGAAATTAAAAAATATCTTGACTATCGCTATGTATTTGCATCGGAAGCAATGTGGTGCATCTTCAAGTTTGATATGCATGAGCGATTTTGACGCATTCCCAAGTCCCAAGTTAGGCCCAAGATGGGCCTTGTTTTTAAAACAACGTAATTGTGGGGACTTGAGGGCACGGTCCTAGCTCTTAGCATTAAAAGGGGTAGAGGGTGTGCTGAAGCTCCAGGATGGGACTAGGAAGAGGGACAAGCTTTAGTTATTCACTCGAGCCTGCATATACAATTCACAAGTTGATTAGTTCGCATTCTAGAGCACCTTTGGTGCTAAGATAAGCCATGGGCAACTCTGAACTCACAAGACTCACCACGGCTCGGACTCGAGGGAATCCACCACCTTCCCCCATATAGTATTCTCTGCATTACTCTGCGGCACCCACATCCAAATGGCTTTTTGTCATCGGACTCCTAAGGAGGAGTCCTGAAACTGTCCTGGTTTGGACTCCCGGGATTTTGTGAGTTCATAACTTTTTGCTTAGACCTCAGATTGGGATGAGGTCTAAAGCAAACTTGTAGCTCTCGTTGAGAGCTTTCCAATGGTGTGTTGCATTCTATTTGCACCCACGGGGTCAGGTCGATTCTTGACTTTTAGTGGTCGGGAGTCAAATTGCCAATTTGACTCCCGGCCCTTCTTTTTGCCATACTTGTGCTGCAAATTTCAAATGGCTCATGCGAGGCCATTTTCAACATTTACACTTCAATAGCTTTCCAATGACATGATGAACGCATCAAGAAAAGGTGTTTTGACCCTTGCAATCAAACTCTGAAATTTTGGGAGTCTAAGAGGACTCCCAAGTCCCCATTTCGGGAGTGTGAGTGTCATCCTCACACTCTTCCAAAAGTGGGGTTGCGATAGGTTTCTTATCATTGAACGTCTACAATACCATTTGCCTAATCAACAAATGGTGCTGTTTAATGATGACGATGATGTGCAGGAACTGGTAGCACGATTAGTCATTTCCAGAATGATGTTAACAAAATGGTTTAAAACAAACCAAGAATCGAAAATTGCACGAAGCCTTACGTTCAATCAATTCCCTCAACAATGGGTGTGGAATCAGAAGTTGAAATGATGGACAATGTGTAAGAAAGGCTTTGTCATTGGTCGCATGTATTAAGCACACCTAACATCGGGTGAACGTTATTATTTGCGAATGTTAGTGAACTGTGTCAAATGCCACATCCTATGAACATTTGTAAATAGTGGATGGCATAGAGCATGACACATTCAAAGATGCATGCATTGCAATGGGTTTGCTTGCAGATGACAATGAATGGCATCAAGCCTTGGAAGAAGCTAGTCTTTGGGCTTTAGGACGAGAGCTACGTGACATGTTTGCCTCCATGCTGATGTTTTGTGAGGTGACAAATCCTAAACAACTATGGGATGCACATTGGGAGTTTTTGAGCGATGACATTGACGCAATGACATGTCGCGAGCGTGATGGTCCAGTCGTTACCCTTTCTGAGGATGCGTTGAAGGATCGTGCATTGTATGAGATCGATCAGGTTTTCATCCACAACGGACATCGCATGGAAGATTTTCCAACATTTCCCAAGTCTAATTACGTCCCTCCTATTCATGGAAAAAACCAATTGGTCCAAGAAGAATTAGCTTATGATCAGCATTCATTGACTATAGATACAAATAATGCAAAAGATAGGCTCAATATGACTAGCGCAACGCATACGAATCTATTTTGAATGTCGTGACAAATAAAAAGGGGAAATTGTTTTTTGTGTATGGCAGTGGTGGAATTGGCAAAACATTTGTTTAGACAACACTTTTGTCCCATATACGAGGGCAAGGAAAAATCGTGCTTGCAGTTACTTCATTAAGAATTGCATCTTTGTTGTTTCTGGGCGACAAAATCGCCCATTCAAGATTCAAAATTCTAATTGATCTGCAAGATGAGTCGATTTGCAACATCACACAACAAATGAAAGTGGCCGAGTTGGTGCGTAAAGTTGATCTTATCATTTGGGAGGAGACACCGATGATGCATCACCAAGCTTTTGAAGCTGTTGATTGGACCTTGCGTGATTTGATGCAATTGGATGATGTATAGGCAACTGAGAAGATCTTTGGTGGGAAAACTGTTGGTACTTGGTGGGGATTTTCGACAGATCCTACTTGTTGTTTCTAAGGGAAGATGAGAAGACATTGTTAGTGCTTTGTTGCTTCGATCGCATCTTTGGCAACATGTTATGATTCTTTGTCTTCATATCAACATGCGAGTCATGGTACCAAATTCTAAAAAGTAACGAGAGTTTGCCAAATGGGTGTTGAATGTTGGAGACGGTAGTCTTCCTGCCATTGTAGAAGAAGAAGGTGTTGATCAAGATTGGATCAAGATTATGTCCCATATGAGGCTACCAGTAGAAGATTACAGTTTAAGAGGATTAATCTAAACTATTTATCCGGATCACCAATGCCACTCTGGAGATGCCATGTATCTTATGCAACATAACATTTTGGCCCCTAAAAATACTAACATTGATAAAGTCAACAATGCAATTCTTGAATCGTTATATGGAGAATTGCACACATATTTGAGCGTAGATTCTTTGGCTCCGACAAAAGAAGGTGGAAGTGCTGTTACAGGAGTTTCAATGGATTCACTGTATCTGGTGGATTTTCTGAACATTTTGGAATTCAACGGTATTGCAAATCATAAGCTGGAACTCAAAGTGGGTGTGCCAATCCTTTTGTTGCGCAATTTCAATTAATCAATAAGATTGTGCAATGGTACAAGGTCGATTGTTAAGATATTGGGTCAGTGTGTCATTGAAGCGGAAATCATCACAGAAAACAATGTCAACAAACGTGTGTTCATACCTCGCATCATCATGTCCCCTTCCGAGATTGCTTGGCCATTTGTTTTGTGTCGTCGTCAATTTCCTATTTGAATGGCATTTGCGATGACAATCAACATGAGTCAAGGTCAAACATTGAACAATGTTGGGGTATATTTGCCATCTCCGGTCTTTTACCATGGTCAGTTGTATGTTGCTATTTCATGGGTCACAAGTAGTGCAAACATCAAGATTTTTAGCGGCCAGGATCTCGATGAATACATGCGGAATGTGGTATATAGAGAGGTTTTGGAAATGTAGTTGTAGTTGTAATTTTGTAATATGTACCGTCAAATACACACACACTTGTGCATTAGGCACAAGGTTCAACCTAGTACAACATTATAATGTATATTAACCACATTCTGTTGTAGCCTAAACATTTTGGCTGTTGACCTTTGGTGAGGTTTTGAAGAGAGTTCTTCAAATTTCTACACTTCTAGTTCTACTTTTTAGTTTGCTTCCAAGAATTTCCAAATTGGGCTTGGTTCCAAATTCCAATCTATTGGCACATAGAATACACACAGCCCCAAGGTTGGAGATTGTGTGAGTACACACAATGGTTTGATCACAATTGGTAATTTGTTGGGCCCTGCCCGGGACTATCGCATTGGATCCAACTTTTGGAAGTTTTACCTTATGAGAACCAGTTTCACATTACGTGAACTGGTTTCTTTGGCGAAAGTGTTTAGACTGTTTAGATCAGAATGGATTTTTTTGTTGTTCAGACTGTGGACACAGGAGGTAGATGTACAACATATTATCTATTGGCAGGCCAGAGTGTTTGCGATGCCTAGTTTGTTTTGTTATGCTGAGATGTCCCAAACCATTGCCCCTGGATGTGTTCTGGGTATTACTGGAAACCTCTCCATGCAGCATTGGGGTGCACCGAGGTGCTTTTGGAATGGTTAGAGTTTAGACCTCCAATGGAAGAGTTATTCAATTTTGATTATTTTCAAGACTGAAAATTCAATAATTTTTGTAAAAACAATTATGACGAAATTGGCTGTTAGAAATGCTTGAAATCCCCACTCCAAAGGCCAAGTTACTTGTAGAATTTAAGGTCATCAGTTTTAACAACTTCGCCTTAAATCAGGAAAAGGCCCCACATAGAACTTAAGGTTGTCATTTATGATAATGCCTAACACTAAAATGCCTTAGTAGGGCAATCTTACAGCCAAAGCCCTAGGGCAGTAATTCTTCCAAATCGATTGCCATTGTGAACTATTCTTTTCTGTACAACGTGGCCAAATTGTTGGAATTGAAATATGGTGAACTTGAAATTCACAAGTGGAGCTCATGTTCTGAACCATGAGACAATTTGATATCTCCTCATTATTTGATAGAATAAAATCAGGTTCATTGGCATACCCTTGTAGGATACAAACCTTCCTCTTACACTGAATAAGAGGTGTAACTAGTGACAGAAAACTCCTCACAATCCCAACTGAAAGCTATAATTATTCCAATCATGACTCTAGGACAGGAGTCTCGCCATAAAGGACAGGCTTAGGATGCTGGTTTTTCACTTTTGTGGAGTCCTCAAGTTTGATCATGGTGCCTGGATCTGGAAGGTCCCCATTTTGGAATCGTCCTTCACCAATCTTCCAGTAAGCAGTAGATTTCATGTCATCTTGTTCCATCAATTTAGCATACTGTTCATGGTTGTAATCGGTGGGATTATCTAGTATGTCCTTCAATTTATCTTTGAGAAGGAGTCCATCCAATTGCTTCATGGACTCAGAGTTCTTGGGGTACACAAACTTCACTTTGCGAAATGTTTTAGGGTCAAGGAATGGCTTCACAATCTGCAATCCAATCCAGAGGTTATATGAGAGACATATACAACAGATGGCTACTTAGGATATAGTTACAATCTCCCAAACACATGTGCTTATAGCTTGTGTACAAAGAAGACTAAAATAGAAACTGAAGTCACTCTTGAGAGAGGACCAAGTTTTATATTTAAAAGCCTTCAAACACTGTACACGTGGATGACCAATAATTGAACTCTAAATAGCTGAAAAGGAGTCCAGCAATAGCACTAGGAAGAAATAAATGACCCACATGGCTTTAAAACATGCATGCAATAGTAGACAGAGCTGGAACTGTAGATCCTGCAAGTAAAAGAGGGATCTGAGCCAAAGTCTTACCATCCAGAAAGTTTCAAAAGCACGTGGTGGGCTGAAAAGGATTGCAGCATGAAGCCGCTCAGGGTAGTGATTTTGCAGGATGTTGGTAGCTTCACGAGCAGTCTTGATTGGGATGGTATACTTCATGCCCCAGCCTCTGAAATCAACCAACCAAATCATTTGCTCCTGCCCAATTGGCAAGTTCAAAATTGCATTCTCCAAACAGTAAACCAGGTGCTTGATATGCCCATCCATCTCACTCGTGTTCTGTACCAATCCAAGCAATCAAGCATGAAAAGTCAAACTCTATATTTACTCAGAGCATCTGAAAATGCAATTCATGAAGTTCCTCATGAACCCCAAAATCCAAAACCTTATCCTGCAAGAGGATATCTGCTAAAATGCTTCACTCTCACAGATGTGGTACCCATTGAGCCAATTCTATATCAAAATTTACCTGCCTATTGGGGTGCATAACCAAGAGAGTCTGCCCTTGCTTGTCCAGAAAGTTTGCTCTATACATTTTCCCTGTCTCATGTTCCTTGGCTACATCAGCCTGCAAAATCACAGAGTGTACACAACATGAAAACTAACATGGAATTCATAATGTGATATTCAAATGCTGCAAGCAAACATTGCAAACTGCGCACATGATGGTTGAAGTCAGATTCCCAAGAGTGTTTTGGTTGTGGCATGGATCGAAAAGTTGACCTAAATGCAAAATCACTAGAGACGAATGAAACACATCTCATGACACAAATAAGAATCATGTAGGAAATTCAAATTCCTTCAAGATATGACCACCATAGAGTGGTATCTGAGGGACAGAAAAAATGTCGCAAACTTGTCAACCAATCCCTAGTAGCTAAAAATGTTCTTCACACAAATTTCTAGGGTTTTGGACAAACAAACCCATTGAATTTCTTCTGGCTTGTAAACTGATCTCCAATGGAGTGTGTCCCTCAACATCTTCTCTGACTTCTTGACATTCCAATTGCGTGCCCGCAAGTAGCGTTTAAGGCATGTATCTGTTGCATATATTTCTGCATGCCCTGTTAGGGGCCCGAGTGCTGCTCGCAGTTCATTGACCTGTAAAAAGCATTCCCATGAACATATCCTCAGTCTCACCATTGCACTAGCTAATTACAGTAGAATATCCAATTTGCAGAAACATGGATTCATATGGTGGTTTCAAAGATCTCATGTTTGCAATTCCAACCTCATGTTACAGAAGATCCATATATCAATAACCAAAGAATAAGAGTCAGACATCTTGAAACCAAAACCCTTACAGAGGAAACTTCACACGTGACACCTAAACTGGACTTGCAAAACTTTATATGAAAACCTAACATTAAACCCCAAGATCCATACAGGCAACAGCACTGATCCATCAAATCATAGAAGCAACAGGAATAGAGAGATCAATTAGCATTCAAAATGTACAAGACTTGAAGACTGTTAACTAGAGAGCGAGAGGAATAGAATGCAACCATTTAACATCCAAACCTCAAGGCTTCAAATTTGTATGGTTCATCGTCGGATCACCTTGACTTGCTCTTCAGCAGGTGAGGAAGGCTCATGATCCAAACTTTTGCCTCCAGACTTGCTCCCGCTCTTCCTCAACATGCTCGACATGATCCCTCCTCCTCTTCTGTGAAACTTGCGGCCGGCGGTACAAAATCAAGTTACCCTGGGCACATTTACACAACAATTGTCAAACTCTAGTAGGGCACAATTCAGAATATTGTTCGTGAGTTTGTCCCAAGACCTCGAACTGAATGAAATTGAAATCATTTTATGAGCTCTGGTGATGGCATCATTTAAAGACCTCAAGTTCTGTATGACCACAATCCGAGCGAAATTCCCATCCCGAGGAACATAATAAAACAGACTGCAAACATAATGAGAAGACACGAATCGTTGCGGGAAAAAAAAAGAAAGTTCCATCCACTCAAGTCTACGACTTCGCATATTGAAGCGAGTATCTTTCAAAAGGAAAAAAACATATAAAAAGAACCCGGAATATCGTCTATGCCTTACCGGCACCAATCTAAGCATCCCAAGCTGCAGAACTGCGCCAATATAGGACACACTTATGTCGCGGGTCGTTGGAATGGCCAATTCACCCAAAAAACAAAAGAAGCAGGAGGACCTCAGCTCCGCTACGACTTGACCAACAAGGATCGCCAAAACCGCAGCTTGAGACACGCAATGAGAAAAAATCCCCACTCTTCAACGTGAGATCTCAATTTGCTGAATCTGCTGCTACATCGCCACTCGACGTCCTTGCAACCAAGGATTCCCAGAAAGAAAACATCTGAAAATAATTGGGGAAAATCATCAATTGAAAAAAGAAGAAGCAAGAACACACACACACACACACACACACAAACCAGCACCTCCACAAAGAGAGTAAAGAAAAAGGAGTGTTGAATTATGTTTCTAAGAAGAAGAGATGGTAGACTAAGTCTAGACTACAGATGCAGATTTGAACAGAAAGAGCCCAAGAAGGACACCAGCAAAAGCAGTGTCAGCTGCCGAGGCACACGTACCACAAAGCTAACAAACAAACTCGAAGCACATGTGCGGACAAGAGTGGCTTTTTACGTATTTTCACTTGTAATTTCCTTAAACCCTATATTTGTATGTGAAGGCCATTTTGGCTTCTGTCACCTGACTCACACCCATCTCGTCTTGTGTGCAGCTTTTTCCCCGGTGTCTTGGGGGAACCACAATTTGCGTCAGTTGTGATCAGCGGTTCTTGTTTTTTAGGAATTTCTGTTTGTAGCCAAAGTGGTGATCATCATCAATAGGAACGTGTCGAAAATGTGGCAACATTACTATGAAGGTTTAGCCAAATTTGGCTACAAACCAGAAATAAAGTACAAATCTTTCATCATTGTTCTATAATTTTGGCTACACAATGAAAACCAAGTAAACGAATCTGTTGATGTAAAACTTGTTTTCCCTCACTTTTGGCGACTGGAGACCTCCCCAATCACTTTTTTTCCAAATTTTCTTTGTGGGGAAATTTCGCCAGTAAAATGAATACTGGTTGTGGTACTTGTGCACTTACTTGTACCAACCTGGTCTGATTCTTTTAGTGTATGTAGGGGGTTATATGTAGGGCAAAGCCCCAGGACCGGCCAGAGTGAATTAACAGCCACCAATGCACCAGTTGGCCGTTCTGTCCACTGGATGGGTTGCGTTTTTTCATTCGGCGCCGGATGGGGCTCGTCACAGTCGATTTCTTTTTGCTGCTGACCACTGTACTTTTTTTCTTCTTTTTTTCTCTTTTTTGTTCTTGGCCGTTTTTCTTGGACCTGACCTCACACATAGGCTCACTTTCCAACCTTCATAAATATTGCACCAACCTACTGACACAACTACCCTAATAATTAGTCATCGTACTGACCTATCTATTGTAGTAACCACCTACCCTACTAACCTAGCTACTCTATTAATTACATACCCTACTAACTTAACCATTAGTTTAGGGTTGAGACACAAATTAATTAATAAGTTTTTCACAAATGTATAATAATTAATCTAAAGTAGTCTAAATTTGAGAGGAAAATTTTAGGGTTTACACATATGTGAAGTAATACAATTGCATTTTATATCTTCTTCAAAAAGAGTGGAAAAATTAGGTTGGAAAGATCACACAAAGATAAAAGACATATCTTCTCTTTTGGTTTTATATGAAATTTATTTGATTATTTTTAAAGATTAACGTATTTTCTTTCAATTAATAAATATTTATAGTTTAAAACCTTTGAATTTTGGTTTTTAATTTTTATCCTATGTTTTTTCAAATTCTTTTATTTTGCATTATATGATTTGTATAGCTTGTATAATTTTTTAGGTTTAAGGCATATATCATTAAGACTTTTTTTTGTTAGGGTTTGGTAAAAGTAAGTACAAGTGCAAGTATTGAAATTATGCCCCAAAATTCTAGTTGGTAAAAGTAAATACGAGTGTAGGTATTGCAACGAAACCCCAAAATTCTAGTTGGTAAAGGTAAGTATAAGTTTGGGTATTTCAAGTTGAAATGAAAAAACAAACCTAAATGTAATACCCATGTTTCAAAAAAACCCATCTAAATGGTTTGGATACCTTTAAGTGAAGACCTAGCCCTAAACACAATATGCATATGTAAAGTCACTTTGAAATAACTTAACCTTAAATGCAATACCTGCACTTTGGGTCACTCCGAAAGGATGCATGTAGGGTTTAAGCTTTCTTTGTATGAAAATCTTACCCTAAATGTAATACCTGCATTTAGGGTCACTCCAAAAGTACGCATGTGGGGTTTAGGGTTCTTTATATGAAGATCCCACCCTAAATGCAATACCTACATTTGGGGTCACTTCGAATAGCTACCCTACTCATTTTTCTACCTTCATAAGTATTGCACCAACCTTGGTACCTTATTTATTATCCCCTACTAACACAGCTACCTTAATAACTAGTGATCCTACTGACCTAGCTATTGTAGTAACCACCTACCCTACTAACTTAGCTACTCCATTAATTACATACCCTACTAACTTAACCATTAGGTTTAGGGTTGAGACACATAAATTAATTAATAAGTTTTTCACAAATGTATAGTAATTAATCTAAAGTAGGCTAAATTTGGGGGGGAAATTTTAGGGTTTACACATATGTGAAGTAATACAATTGCATTCTATATCTTCTTAAAAAAGAGTGGAAAAAATTAAGTTGGAGAGATCACACAAAGGTAAAAGACATATCTTCTCTTTTGGTTTTGTATGAAATTTATTTGATTGTTTTTAAAGATTAACGTATTTTGCATTATATAATTTGTATATTTTGTATAGTTTTTTGGGTTTAGGACATATATCATTCAGACTTTTTTTTGTTAGGGTTTGTATAATTAGGGTTGTAATAAGGCTTATAGCAAAATATCATTTGGATTTTTAACGTTATGTTTTATTATTTTGTGTATAAGAATTTGGTTCATATATTTTAAAACTTAAGGTTTATATTTTAAATTTTACTCATTGTATTGGTTTTTGATCTTTTCACTTGTTTAAATCTATACCATAATTTGAATTTCCTTTGTTTCCATATGTTCCATAGTTGCTAGAGTTTAATGTTTTCTAACCCATTTTTCTAACAATTTTTTTACAAATTAATAGTAAATAAAATAAATCTACGGTGCATTATAGGGAGAATTTTATATGCAAAAAAATGTAATACATATTTGCAAGATCATACTGATATAATACATAGGTGATTGAAGGAAACATATGTGAAAACCTTAAACCCTAAATGTAATACTCGCATGTAATGTCATTTCAAAAGTAGTATGGATACTGAAACTATGTCTTTTTATATATTTAAATTAAATATTATTTTAAGTTAATTTTATGACAAAATATAAGTTTTACAATGAATGTAAAAATCAGCAACTATTATGGGACCTATATGCGGGTATTGCAAAAAATGCCAAAAAAAACCAACGGCTAGTATGGAGACTATATGCGGGTATTGCAAGGAATGTAGAAGGCCAACGCCTATTATGGGACTTATATGCCGATACTGCAATTAATGCAAAATGCTTGTGGCTATTTTTGGACTTATATGCAGGTATTGCATATTAGAAAATGGTCTTATGGAGTTCATAATAGAAAATGATGTGAGTATTATATGTTTAATATGTGTGGATTATTTTAAAAGTCTTCAGGTGATGTGAGTCTTATTAACTTAGATGTAAGTATTGTATAATGTTCATTTTGATCTTTGGTTTGATTCTTACATCTAAAGTACTAACAAAATTATGACAAAGAAGACATATATGATTAACCATATACACATCAAACAAGTGTGAGTAGAAGATACTATTATATTGATAAAAGATGTACATAAATGGGTGCATGGAAAATTACTAGAGAACCCAATGAAAAAAAAACATTGGATCTTTATAACATATCAAAGGATCGAAGTTCAAAATTGGGTAGTCCAAAAAATAAAAGGGCTATGAAACCTTACTAATTATATAAAATGAAACCCTAAGCCATATCAGTATCTACAATCCCGTGTTTAGCTCGGTATGCAGTTGCTGCATTTGTAGCTTTTGCTGCATGATGAGCAGTGTAAAAATAACGGCGTTACATCTCAACCTGAACTGCATCCCAACCTTTGTCCATTCCTTGTCCTTCCGAGCTAAATTAGGTGGACAAAGAAGTGCAAGTGGCTGAGAAGCCTGCTCAGTTTTCAGTTTCAAACCTAAACCTAAAAATGAAAGTTCAAAAAACAGAATGCAGGTATTGCAAAACATAAAATCATAGATTCACATACTACTCCTATAAACATGAACTATTCTAAGGTATTGCAATAGAAAAAATTTGATAAAAAAATGCTGAGCTACAGTGCAGCAAAGAAAGAAAAAGAAAAAGAAAAAGAAAAAGAAGATGGCCTTCTTCTTTGTTGCGCTACAGTTGAGCTACAGTGCAGCAAAGAAAGAAAAAGAAGAAGAAGATGGCCTTCTTCTTTGTTGCGCTGCAATTGAGCTACAATGCAACAAAGAAAGAAAAAGAAGAAGAAAACCTTTTTCTTCTGCTGCAAAAAAGAAGAAGAAGAGGTTTTCTTCTTTGCTGCGCTACAGTTGAGCAGCAATGCAGCAAAGAAAGAGAAAGAAGAAGAAGAAGGCCTTCTTCTTTGCTGCGCTGCAGCTAAGCAGCAGTGTAGCAAAGAAAGAGGAGGAAGAAGAAGGCGACGGCAGCAACGTTGCCGTCGCCTTCTTTTTCTTCTGCTGCAAAAAAAGAAGAAGACTTTTCAAGCCTTCTTCAAACAAAACAAACAAAAAAAAACAAAAAAAAAAACGTAAGCATCTTACCTTTTCGTGGGCGCGTGGGTCTTGCTCCAACTCGAGCCTGTCCAGCTCCAGCTCCAGCCGCTCCAGCTCCCGCTCCACAGCCGCTCGAGGTCTCTGGAGCTCTAGCGATGGAATGAGGGTGGGTGGGGTTGGTAGGTGGTAGGTAGGAGGGTGGAGGTAGGAGGGGGGGTGGGTTGGTAGGTGGTAGGTAGGAGGGGGTAGGTAGGAGGGGGGAGGTAGAGAATTTCGAGGTAGAGAGGAGGTGAAAAAAAAATCCTCGACGGGCAGGGAAGATGTTCATCCGCAAAACGAGTTGAACGGGCTCATCCTCAACTGGTGCATTGGTGGCTGCTGGTTCACTCCAGCCCCTAGGACCAGGGCTTTACTGAAAAAGGGGACCCAGAGCCTAAGGTGATCTAGAATTTCAGTACAGACCTGGTCCGTGGGCATTACCTGACGTCAAGGCATTTCATGGCAGAAAATAGAAGATCTCACTTGAAAATGGATGATCCCCGTTGAAAATGGACAATCCAACTGCAGAAAGACCAGAATTCCCTCCACAGTTTTGGGAGGGAAATTCTGCTTCGTAAACACCACTCCTTTTTAACACTATGAATCATGTACCCGTGCATTATGTATAGGGTAAGGCCCTGCTATCAAGGAATTACTATGTGAGCACTGAGGGCAGAGCCTCAGGTCCACGCAGTAATTCCCTGACAGCGGGGCCTTACCCTGCATAACAATCGAGGTAATCATTGGTTTTAAGAAAAAATGTTTGATCTCATTGGCTTGCAACCTGCGCCATAGGGATCTTACAATCTCACACCCTCCGCCCTAGGGCTCTATTAATAAGCCTGTTTACTAAATGTAATTTGCCTTATAAATACACTAAGAGTTCTCTCTGACGCAGTGTTTCTTTTGGGCGAATTTTCAGCAACCTGGCGACCCAAAAAAAAGGATGGCGAATCCAACAAAGGGGTTTTTGAGATTTAAAAAACAACATACACATTTTGACCAAAAAAACTTAAAAGTCGCCATATTTAGACAGTTTGTTCTTGCAGATCGCCAGAACTAGGCAGGACTCCAAAGAAAAAAAACTACTAGTCCACCACGACAGTCGCCAATTACTGCTAATTAATGCCGAGGATCCTAGCCAGTGCACCTACTTGTGGAATTTGAAAAAACAAAACAGTGCTCCAAGGTTGTTTAGTTACCCCAACACAAGTTGCAGGGTAATGTAGGAGCAGCTAATAAGCTTTGCTGCTTTGGAGGGTGTTTGAAACACAGAACTCTCTCTTGCGTGTTCCACTGGAGCAGGCATTCCATTTTTCAAAATGGCCTTTTTTATTTGGAGTTCCTTGATACTCACGAGAGGTATCGCGGGCAAACAATAAATTGAACCATGTTCTTACACTTGCTAAAGGCCTCAACAGTAGGGTTCACCAGAATTGGGTCCCCTTCACAACTGCCTTTATTTAATCGAACCCCGCTTCCAAGGTCTGGGCTTTACTGTACACAGAGAAGTTTCCTCCTCTATTTGGAGGCACCTTATATTCCTAGATATCACACTTATAGAAGACTAGTGGGTGCCCGTGACCTTCGGCCACTGTGAAGTCACCCGGTTTCTTTAAACTTGGTTCATGTTTTAGTTTTTTTTTGAAACTTTTAATTTTTAATTTTTTAATTTTTATGTGTTTTTTATATTTATAATTATTTTGTATAATAAAAATAAAGTGTTTATTTTTCACTTTTATATATATTTTTATTTGAATGCAAGTTTGAAGTTTGGAGAAAGAAGACACACTTCATTCTTTTTCAAGTAGGGTTTTTTTTCAACCTTTATAAGTTTTATTTTTTCTTATTTTTTAGTCTTTATTTGGTTTCTTCATTTTTGGAAATTTTTTTTCTTTTAAATTTTTTTACTGTATTTCCCTTTCCTTGTTTCATTTGTTTCCGTTCTTTTTTTATAGTTTTTGCATTTTTACTTTTTTTTTGGTTTATGTTTGTTTTGTGTTTTTATTTTTTCTATTCTTATTCACATTGCGTCCCCTTTCCAGAAGCCGGAACTCCAGAAATCATAATTCTCTTAAAAGACTGATCAATATCAATCAATCCTTGGTTGAATTTTGGGGGCAGGTTTTCATGAAATTGAGGATGAATCGGTTATATTCCTTGAGATTCTCAATTTGAGATATGTGCCCACAATTCTTCATCACAACCAACTTTGCTCTGCTTGTACCTAAGTGTCTGTGCAGTTAATGCCTAAGTTAATGCCCTGGTCGCAAGGGCATTCCTTGGCTGTGTGCAGAATATCAAAAGGGCCATACCGGTACATGACTCCAACCTCAAGCCAAATGGTTAAAAAATGTTTCAACCATAGGCCGAAGTGCTCAAAAAATTCTAATCCTAGGCCAAAGTGTCCAAAAAAGATTTTAACTTTAAGTCACATTCTCTAAATATATTTCAACCTTGAGCCAATATGCATATGGAAAATTTAGTTTTGTCTTTGAGTAAACTTTCTTGACATGAGATCTAACAATAAGTCAATATACGTGTATTAATATTATTTTAAATGTGTCTTTGCATCAAATACACAAATATTCTTGGTCCAATGCCTTGGGGCTATTACAATTTGACCCAAGGTCATTGTCTTAAGGGCATAGGACAGTTGTCTTAAGGGTGGTAAAAGATTACGGTTCCAGCCATCTGGTTTTCCAGCAAGGTCCTTTGGAATTTGTTTCTGACTGTAGATCTCCACACTGCCTGACACATCACAGGTCCATGTGAGGAAGTCTACAAATTCAAACCTCCAAGTCATTGTGAAGAGGTTGTCATTAACCACAGAAAACTGTAGGAGGAAGGAAAGACAGAAAACAGGGCACTTCCACACTCAAGAAAGAAAAAGGAGATCAAGAGCACCTACACATCAGAAGTAGTTTCTGGATTTTCCACATCAGCAGCATCTAACACTTTCAGAGCATTCCAGACCTGCCAAGAAAACCACATGTTGGAATAAAACTTCATTCATGTCTGAATCACATGGAAGAAAGGTGTCTATGTTTCCAAAACTGTGAGAAAGAGGTCAATAAACCTTAGATTCATCAAACCAAATTTCAGGAAAATAAATCATTGCCAGAGAAGAGAAGACGACAAAGGCAGTGACCAAGTTAAGAAGAAAGAGCAGAAAAGCAGTATCCATGCAATAAAAAATAAGCAGGGACAGACGTGAAATTTTAATATTCAACCACACTAAAAAAGACAGTCAACATAAGAATAGAAACATTTGAAGGCCACCTGTGTATAAGAGATGGATTGATGACCTGCAACAATTTTGTGGAGCTTCGCCTTCAGTGCCTCCCCTTCCAGACCTGATGCTTCATCATAGTAGTGCAACACACCTTCACATTTGAAACCTGCAGTTTTGGGCATCACTGCAGCAACTAACAACAGGGTGAAAGAGGGTAGCTCAGAGTAGGTGGGTACCTGGTAGGGCGAGGAGTAGGTAGTGGCCAGCCGTGTCCTTCGGACACTGTGACATATTCTAAAGACACGGAAAATCATTTAATTAACTTTGCCCCAAAATTCATATCAAAACCAAAACAATGTTTTCCAAAATTAATTCTCGAATCCAAATCTTAATGGTATTATCCATACCACAACTGGCTATCTTAAGAATGTCTGATGGATGAAGGTCCTGCTCAAGTCCACCAAGTTATGTACAGAAGATCAGCATGGAAACTTAACACTCCCCTTATTCTAACAAAAAGCCTCTTAGTAAGAACTATTCTGACCTGAAATGCAACCCTTGTAGACACCAGAAATTACCCCAGCAAAGAGTCAGTGGCCTTGACAAATAAGAGAAGCTATTGTCATGAGAACAAAGAACAACACGAACCACGCTGAGTACTTCATTGCGGTGGCCACCAGCCCCAGCAAATATAAGTATACATACACCTGTGTTCACATTCCATAGTCTCACAAACTCATCCTGCAATATCCAATCCAGGCACAACAATGAGATTTCTAAGAAAAGAGTGCAGGAGGGTTGTTTTGGAATGAACATGTATCTGCAGACAATCCTTGCAATTGTGGCCTGATGCTCACTCTTCTATCACAGCAGCTGCTGTAAAACATCAAGATTAGAGGTTTGTACTCTGACACGTAGACTTACAAAATGGAAAAATGGTCCCACCAGTGAGTGGAAAGTGGCCAAAAATTGCATTCCATAGTCTCACAGACTTGCAAGATTATGAGCAAATATAAGATGATGCAGGCTGTTGCTGCTGCTTCTTGCTGCTGCTTTCAACCTCGCCAACATAAGCACTGTTGAACAATACAACAAATAGAAACAGAAATTCAGCGTTTGATTACAATCCTCATCAACAATTTGATCCGCAAAACAATTGCCAAAACAAATCTGTAATATAATTCACATGACCATGAGCTCCACAAAATGAAGAAAAAAGTTCCTCGAAACAAACTCATCATGCGACTTGAACAGATGCCATGTTCGTGGCGCTACTAATGAGAACACACACCTAGAGACGGCAAGCTATGCACAGCTAGTCATGGGAGCTTGCACACATTGTCTCATGTACGTAATGCTGGAGAAGTCGCATCCCAAGTGTCCTCGATACAACAGTGACATATTTGTGGACTTTGCTGCTGCACCCTCATCAGCTCCTACTCCAGCTGCAGCTGCTACTACTACTACTACCACAATTAGCAGCTGCATCAAACGTCAAAGAGTTGCCCAAGCTTGAAGATTACTGAACAACGCCTGCTCTGCCATCCGGAGCTTAGCTGCCGATCCATGTCCAGGAAACACACAACAAAACTTGCTCCAAACTGAAAACAAAGCATTCTGAAGTGCGCTGAGTAGTTGCAGCTGCAGGAAAAATAGACTATAAGTAGAAATTGTTGGATGGAGAAGGACTCCCATACTTTGGATAAGCAACTTCTATGACCCATTAAAGCTGGACAGAATACTGTATATGACATGTGGCTTGACATCTACCCCCAACCACTTGCAAGGCAGCCAGGAGTTGGTGTAAGTTATCTTAATTTTCAAAAACAATATGACAACAGCCACTCTACGTCAATGGCGGTCATTGTAGTAGAGTTAGACATGACTAGGCACTTGACATCCACAACACATGAGAAAGAAGAAATCACCAAAACAAATCAAACTTGCTTGTGTCAGACCCTAGTTTTTGACATTGGAAGGAGAAGGAGAAGAAGGAGTAGAAGTAGAAGTAAAAGAAGAAGAAGAAGCAACAGCAGAAGAAGGGAGGACCGGCTGTTATTTTAAATCGAAGAAGGGAAGACCGGCTGCTGTCTTAGATCGATTTGTTTTGAGGCTTGAAATTCGCAATAGTAGTAGCTAGTAAGGAACCTAGCTTGCTTGCTTGCACGCATCGATCCTTTATTCTACCCATGCCTCCATGCCTGAGGTGCTTTGCTGCTGCACACCCATGTCTGCTTTTGTGCTTAAGCTGGTGCTTGCAGCACGCATGATGGGGTTCAGCATCATGGTGGTATGGGAAGCTTGTCGCAAAGCTGCTGCTGCGACGTGTTGTTGTGGGGGTCGTCGTTGCGGTGGTGGCAGCAACAGCAAGATTGACATCCGGTCTCCTTCCAGCTTGTTACGTTCCAAAGCGTTGCGCATCTTTGCTTTGTTCATAGGCTGGGGGTCCTGATGGGTATATTGCTCCATAGAAGCAATCTCTCCGCCAAACGTTTGGATAGATTTTGCCAAAATCACGCTCGCCAAGCTTTGTGTGAGGACGTGCTGCACTATCAGAGCACATGAACATGTGGAACGGGCAGTGATTGGAAGAATCTTTCAGGCACTGCCCAATTTTTGTCCACACAGACGGACAGACACCATGTTTGCTTTAATATATAAAATATAAGATAGTGCATTTTTCGCCAAGCTTTGTGTGCGGACGTGTTGCACCATGAGAGCACATGAACATGTGGAACGGGCAGTGACTGGAAGAATCTTTCAGGCATTGCCCAATTTTTGTCCACACATACGGACAGACACCATGTTTGCTTTAATATATGAGATATAAGATAGTGCATTTTTCTATGGAGTGGGACTAGTCTTTCGTGAATTTGAGCACATGGTGACTTGAGGAGTGCACTAAACAAGACCAACAAATTCAATGCAGCATTGCTTTTGACGCAGTTGCAAGATAATGCCTAGTAAGAAAAATATTTAATTTTTTTTAAAAATTTGACGCTATGAACAAAAAAATTACGACAAAAAATAAATTGAAGGTCATATTTTTTAACACCCCTTCTTCCCCGAGCACCTGAGTCCTCTTCTCCCCCAAGAGAGAAAGCTTTTTTCGTCAAGGAGAAAACATTTTCACTTAAAAATTTGACACCCAACTTTGAACTCTTATTCTCAAATTGAGAATGGAAGACCATTTTAAATATCTGCTTCATTTATGAAAGGACCAACAAGTTTGGAAAAAAGAATAAATCCTAAAACTTTTGGTCGAAAGGGGAGATTCTAATTAGTAAATCATTTCTTTGTTGGAATTATTGTGTAAAAAATAAAATGAAATGTCAATCATAGTTTCAGTATAGTCAAAAAAAAATGTCCAATTTTATTTTTCTTGCTAGGCACTGTCCTGCAACCGAGTCGAAAGAAATGCTGCTTCAAATTCGCTGCTCTTGTTTAATGCTTGCCATGACCCATGTTACAAGATAAACAACGTAGTGCTTGTGGCTGAATGCAATGCAAATCTGATATAAAACCTATAGCCTTATGGGTGGCACTCCATTGGCTTTTCAATGGGGTGTAAGAGTCAGAAAAACTTAGATAGAGCAGATTATGTCATCATATACGCGCACGCTATCATGATGTGGATTGGTCGGTCTGCTGGAAGGGTGTACCTACAGGGACCTATCTACTAAAGATAGTGTGTTATTGACACTTTATTTTCTCTGCTCTGTAAGGGAGAGACTACATAATAATGGAACAATGTAGTTTTCATATGATCTCACATTATGATGACTGTTGAACAGGTCTTACTGGGAATTATGAGTTCATTCTTTGAACATCATGGAAGTTGGAACATTTCTTATTTGAAATTGTTGCTAATTTGAACTTAGGCACAGCCATTGCAAGATGTCTCTTGGGGGGGGGGGGGGCCAGGCGGCAGGGTAATAAGAGGATATCGTGAGTGTGTGTGTACACAGCTTAATAGGATCTTTTAGTGTTGTTGCAGACATGGCCAAAGGATTAGTCTTGACTGAAGCAGAATGATGTAGACTTGCTGCCAAATGAGAACACCAAAAGAATAGACTCAAGCCATAGCTCAAATGAAATTTAAGAATTGGAGGTAGTTTACATGGCAGTGAGGTGGTAGCCAACCCCATTGCAAGCATTTGATTTACAATAGATGAGATGCACAAGCATATCATTAATAGTTGCTAAGGCCTTGGGTGAACTGGCACCCATGTTGGTGCTGTGATAAAAATCCCAAATTCCATTTAAATTATTTCCAAATATTACAAATATCTCATGCCAAGACTAAATCAGGATTTCTTAGTTCAAATCTAACATATTTCGGGTTTAATATGGCCACTGAGAGGGATCACTTGCAATGGTGAAGGTACGAACTTGGGTGCTGGCTCACCCTGGCTGTAAGGAAGTCGTCACAACTCCATTTTTAGAGAGCGAAAGGTCACTGCGTGAAAAGTCAGTGCTTCCCCAGCTTTGTACTGGCTTTGAGGGGAAGAAGCCAAGGAAATTTTATGAGAATCAACTCTAGCTGAACCATGGGTACCTATGGGTGCAAGTGGTGGCCCATGGTAACTATTCTTGAGCTATGATGCTGACCTCACAAAAGATCAAGTAAAGCAAGCAAAACTTATACTGTAATACCTTTTCAAGTTCTGCAGTAATCAAACTATTTTTGGAAGGGTTGAATTTTTAAAAATTATCTGTTTGAAATGTCCAAATTGAATGAAAGTATAAAGGAGATAATTTTAAAATAAAATAAAATAATTATTTGGCACCCAAATGCTGAAGCTGAAAAGGTATTATGTTAATGCAATTCATTTAATATGCTTTTACTTCCACACAAACAATCACATACAAACATGCAACAGAGTCCACTTGGTCTGCTCTTATTTAGAACCAACCAATCCTGCACAAATACAAATGTAATTATGTTGGTGGGGTATAATGCTTCAATCGCAACGAAGGCTAAGTTGATGTTATATGGATGTTAGGGTAGGCAGGCCACTGTCTGAACAGTTAAGGGAGGGTTTGCTCGTCATTTTTGCAGAATGACCTCATTGTTTATGATGTCCAAAGAGTAGATGAGGACCCCCACTTGGCACATTTGTTGCACTAAAAATTGACAAAAACAGACTAGAGGCAAGAAAGTTACAGCCCCCAAAGTAGGTGGGATTGCTTTTACAAAAAAATTTGATCAAACAACTCATATTTTATTATTGAATCTTTTTTAAAATCTTTAAAAATAACTCTGTTGCCTTTAAAGTTAGAAGATGATTTGTAGAGCTTAAGATGGTGATTTCAGACTAGTTTAATTGCTCAATTTGAAAAAAAAAATGAGAATGTTATCACTCAAAATGAAGAAGAGTTGACAAAGATCTGCCAAAGTGTTCAATGATAGGCGTGTCTATCCTAGTTTAAATCAAATATTCAAAAAACATACATTTTCAAATAAAAACATAATGTTTAGTAACAACCCATAAAGGAGGTTTTAAGTTAACAAAATGCCTTTTCATGAATTTCTTCAGTGTGAATAAGTAGCAAAAGAGTTAACTAACTTTTAGGTCAGTGCTAGGTAACATAGATTTTTTTAAAAAAAAGCATGATGTTATGTAAATCTTAATCTACTTAACACTATGAGGTCTAACACCAAGTCTAATTGCAGCTTATATTTGAAAACCATCAATAGTTTACAAACATATAATGCAAGGTTAGGTTGATATGAAGCAACACCCCTGAATGCATCACCCCCATTTTCTCATTTTAGGCATTAACTTTAGAACGCTTGACACACTTGTAAAAACCTTTAGGTATGAAGAGGTTAGCTAGGGAACAAGAACCTAATGAAAAAATTGTCCTATCCATGCACCATCCATCCATTGCAGTGTGTTTGTGAATGGTGGTTCACTCTAGCCTAATTCAACTACCGGAATCTTTCTTGCAAATAGCCAAATGCACAATTGACATCATGTAACAACATGGCCATGCATTGTACCTCTCCTATCCCAGCCCCTCTCATTAAACTAATCAAACAATGACATGGGATAAGGTTCATACCTTTTGTGCCATTGACTTGGGTCCCAAAGTTCATGTATACAGTAGTATTCCTTTATGCAAGGACCTTTCTCGAAAGAGAGAACCAAAGAGAAGCCTGAACTTGTAAAGGACCTTTTCAATTTAGGGCCAATTCTAACAAATGATTTTTACATTGTGAGTCTTTTGTTGCAAGGTATATTTTTTTTGCATAATATGTTGGTAAAACCCTAGATCATACCAGGCAGTCTTAGAAATTACTCACAGAAAAAAACTACCAGTTTGTTTATCAAGCCCTACATTTAGGCAAGGACGCCTTCACTTGGGCCTATAACAAGGAGCTTGCACCTTATGATAATAAATAGGTGATATAAGTAGAAAGGGAAATAAATACTTAAGGTCCATTCAGACTTGTAGATAGTTGAATGGTGATAACTACTCAAAGTTAGGGCTATGGATCTTTCTTACACATAGTTACATCATATCCTTGATGTTATTTCAATGACAAGTTGTAAATGTGTCATTCGCTTTGAGGTGGCCCAATGTGAGTTTCCATGCACGAGCATCATGGGCTCCATAGCAAACCAACATAGAAACATGTCATGTTTTGGTGGTGGCCCAGCACTAGTTTCAACCAATCTGAAATCGCACACCTTGAAACATGAGCCTCGAAACTTGAACCTCGAAAACTGCCACCCACCGAAACATGTCAAGTTTCAGCGGGCAGTTCGACATGTGTTTCAATGCCCAAACAACATGAGCCCCCAAAACATATTAAAAACCAAAACATGTAACATCTCGAGAGTTATGTTTCAGCCCCATGCGCCCATCTTCCATGTTTTCCCATGCAATCCCCATCCATACCCCATGACCCATCCATGACTTTTTAAACCTTTTTCAATTTTCTCATCCTTTGTTTAGCTTTCATTGAACTACTTCGTGAAGACAATTAATGAAAGTAATGGAATAGGTTTTAAAGGTTAGGTAGGAATTGATTACAAGCAGGATGCATTGTGTGTCAATCGTCACAACAAATGAACAAGTGCACCTAGGTGTCGATTCAATTAAGGTTTAATTTCTTTGTATCATTTCTTGATTTTTTCAAAATTGCGAGCTTTCTTTCTTCTTCCAACTCGAGCGTAAGGCAATCCAGGCATAGTGCTCCCTTTCTCCAATCTTCCATTATTCTTATCCCAAAAGTTGAATGAGTCCTAATAGAAGAGAGGAAACATGGAGAGTAAAGCAATGGACATGATAATAAAAATGTGAAAATAGACAAAACAATTTTCATGGAGACCTACACTTGTGAGGAGTGGTTGCAATTATTTAATGAATGTAATAGTCATTGTTGAAATGACAGGAAGGAGTTTATTTGTGTTATTATCACTACAAGAAGAAATCAAAGATGAGGATCAATGAGCATGGAAAGAAGGGATGTGACAAAGTTAAGTGGATTTCGAAAGGAATCTTTTCAAATTGAAATTGTACCTACCATTACAAAACACAACAAAGTGTGTGCATCTTGTGAAGGGTGGAAACATTCTAGAATATAGGGTAAAAACATCCGCATTGTCAAAGCCAAATAGTAGTTGCTCTTCAATTACATAAGCTTTATAGGCAATATAAACATTTGAACACAAACGCAAGAAGGAGAAAGCCCTGCCCTTGGAGATTCGTGACGAAATTTAAAAGGAATTTGTTGTTGTTCATGAGAAATGCTTCACGAAATATGGAAGCCAACTATTTGAACAAGTTTTCGAAACTAGAGAAAATTCTCAAGTGCCCCGCTTTGTCGAAACCTATCATTTGGGAAAAATCACAACACAATGGTATTGGATCACACCTTATCTATTTGAATTTGCAACATGGTATTATTTCCTTAAATTTCAACAAGATTCAATTAACAATTGTAAAGTGATCACAAAGTATTAGTTTAATTTTTAATGTTCAATTGAAAAGTAGCTCATATATGTTCGCATGAAACATGTTACGATATAATGAATTTTCTTTCCATCCTTGAAATTCCAAAAGTTTCAAACTTTTCTAACAAAAAATCATGTTTCAATGATTGTTTCGAATTGGATTCCATGTTTCAACATTTTATCTATTCCAAAAAACCATGTTATGATACTAGTAGGTAAGTTTATGTTTCGTTGGCAAATTACAAAATTCCTCAACAACTATCATGTTTCGAAACACATTTACAAAAAATTCATCATTCGTTCATGGACACGATCATGTCTTGACTTTCATAAATGGCAAACCTAAAGTAAAAGTTGGCAATTTTTGATATCCATGTTTCGATGGTGTTCATCACTCATCACCATGTTTTAGTAGATTTTAATTGGTGTGTTTTTGTGGTATAATATGTCTCATCTCCCAATGCATTTACCTACCAGGGTCTCTACATTAAGATCACAATTTGAAGAATGAAAAGTCAAAACAAACAAATGCTTCGAATAAAGATTTGCCATTCAAAAATTTGGGTACCAATACAGAGGAGTTACATACCCCAACATCAATTCCGAAAAAACCAGAAGAAGACAATGGGGACAAAAAATAAAAAATTAGAACTTGACAAGGCAGTCTATGAGAATGAGGCCTCGCGATAAGTTGATATTGTGTTTTGGGAACTCTTGTAATAGAAACTAGTGTTTCTTGGGAAAATTGTTGAAACACCAAGCATTTGACATATATTGTAATGCAATTTTTTTTATTAGGAAAGTGCAAAATAAAAAAGAATTTGCATAAATTTTGGGTACCTTTGTTTGTGATCCAAATTTCAACGTTATTTCTTATTATGCATTTAAAAATTTCATGTGAGGAAACAAAGCGGTACCCAATTATTCTGACCATATTGATATAATACAATACATTCACATTTACATCTAATTTTTAACATATGCATTTGTATTCACTTCAAACACTTAGTTTAACCTTCATTCCATATCTATGTTTTGAATACATATGCATGTTTGAAATTTTCCATCATTGGTGTCTCAACATCATTTAAGGTTAATTGTCTCTAGAATATTCATTCATGTTTTGTTTCACATCCATATTCTTCCTAGGGTTTTTTTTTTTTTTTTCCCGTTGTTAAGTTTTTAGTATGTGCCATGGTAGATGTTTCAATTGCCCAAAACATAGCCTACATTCGACCTAATAGTGAAAAATAGATTAACATGCACATAGCCAACATAAAAAAACATACAAAAAATGAATAAGAGATAGCAATTAACAAGTTACTTAAATCAAAATTCTATGTTACTCAACCAATTTGTTTAATACATCTTATAAGCATGTTTTGGGGTGATGGAAACATGTCATTGCCATGTTTTAGAATGCATGGAAAGGATGTTATTGTTTCAATCTCCCAAACAATGGACCTTTTGGAAGTTGGAAACACACAATCATTGGCCAATTCCTTGTATGAGTTTCTAGAATATCATAACACCTACAACAGTTCAATGAGGCAGAGAACAAACACATGATTTATTAAAACAACAATGGTTTGGCTTTGTTGCTAAACATTTCAAGGAGTTTAATATGGCCAATGCAAGAAAAATTGAAGCTATAAAGTGGGATTAGAATCCTTTATGACATATTGTTAATAATGACAAATGTTTACTTATGATAGAAAGGCTTGAGCTCCCCTAATCGCATTATTCTAAGGAAGTTGAAATAATTGCAAGTAACCTTTTACAAAGGAAAGCATTTTTCAAGAGTGTTCCTTGGAAAATTCGGCTCGTGAAGGTTTTTTTCTCACATTCACTCGATAACGATGTTAGTTGTGCATGCCCACTCCAAGGCACTAACAAGGCATCCATTAGAAAGATGAGGATAGGGGAATATCACTCAAGGTGAAAATGTAATAAAAGGAGCCTAAGACTATGTTGACCACCATAAAATCTTACACCTAGTCAATTATGAAAAATCACTAAAGAAAAGTGAACTATTGAAAAATAATGAAATTTTATGGGTAATGTTTTGATACTTACGAATTTTCATTTCCTTGATTTTTTAGTAATTTGGAGATGTTTTAATATTCGAAAAGTGAGAAGTAAGCAATGAGCAACCTACCATAGACTATTACTTTTAAACATCCCTTTTCTAATGTGAAACAAAACCATTTCTTCTCAAATTACATAGGAGGTTATATTTTGATAATCATTAGGGCATGGCATTGGAAAAATCTCAAAAGATGTTTTCACTACGTTTTACATGAATAATCTTTGAACATGCTTTTGACCCTTAAAAAACATAATTTGAAAAAAATCCTTAAAGAAGAAATGATTTTTATCTTGTAAGGAAAGATAATGTTGCATTTCCATGAATTTTGGAAGTGTTATGCATAATTCAAAGTATTATGAAACATATATTATGTTATCAAAGGATATGGTTGAACAAGATTGAATGCAATGAAACTAATGTACAATATAACTTTCAAGGATTAATATACATGTGTATTTAAGAACTCATTATAATTAGAACCTTTAAATTAGTCTAATTATGCACATGATCCATATGGACTTTGGAGTCATAAATTATTAAAAAAACCTCAAATATTATCTATTAAAAACAATTGATCCTTGTAGGTTGTGGATGAAAAACCTTATCATCCATGTATTAAGTTGTGAACGAACGAGTTCAATTGAGCTTTCAAAACCTTGACACTTGAATTGAGTTAGTTTTTTTATGTTCATTGATACAAATATAAGTTTTTGGTTTTGGGTGTATGCATTCTAAGGTGGTTCATTTTCGGCAGATGCTCCACTCCCTAAAAGTCCATATGGAAATAAGTCATTCTACACAATTCTTTAATGTACATGTTAAGAAAAATTAAAATTAAAATCCCCCCAAAAATGATTATGATATGGATTTATGAAAATATGGCTCATTTTAGGCCATTCAAAAGTCGGTAATTTTTTTTTGGTTATTTTTTTCTAGCAATCTTCTTGCACATATGTTCTTTTTGTTTTAACATATCATATATCAAGTCCTTATAATATATCCCAAATAAGGTTCATACCAAAGAAAAAATGTATATAACACAAACAACAAATTAGTCCATATTTTTCAATTTTAAAAGTCCATTACTACATACTTGGTGTATATATGTTACAATTTGCCTTTATAAATGTCTTTTTCTTCAAGTTGAAAATTTAAATTTAGCCACAAATTTGGAAAATTATTATTTTTATGCCATGTTTATAGCATGTAAATGCATGCCACTCTACAAAAAATTAGATTGCGACGCAAAAGGTTAACCATCCTACCTTGCAACCACTCTATTAGGGTTGAAGAGCTTGGATTCTCATGGCTACCATTTTTCAAAGAACCTTGCAAGCTCACCATGGACACAATATTGTAATTGATTTACATAATAGCCAAGGTGGTTCAGCCTATGCATTTGACGTTTTGATGGCATCACAAAAGCCCGCCATGGAATCACGTTCATAGCAATGTTGTGGGGTGTGATTCAAGTAAGCATCATCCAACTTATATCCAATTTTTTGCCTTGATAATGTCTTTGTGTTTTGCCTCTATACACAGCTTGAAGTTTGGATTTTTATCTTTGTTGGATGCTTCTTATGTATTCTTCAATTCCAAGTTGCTATTGCATGTGTTTTCTTATCAAGTGGTTGGTTTGACTACTTTTAACCACCCATGATCTTTTGTTTTCCTTTCCTCAAGAAGGAAAAAAATAGATAATAAAGTTGGTGAACCTTTTTCTTTCCCAATTGACATTGAAATACACACGGTTGCATTCAATACATCAACCTTATTGTAGTTTACATTCCCCACAAGAAAACAAAAATAAACTTTGAACTTCATGATTTGAAAATGTTATGAAAGATAAAACCTTTTGTCAATGTGGGTTTGTGGTGCCTTTCTTGTTGGTGTTCAAAGAGCTTGTTGTCACATTGAATAGCTTGTGCAATGGCTTGACTTATTGTTGAAGGGTTTAGCAAGGTGAATAAAAAGTTCTTCACATCACCTTGTAACCCAAATTGGAATTAACTTATAAACATTGCTTCACCCCATGAAATATTACAAGCCAATTATCTAAACTTTGGTGCATCACTAGAAGAAATTTGAAAATCAACAATTGGATTTGCGATTGATTTACAGTTATATTGGACACATGCAACTAAAAATAACCTAATGGCTTAAAACAAGTGCCATAAAACAATAAGTTGCAAAAAATATGACATGACGAAGTTGAAAATGTAGTCACAAACCTTATGACTAGGCCAAAATTTCTCATTCATTACCTTGGATGCTCCTTAGTACGAAGTGGAACCCCAATTTGTAACTACATTTGAGATAATCACATGCTACTAAATGTGCCTTTAATGGGTGGTTAACATTTAACCATGTGGTAATTTAAAAAGCCTTTAATAAAGAGCATAATCATAGTTTTGGTACTTATTATTATTCTATTACCACTCACTAACTTTCAAGTTTCCAAGGTCCATATTCTATCAACATCAATGTACATTATCGAGTCTATGTTTATTTCTGAAATAAAACATATTTTAACACTTATTTAGTGAACCTATTACTTGGTAGTGAGATGAACACCCAAACAAATTCCTCAAATGAATTTTCTTGAGGGTTTTGATTACATGAATTGGTGTAATAGATTTGTTGGAGATGTTTTTGGGTTTTAACTATGTATGGAATAGAAAGAAGATTTGACAAAAGAAAGTTTTAAAATTTTTTACATGATTGATGGCTTTAGACCACATCTAGGTATTGTTAATGTTGTTTGTAGTGGTATTCTTGATGTAGGTGAAAATAACAACACTAGAAAATAAAAATAGAAATAAAATTGGTGTGCACTTGCTCACTTTTAAACACCTTCAATGGTGAACAAAAGTGATGAAAATGAAATTTAGGTGACCAACGACATGTTGACCATAACAATGGTGACCTTAGGTAGATTTCTCATCTTTGACCTCATATAGGAGCAATGGTAGGGTGACCTCTTCAACAACGATGAGCACAACAATGGCTATGGTGAACATGATGACAATGCTATATTTGACCTTGGTTGTAATGTGATGGTGTTGCAAGAATAGTGGTGGGAATGCAATGGTGTTGTAAGATTAATGACAAGAACAATGGTGTTATAGGAATGATGGTGATGTGACCTATTTTGTGTAACTTAGTAATGATGGGTAGGAAAATTCCATTCTATGTAACTACCTATCTATCAAGTTAGGATAACCAACTACCCCTTCCTATCTAGGCTAGGATAACTGCCCTCCATTTGCCTCAATTTCTTCATTTAGCAAGTTTATCCATCCTTGGTTGGTACAAGTGTAGGTTCTAGTTCACCCAAAGTGATTCAAGGATCACACACACAAACTTATGCAACTTCCTTTCGTCACCATAACTAACTCTAGTGGCAGCCTTGCTGATGTGCTTTTTCTCATTGAACACCGTGCCTATTTATATCGCATATTAAAGCACCCTATACATTGTTTTTGCTGTGGATGAAAAGTGGTCCATACCAAACACATGTTGTGATGGATCCACATGTTGAAAATGTTTTGAATGTAAATGATGCTGATCATGGCTGATAGCCAGCTTGAGGTTGATGGTTATTGGAAATAGCCTTGGCATGGAAACAAGCAACTTCAAGCTAGTTACATAGACCAAAAACCACACAAAGATAGTGCATATTCAAAATTGAACTAGTGTTTTCTATTCCATAGTCACTAGTGGTGTCCAAGTCAAAACACACAAAAATCTATCATAATTCCCTTTTGAATACAAAATTGAGTCTCAATGTTGAGCTTCCATAGCTATTCATGTATTCACTTTTGCTCCTTTAATTGGTGAGAGGAGGTAAACATGTGTTGATCATAGAAGTCGGATTGTGACTCGTACCAAAGTGGCTGTTCAACTACCAAGTTGGCAGTGTTGCCCCCCTTCATGACTGGCAATATTGTTATGTCCTGTAGGCTAACCACTAACCACCAAGGCAGTACCCCTAAACCCTAAATTGTTGGGGTACTTGGAAGCTAGGACATGAAGCTATCAAAAAATAGTTGGCTAAAGCCAAATTGACAATGACCACCATACATTGGTAGTTAAATTTTGAGTGAGAGATGCGGAACAAACCTAACCTCACTGGCCTTCCCCAAGGTATGAAAACCAATTTGTTGGGATGATCAGATAATTGGTACCTAGGACTAGATAAAAAATAGTTAAAAACAAATCAACAAATGACCACTTTACATTGGCATTTAAAATTTAAGGTAATGAGAAGGGTGTAATATCTTTAAATCCTTCTGGGATTCAAGGCACCTGACACAGGATTAGCAAGCCAAGTGTAGGTTTTTAAAAATCAAAGAAGGGGTATAAAGTAATGTGGTGTGGGTACATGTGAACACACACATATTTTCATCATGTAAACTCAAATAATTGTAAAAATTGACCTATGCAAATATTGTTTTCACATTTACACTTAACCTACTTGTTTACAATTTTAGACTTACACAAAGACAGTGTTACAAATTTTCAATTGACATTAATAGAGTCATAAGTAAATGTTTTGGGGCATGTACATGTGTGTATACATCATATATCCTTAATGAATATACTTATTTAGACCCATATTAATTAGTTATTGGTGCATCCCAAAGCTCAATGTTATTTTGGAATGGGCCATTATGATTGGCCTTTCACCAAATTTTTTTATTTTTTTATTTTCATCAAATAGTAGCTTTTACTAGAAATAAGGGTTGTGGAAGTGTTTTCCTTTAACCCAACTATATATAATACAAGCTCACATTTTTAGACAAAGGATATCAGTCAGAATACATGGTGCTATTGGAAAATTGGGTAGACATGTTGGTGACCAAACAATTAGTGTATTAGAAAGTCCCTTGGAATTCTGTTGTTGCCTTCGGAGTTCAAAAAAAAGGTTTGTAAACTTCCACTTGGCATAACAATAGCCATAAATATTACTAAAATTGATAAGAAAAGAAGAAAATACAAGGTTTCGAAATACAAATCTTAGTGTTCAATGATGGGCATTTAAAAATAGTTTGTGATATGGAGTTTTAAAATCCTTGGGCATTGTTTTTTTGCCTCAGAAGTTCCAAGAAGTTTTGTAGAGCTCCAATTGGGGAATCCTCAGTTTCAGGAGAATGGGAAAAATAATTGAGAAAGATAAAAATGTACATGGATATGAAAATAAAAGAGGTGCCTTTTGAAACTACGTAAGGTACTCTAACAACTTGGCCAATACCTTCTGTGATGTGGAAGGCATTGATATGCAAGCTTCCATACAATGGACTTAAAAATATACTAAGTGCATCTCCACAGCACGCCTGCAAACATCCCTTTTCATTAAATCTTGCAGAAGGATACAGTAAATCATGCTGCACTCCTATATTGATGTCGATTTTGCAGTGGTCATTTTAACCCCTTCAAAATCTTTTTTTAACTATGGTTTTGGACATTGACTATTACTAGTCCAGATGTAAAGACATAAATGGCCTTTGAGTGTTTAAAGGGACTTTTATGACGTTTGTGAGTCGGGACAGTGATCATTAAACACTACTAGTGGTGCCCGTGACCTTCGGACACTGTGAAGTCCCCCAGTTTCTTTAAACCAAGCCTTTTTTTTTCTTTTTTTTAAAAAAAAATTTTGTTTCAAAAATTCGTTGAAAAGTCCCCATGAAAACATACATGGTGAAGCGAGCTTTTGTCTTTTTTATTTTTTATTTTTATGTGTTTTTTGTTTTTATTTTGTGTTTATTTTTCACTTTTATATTATTGTTTATTTGGATGCAAGTTTGAAGTTTGGAGAAAGAAGACACACCTCATTCTTTTTCAAGTGGTGCCCGTGACCTTTGGACACTGTCAAGTCCCCTGGTTTCTTTAAACCAAGAAGGACACACAAAGGCGCAAAGCAGCCTTTTTTTTTTCTTTTTTTAAAAAAAAATTTTTGTTTCAAAAATTGGTTGAAAAGTCCCCATGAAAACATACATGGTGAAGCGAGCTTTTATCTTTTTTATTTCATTTTATGTGTTTTTTGTTTTTATTTTGTGTTTATTTTTCACTTTTATATTTTTGTTTATTTGGATGCAAGTTTGAAGTTTGGAGAAAGAAGAAACACCTCATTCTTTTTCAAGTAAGGTTTTTCTTCATTATTATGAGTTTTATTTTTTCTTATTTTCCAAAAAAAGATAAAAAAAAGAAGCAAATATGTAGCTTTAGATTTTTTTGCCGATTTAAAAAAAAAAAAAAAATTGTTTGTTTTTTTTGTTAAGAGAAGGGGAGAAAAATCCGAAGAAACAAATCCAAAAAAAAAAAAAGATAAAAAAGAAACAAATACATAGCCTTAGATTTTTCTGCTGATTTCTTTTTTTTAAAAAATTTGTTTCTTCATTTTTGTTAGTTTAAGAGACGGGGAGAAAAATCTGGAAAAACAAATCCAAAAAAAAAAAGATTAAAAAAAGAGCAAATACGTCCGGACAGACGGACGAACGGACAGACGGACGGACAAGCAGACGGGCAGAGGCCGGTTCTGCCGGCGGATTAAAACGCAGAACTGTCCGACTGTCCGGGCCGGTTCCGCCGGCGGATTAAAACGCAGAACCGTCGGGTCGGACAGACAGACAAGGGAATTTATATATAAGATTCTATTTTAACATAAATAAGTTGTTTACACTTTTGTGGTGCTTTTTACATGTTAGTTAAAGCTCAGGGATAATGGCATTATCAAAAGAAGATGTCCACTTGAGCCAAAAGTCAAGGGTGCTCCCAAAGAGCATTTCACTGAAGAGCTCTCATGGTATCTTTTTATCGCTATGCTTGGTCATGGGTGGGGCAGGCGGCTGGTACGTAACAAAATGCAAGCAGTTGTGGAAGGTTTTGTGGTAGGCACTGACTGCCATCTTGGTAGGTGGAGGACGGTAAAAAACCGTATACGAATTCTGAAGGTGTCAGTGCTACATCCTGAATGGCACTCGAATAGTTCTGCCGCACGGGGTTGATAATTGGGTGCTTTTAATGCACTAAATCAAACACGATGCCATTCCTCATGTCTAGTGGCTGGATTCATCTAGGTTGATGGTAGCTTCTTGGCCCATCTGTTGGATTGTGGTATCAAATATGGGCAGCTGCATTATGACAAGCATTATGTTGACAAGGAACCTATGCACTGACACCCGCAAAGTTTGTAGGGAGAGTGTTTAACACCGTCTCTGGTAGACCCGCTGAGGTGGTGGGATTTGGAAGTTGTAAAAGAAGCAAGTGTAAGATCCCATCCTACCACAATTATTGGATACCCCCAATCAAACGAAAATGGGTCGAAATGCAATTTCCTTCCCAGTATGCGAGAAGAGAATTGCTCTCTATAAAGCTCATTCCATTTACTCTACAAAAATCATTCCAGGTCTTTACATGACATGCATGGAAGAAACCTTACCAGAATTATCTCCAAGATATCAAAATCCACTGACACTAGTTGAGAACTGGAAAGAATAGTAGTAGGATGCGTGACCACCTTAAAATCCCTAAACCAACAACCAATCAGAAATAAGCTCATTATAAGGGGGGAGGCCCTACCTAGAATATACACATAAAGGTCGTGACTAGCAAGATTAAGGACACAGTACCCATACAATGGGCAAAACAAAAGCCTCTCAATGACTTGAGCTTTTGACTATTCCTCCATGGAAGTGTGCATGAAAACCAATCCACCCTTTTGAGTGTGAGTTAAAACATGAAATTCTTGTTTTGTTGCATAAGAACTTATACACTTGAAAGTTGAGAGAGAGAGAGAGAGAGAGAGAGAGAGGAGCATTGCCTGCACCTCAGTCAGCCTCCTCACCTAAGAACCTAAGTGCCCTCCTGAGGTTCAGTGGTTTTTTTGGGATAAATTTTGTTGTTTTTTGACAAAAAAAGGAAAATTCTGAACTTTCTTTCTTTTCTACTGTAAATTAGAATAATTTTCCTAACATTTTCGAAGAAACTTCCAAAATTCCAATCTCTCTAAACTGGAGAAAAAAAAACCCCTGTCAGGGTTGGGCTCTAAGGTATGGAAGTTAAAAATTAATATATTGCCCTTATACAAAATTCAAATGGAATTCCTTTTATATAGATGACCATAGTAAATGGCCAGGGAAGATCCATCTCTTGCACATTGTGATGCCTTTAATCTAATAACTCAAATGAAATTCTCAACCTAGAAACTAACTATGTAGTCCAAAATTGTTACAAATGGGGACAATCCAAACATGATCAAAATCACCAAAACAATAACTTGGCAAGTCTGAGCAAGGTGATTTTTGCAATGATTTTTGCAGTGGTTTTTTCCTTTCCTCAAAATGTTTGCAAGGTGATGAAGGTTGCCCCTTCTTGTGGGACAGAATAGTGTAGAAGAAAATTTAATGAGACAAAATGTTGGGTCTCATGTACGAAATTGTGAAATAAAAATTAATGCATTATAGGAATGATCATATGTGTTTTCAATTAAGATTCATAATCGATGTAACTTTTGAGGTGGTATTATTTTGTCTTAAGTATTAGTTTTTGAATAACATTAAATTAATGAATTCATATATGTAATTATATAATTAACTAATTTATAGAATACCCCAAACAGTTAATCCTTCATGGCACGTTATGTCAAAAATTAATTTGGAAAGCCATATCTCTCAAAAGGAAAGAGATTTCACATTTGTGTAAGAAATCTGAGATATAATGCTAACCTCAATTAAGAATGAAATTGGGCTTTGCATTTATGTGCACACTAGAGTGCAAATGACGATCAATTAACTAATTGATGAAAAAAATGAATCGATCTTTGTGTAAGTTAAGTTCCATTCAAATGAAAATATCAAAGACATTATTACATGCACCTTGATTTGAATTGAATTTGAATTGAACTAAAATTCAATTGAACTGAAAAAAAATGCAATGCATATTTGCGGGGGAAGATATTAAAAAATTTCTTGTGAATATGGTGTTGCAATTCTTTTTTTGAAAAGAATTAGGTCTAGGAAAACACTTTTTATTCCTCTTTATTTGGGAATGGATTATTGAACAGGTTCCGATTTGGAATTGTAGAAATGATAACTTCCAGAAAGGACAACTTGTGAAATCTAAAGTTGTCCTACCTAAATAGAGAGGGCCATGAATCGTCGTCGTGGGAATTTCTAAGTGATCACTGATAGCCGCAGATAGGGCCATGAATCATCGTCGTGGGAATTTGTGAGTGATCACTGATAGCTGCAGATTTTGAGCTACACTCTTAGGCTGTTCTTTTATGAAATTCATTTTGGTTTCAAATGACCTACGTAAGAACATTATGTGATTCCATCATATCCTCTCATATAATTTTGTTTGGACTTGCCACGTAATGGGCAGAGCCATTTTTCCAATAACCCCTTTGGTGGGGGGGGTGGGCCGGGGCGGGGGGAAATCATTCAGAAGAAGATATAGCCAAATTTGGCGATAGACCAGATATGGACTTAGTACAAAAATTTAAGAGTCCTTTTCAATTTTGGCTACCTACTAGGACCTGTCAAGTATTAATCCAGAGATTATTTAATTATCTAACTTTTCCGAAAATTTAGCGAATTAGGATCAGTCTTTTTCACAAAAATCAATTGTATGCGTAGAAATCATATTTTTCAAGTTGAAAAAATGCAAAAGCTTGCCAAAACAAAAAGAAACACTAATCCAAACAAACTGAGCCAATTTGCACTTTCTACGTGGCATGTAATAATGTTATAGCTAGAGATCCAACAGATGGAGTCTGGATGGGGAAATGCAAGTGTAGATCCTTTTGGAAACAAAGGCACTTTAATTAAATTCCAAAGATGGCATCTTCATCATGGAATATGATCAGGAGGTTAAATTGAGAGAGTAATTGAGCTGCTGCCACTGCTGCTTACAAGTATAACTTAATTGCTATACTCTTAAACTGGCTTTCAACATGGTGTCTACAAATCATAGCAGCAGAAATAGATCCCAGTTCCAGTTATGAAGGACATAACCGCCTGGAGTTGACCTTCTTTTTTCCCCTACAAATTATTTCCACAGTCGAATTCTCCCAAAGCTGCTTTTTCCACAATTTAATGATTGGAAAGAACGATTGTCTCACATTCAGCTTTAGCGTCACTTTTCCTCCAAGAATCTTATAAAGATTTTGCCATGAGAATTTAATTGAGATGCAACTGGAATGATTTACCACGTGTCTGTACCTATGGCATCGTGGTGAGCTGAATTCTGTAGCTAGCGGCGGTAGTTGCCATTTTCCTTCACTATGTAGCTGGGTGCTTGAGCTGCTGTACTTTCTTTGACTAAATTGGGTACTTGTACAGTTCCTGAGGAAGATCAGGATCTTGCAGTCTACGGATCCCAACAACTAATGAACAGATCAGAATATTACCCACAACTTGAGATTGATAAGACAAGCTCCCACTTCCGTGAGATCATCAGGTTTACATATGCTTAACAGAATCATTATGCGAGAAGCTCTTGGACATTGACAGGATAGATGACTTCAGGTCCTCCAGAATAGAAGGCGTTGGCCGAGAAGATGTTTGAAGCTTCCGTTGGATGATATGGATCCCAAAACATGTGGTCGCGGCGATCTGAGCAATATGAAACCCCCTCAAAGCACGGAATTAGTGCTTTGTACGGGCCTAGTCCACAACACGCATCATCAACAGTAGCAAAACCTGCAAGAATCAAATACACATGGTAGTGCCCAAATCAAATAAATGCCAAAGATTAAGGTTGATGCTGTCACGTCTTGCACTGTGGCAAGTTTCAACTTCCGACTAGATATATATCTATTTTTTGGGTACTTGAAATTTCATATATTGCAAGTCATTTGCCTGTCAATTGTAATTAATATAGATTAGATGCATTCATTACTTAAGAGAGAGAAACAAATCTCTATGTGTGAAAATAAAGTATCTGCCGAGTCTAGCATATAGATGTTCTAGCTGGAAACTCTCGAAGAAAAGATCAGTAACTGGCCGAAAGACGAGCAAATGAAACAAAAGGTCAGCAACTGGATTTTAAAGAATATTGATCTGCTTGTCAACCCATATATATACACGTGTTTCAAGGGATAGAGAGAGGATGGAAAATATTACACACCATATGTGCCCGGGTTGTTGATGTAGGACATCCCCAGATCATAAGAGTTTGCATAAGTAAAGGTGGCACCAGGCAGGGTGGCAGTCAACTGCTGCAACATAGGCCGTAGCGCAGCATTGAAACCTTGCACATAGGCGTTGATGAACTCAACACATTGGCCGTTTTGGTTTAAACTGTTCTGCACAATTTGGGATGGAATGCACCCCAAAGGTCCCACACCACACACCATAAACTTCCTTCCCCCAAGGTTATAGAGAGTTGTCAGTTGTTGAGCATAGGTGGAGAGCAGCAAGTCCTGAAACTGTTGAGGGTTGTACTTGATCGATGTGGTGCTGCCGGTCAACAAGTAATTGTTGACGTAGTCGTTGCTCCCCATATTGACTATGAACAATGCGTTTGCAAAAATCGCCTCTGTTTGATTTTCGCCAACTAACTCAACAATCTGTGCCCTTGTGTTCGTTATGTACTGAAGCTGCTGGTTCATTGGAATCCTGCCAATCTGGATCAAAAACGAAACAGAAAACTTGTAAGCCTAAATTATTTAGGCTCGCGAGTGCAGCAGTAATTGACCTTAGCGTGCAGCAGCGATGATCCACGCCTCTGGAATCAGAAGATCAAATTCAATGAATGCAAGCTATACGAGTCCCTATGTTGGAGTTGCAGTGGCCGATGGTTTTCTGCATGTCAGATTTTGACAATCCATAGATCTTGAATATAATCTAGCATGATGAATGCAACCACCCATCGTCTTTTTATACACAAGGAGCTCTTTCATCATTCCCTTGTGTGAAAATTGTCTAACTGTACCTCGAAGAATAGACGAAAAACGCAAATAAATGGGAATTGTGCAACACAAGGAGTTTTGCAACATTCCCAGGGAACCAGCCTCACAAGGAAAATTCAATTATGCCATCTAGCTAAAAGGGTAGTGTCAACCAATGTCAAAGGGGAAGTTGGTAATTTTTCCCTGGTTCGAAAGCTGGTTGCGGAAACGAATTTCCCCTTTGACATTGGTTCTAAGAGGGATTTGTAACAGGGATAAGTGAGAGATTTCCCACATTGCACACAGGGAGTTGTAAGAGAACTCCTTGCGATATGTAGGCTGATTTGCTCCGTTACTTGGCTAACGATTCCAGACCACAATGAACACATGAACCCGCATACACAGATCTGCATATATTAATCCATTTCGCAACTTTTGATCCCAAGATCTGATTTCTGATCCTGATCATCTATCTGCTTGGTTAAAAATTATCTGGATAGATATAATATTATTCTCTAGAAATTCTGTAGGGGTAGTTGATGATGACATATTGAGGCATCAAATACCACATTTTTAATAACCATATCATACAAGCAAAATCGTCGGCCGGCCTACCTACGGGCAATGTGAAACAAGCCTTACGTATTCGTAGCCAGTTGAGTCGAGAATCCCAGCACCTGCGGATGCAAAATTCACCCCTTGCAGTATGGCAGGTCCCTTGGTAGTAGGCGCCAAGTAAGGCGGAGCATGGGCTATCCCTATTTTTTCAGCTGCAAAAACAAAATTCCGGAAATTGAACAAGTTAATTATTATCATGAATATGGTACTAGATCACAATTCTATAACCCAAATATTTTATACTTCGAACAGCTCATGCTTACTAATTATATGCTTCCTGAAATTCAAGAAGCAGCAACTAGCTAGCCAGGGGTGAATATTCAATTTTTTTTACATACCGAGGAGATCTGGAACAATGCGGCCATTACTGAACCTGCCAGTGGGACCAAGCGGGTAGTCGATGCCATAAGGAGGATGGTTGGCAGTGGCGAGAGTTACGATGTAGTTGTTGTTCCCCACATCCACAAGGGAGTCACCAAAGACGAAACACGCACTCGGACGTGCAGACAACATCTGTCCCGCGGCGGCCTTCAATCCCAAAATGAAACTTCCCTGATCAAGCAGCAACAATCCTATAAGACGTAGTACTATCGACCATTGCAGCTGCTGGTGATGGATTAGTCTGCTATGGCCGCGAACACTAGAATTCAAAGCCAATTCCTGAACCATATTGATGTCGATTGCTGCTACGTTGATACTGGACATGATCATCACTTGTGCTTCTAGATCTTATACGGCGCAATTACTAGCTAGCTAGGTGTTGAAAAAGTTTTCCGTCACATCACAAGAGACCACCATCAACACCGGGTAGTTGCAACTAGCTTAGGAATTCAAAAGAAATTCCATCACGTCACAATATAAGACCGCCATGATCAGCACCAGCACAACATGGTCACATGAGCATGAAGAAACGAATTTCGATATATTGCAAATGAAATAGCTTTATTACAAAAACATAAGTTCTGTTACTTGTTAAGATCTCAGCTTCTACAGTGCAAACACTTTAAGCTACAAACTGATTGGTACGTTGCCCTTGTCGTAACCAACTTGCTGGAGTGTGTTGGCGTCTTGTCTTCTACAGTCTCTCACTTTAAGCAGACAAAACCCCACCTCTGCCCCCAACCCCTTTATAACTTTCAACTTATTAGATGACATTGGAACAAAAAGCTATGATGGGTGGACCAACAAAAAATAGCTGGGCGCTATTATTTTGCTACCTAATTATAAATTCAAGATGAATGACTATCTATATAATTTGTAACATGATAATTTTGAATATCAATTAAAATTTAAAACTTATTTATAGATAAATTATTCCAACAAACTAATTTCCATTGAAGCTCATGATGGGCTGACCAGTTAAAACCTGGGTGGCATCATTTTGGTGCCTAACTATAAATGAGATTTTTGATAATTGTGAATATTTACCCTTTTATTTATAAACATGTGACAAAATATGATCTTTTTTTCGAGATTTTGATTTTTAATATAGTCAATATCATAAAATTTTGGTGAGTTTAAACATAAAATATCCATACATAAATTACAAATACTTTAATTTAAACTGATTTCATTTTCTCCAACATTTTTTTCAAAATATAAATGAACCCAGGTGTGCTAAAAGGTCTATAGTAGTTTAAAACCATCCTGTAGCTCCTGATAGAAATCTCCAATGTTTCATCACGCCACCTTGGAGCATCATTATGCAATCATGTTTGAATGCCAAGCATAAAATTCGCATAGCAGCCTTTTATTTTTTATGTTGGAAACCAAATTTCATTGAGAATAAAAAAAACTTAAAGTTATGGGCCTTTTTGTTCAAAGGGATCCCTTAGGTTTTCTTTCTTGGGGGACTCGAATGACATGAGCTGTTCATGGACAAGATGGTATCCAACGGCATTCAATGGTCAATGCGTCAAGATGTGGGCACATATATGTGGTAAGTTGTGTGCTTTACTCATGGACTCAACGACCTTTTAGTTATATTGGAATGGACAATGCTACAACTGTTATTGATTAAGGCTTATTGTTCAATTATGGGTGCACATACTACATCTCCAGTGGTGCTCAATATGTGATGGGCTGCAAAAATATTTCTCACATTTAAGAGAATAATTTTTTTCAACCCCACCCATCTATATATGAAGGAAGATAGTTTGTTTTGTTTTATAGTAATGAGATCCATCAAACTGGGATGCTTCAGATCGTGTCTTTGGAAAGCTCTTGATAAGGAAGGGTGCATGGGCTTGGTTCCATCAGGTTTGGACTTGAGGTGCAAAAGTTCTTGAATATTGAATGTTTTCTTCACTGAAAATTTAATATAATCATAGCTAAATTTTTTGAAGGAATAGGAATGTGCCTTTGTGTTGTTGGAAAGATGTTGATGAGCAGTATTTAATGGCATTTATTTGGTAAGATTTGGATTCAGAATGTGGGAGATATTGATTTTAAAGTGACTTCTGCCGCTGAAAATTCAAATAAATTCCAAAAAACCAGATTTTGGAAGGAAAAATCACTTGAGGTCCGTAACACTTGGGCCAACAGGACAGGCCACAATAGTAAAATTGAAATTGGGACTGCAAATAGGTGGGAGACTGCTAACAGCAACCCACTGGACCGATCTCTCTATCTATCTAACCAATTAGAAACAGGAGCAGTCAATAAATACGATTTGTGTCTATGGGCTCTGAAAGCTGACCATATTGTCAGGGTCACAGCAATCTTCCAGTGCATCCACTGGATTTGACTGCTGTATCTCATCCACCATTGGGTCACATACTGAGCACCAGTGCAGGCTCTCTTAGTAACTTACCCTAATCTATATCACCTCCCAATTTGTGGTTGAAGCAGCTGCCATCCGCTAATGCCAGAAGGAAGCTGCCATCAATCATGTTATAAGTTGGATAAGCATAAGGGTAAGTGCACACATAATGCAGCTAGTAGTTACCCTCAGCACCTTATTCAACTGATGTCAAGGTTTCTTCCCTTTGGGTTCGGTTGTTGACCTAGAAGATTCATGCAAAACGTTTCTTTGGTTTGTTTGTTCTGTTTATTGGCCTGCAAGGAATTCTATTTGTCTATAATGATATTTCATAGGTGGGGCCTAATTGCTTGATACAACAAACAAGTGGAAATGGAACCCCCTCCAGAAAGGTATAGCCATATAAGTTTTCAAATTTTGGATTTTGTCAGAATAGATTGGGAGCTTTAATGGTAGTCTTGAGAGATAGACATAAAAGGACTTGGGTTGTCTTTAACTTTGAACTACAAGATAGATGTACACTATTGTGAGAATGGGCCTATAAGAACCATTGCAGGCCAAGGATACTGTGAGCACTATAGAAGGCATGTGAGGATGTTTGTGTGTTTTCAATGATTTGATAATTTGCACTGATTTTGCTCTCACCATGCCATAATCCTTGATTTTTCCTATAAGATGTCCAATGATTTTTAAAAAATTAATTGATGTGCTTTTCAAGGTTCTCTAATCCTTTTTTTTCTTACAGAGACAACAACAATCCTGATTATTTTTAAATCATTTATTATTGCAATTTTCTTTTATTTATCACATTAAAATCTATTCATTTCAACCTTCTTTTACACATGTTCATAAAAGTCATATAGATGATAAAACTTTATGTGCAAAGGAAATCAAATTTAGAAGTAGAAACCAAGGTTTCATTAAAATCGAGGACAATAGTCAAAATGCAAGATAGGACTAAGCCAATGAGAAATAATAGTATAAGGAGAAACTCAAATTTCCTCCTCAACGCATGATTAATTGAGTTTTTTTTTCTTGCATTTTGCATGTGTCTATGTAGGACTGACTTAGTGGGATACCTAAAAGTTACATAGGGGATTACACAAAGCTTACCCAAAGATTAATTAAGGATTTTCTAGATTTAGGGATACTTAGAAAGTTACCCAAGGCTAATTGAGAATGCAACAAGGGTTACATAACTTCCACTAAAACTAACTACCCTAGGATTACCTAAGGTTGATTCATAGGGTGAAAGCACACTACAATGACCCCTTTTTTAACCTTATTGGTTATATATGTATATAAACATGTTGCATTTGATTTTGGGTTTAAGTTTTGATATTTGATTTTATTATTATGATTTTCACAAAATTAATGTTATTTAGTATTATTTGAAAAATAAATTAAAAATTAATCATTTAAATTCAAAGAACCATGGGTATAATTATGATATACATAATATGATATATTTGATTTTGAATTTTAAACTGCACAAGGTATTTGGTTTCATGAATAATCCAAGTAAATATTTAAAATGGATTTTATGCCTTGCCCCAATTCATAATGCTTGTCACTTCCATTTCAAACTAATTGTTTGTTGGAATTCAATTCACCATATGTATTTCCAATGCCCTAAAAAAACCTCATGTGATATAAAAAAATTCACATGGGTCACAAACATGATTCAAAATACATAAAATCACATTTGAAATAGATATTGCAAATTCCATAAAAGTTAAGAGTCATTTCAAATTTTTGGGAACATATATATATATATATAATAACAATTATAAGTATTATTTTTGTACAAATAAATTTTTAATCTACCATGATATGCATTGTGACTTTTTAATAAATTTTATTTTCTACCATAATATGCAAAAACAATGTGAACTTTTTAAAATTTTGACACATTGGTTTATGCTCAAAAACATTCACCCATGAGAACATTACATGTGTGATTACATTAGAAAGGTCATTGTAATGTGCTTTCACTCAATAGCCCCTTATGTAAACCATATCTAACCCCCTATGTAGGCTTTAGATGACCCTTTGGTAAGTACTAGTTTCTACCATAAGGTCTTTACTAAAAATTGTAATCACAGAATAAAATTGAATTTAAAAATACATCATACAAAATTGTATAATAATTACTAAAACATACTGAAATAATGTAGATATAACAACTACTTTTTACACATGAATTCATAACATACTTACAAAACAAAATTGAAATTTCAATATATTTCTTCTTCATTCCAAAATTATATTTCCACAACAACAAACAAAGTTTACAAAAACATACAACAATCCAGAATCCAACATTAAAAAAGAAATAATTAAAAAATCTTCCTTTTGAAAAAAAACTCAAAAATAAAAACCAATAATGTTCTAACTACTCACTATTAACCTACTAAAGTGTACTATAAGTAAACCATAGGTAAACCCTAGGTAGGTCCTAACCTAGTAGGGCCCTTATTCTAAGCAACCCCCTAACATATGTGGTGGTAATCCACGTAGATTGTAATGTGATTAAAATAGAAAACTATGGTGATCACTTGTGGGTGGTCATCCTTAGTTTTAAAGATAGATCTTCACTTTGGTGAACTTTATCTATAGCTCAAAAGGGAGGATGAATGATAAAATGAGGCCCAAAATGAGCATTACTCTGTGGATTTTATTAAATCAATAGAATCACATGGAAAAAAATATAGAAAAAGTATCAAAATTTTCCATTTATAACACGTTTTAACACCACATTGCAAGTAGTGCTCTTGGGTGATAATATGGACAAAAAACCTTACTTTTGTGAAAAGATATAATTTGAAGTCTGCAATAGCATGAAAATTGCCCATCTTAATGTTCCAATGAACCAACAAATGAATCAGCCCACCACCTTCAAGCCAATAAAAAAGGTTTTGAAGATAATTTGATATTTGATTCATAGGAGTTTTCTTGTTCACCACAAAAAACCTAAACTTTCAAATGCATACTATGAACTTCCATAAATTCAACCCACCTTTTATCAAAATAGATTTGAACTAATGATCTGATTATGAGTGCTTCTAGAATATGAAGCTTTAACTTACACCTAATAAGGTTTTGATATTGTCTTAAATAGCATGTAAACCCATTTTCACATACGTTGAAAACTTACGAACCCTCAAAATTACAATAGACTCATGTGTAGAAAGTACCTTGGGAACCTTTGGATTAACAAGTCGAAGCTTGGTACAAATTTAGACCAAAACACAGTCATGTACATGACATGCCAAGTAAGGCTAAAACCAAATTGAATATGTTAATTGTTATAGTAATGTTTGATTTTAGTATATCTAAACACCAAGTGCCCCATTGGTTGTATTCCATAAAGTGACTTATATACATGAACACACCAATTATAGACAATTTCGATCAATCTAGTGTATTTTTAATGGAACACATTTTTTTCATTCAATCCATTTTCAATCATTGGGAATATATAAGTTTGAATGGAATGGTATGTCTAAAATATGGATCTAAGACTAGATTCATGATTGATTTTGTAATTGTATATGACACACATGACTATATGATCCATTTAGAAACGTCAATTTTAACATGGCACACAAAACTGTGTCAATGTGGATTGTTGTGTGTATATACGTATATATATAACAAAAAGTCAAATGACATGGCTAGAATATTAATATATATGTTTATAAATATATTTACATAATCATTTTGATTATAATTAAACGTTCAATGACCTTGGGGTCTTAGGGGGAATTTTTAAAAAAATTACTTTTAATCATTCAACCACTTTACATAACTATGTTGGCATAATCATATATGCCATGCCAACTAGTTTGATTTGAATATAAGCATGGAAGTCATAAGTGTTGAATTTGATCATATAGTCCTATAGGTCAAGTCATAAGACTTGAAGGTTTCACCTCTATAGCTACCAACAAAACTTTTAACCACCTAATCACAATTCCAATTGATTAATAATGTCATTGCATAAATATAAACATATCTAATTCAAACCTTCCACATTATGAATTTTTATAATGAAATCAATTTCACATGTCTAATTACATAACTTAATAACAAAAACTATGTAATTGCACATTTAATTCCGTTTTTAATTGGGAATGTAAAGCATTATAATGATTTTGAATAATTGTTCCAAAAAGTCAAACATAATTCTTAAACGCTGATTTGGAATTTAAATTTAAATGTATATTTCTATTTTGAATAGTAAAATCAGATTAAAATTTTCTTGTAGTCTTATTATTTAAATTCAAAGACATTACATAGATTTCATATGTTTTCAAATTGGGAAATAAACTCAAATAATGTGCTTGATTCAAATTAAAGATTTCACATATCATGTTCAAATTAATTTGACGTGTCTTGAATGTCAAATTGCATTTTTTTGTAATTGTTTAGTTTAAAAATGTAAAGAATACATTAATTTGAAATTTTTACTTAAGACTTTTCATTGTAATGTGTTTGATCACTTCACTATAAATTAAATAGTTAAATTTTATTTTATTTATCTTTTGATATAATAATTGGTCAAATTGGTGTCACTATGACACATCCTCATGTTGGAAAAACTTCTGACAGTCTATAAGAGTGCAATTGGAAGTTCTAATCATTTTTAGTTCATTTTTTAAAGTTGGGCTTTCATTTTCTTAATTAATTTTTTTCTTAAATGGTGTTAATATGATAAATGTTCCTTGAGCTACTTCAAATCATGTGGTCACAAATGATGACTATAAATAAATAATTATGCACAATCATATAGAACTCATGATGACATGAGTAAAATTAAAACATGTAGTCAAAAATTGTCCTTGACGTTACATTTTGGAATAATATTTCAATGGGATGAGGTGGAAAAACAAAGGGCATTAACTTAAGATGTCTATGAAACATGTTTGATTTTTTGGTTCATTACATTAAAACCTTTTCAAGTCTCATTGAATATAACAAGTGAATTCTTCAATATGGATATTTGAATTAAGTGAAATAAATTTCAATATGCTTCTTTCAACAACTTTGATATGTCCATCAGATTTTTCCAAATTCAATTTGTGAATTTTCATAATAATTTTGATCCTGATGCCTCACGAGTTTTAAATTGTTTAAAACCATTGGCCAAAATAATATGGAAGTTTGAACATGCAAAATTCTACATTGTTCTTGAGAATTCATGTATTTTAAGGTGACTTATTTTGGAGTAAAGAACTCATTTTATGATCTTCTAAATTGACTAAAGTTTATGTGGAAAAAAGGGCATGAAATTGATATGGTGAATGAACAACTTGTTGGCATATGTGGTGATAGCACCATGTTGGGTTTGTCTTCCAAATGTGGGTTGATTTGGAAAATGTAATACATCCAAAATTCTTTAACTTTTCCCTCACAATAAGTGTTTTTTTGGGGGTGAATTTTCACATCTTGTTGACAAAAAAATGGAGGTATGAATGATATAAAGGATTGCTTTTTGGAAACAATGGGCCACACTATGAGGAAAGACATTTTAAAGTCACCATATTAAGACTATCGTTCAACTATGTTGCCAAAATAAAGAAGGAATCCTAAGTATTTCTACTTTCCTCTCTAACTTGTAGCCAAATTTCATTATGTCATCATGTGGATGATCGCCAACCCACCTACCTCACAAATTTTGAAAAACAAAAACATTGCACTCACAATATTATTACCAACTTTTTCAAATATTTATTATGACATGAATGGAAGGCAACACCTTTTTTTTTTTTTGGGGCTTTAGTCAATAATGGTATCAACTACTTTTTTCTTCTCATATTCCCATTCCAAATGTGATACAACTTCCCATTTTCCAATGTGACACAAAATCTTGTGGATGCACTATTCCATTTTGAAAATGGGGCCACATCTCCACATTGATACAATAGTATCCACCATGATTATTAATAATCATACAAATAGACCAATTCTAGCCTTTAAACATGCATTACCATGAATGTAGATGCCAACATGTAACTAATCAAATAATCATGGCATTCACCATATGAAGCATGTTAATGCATGTTACCCATTTTGTTCAAATCAATCAAAACAAAACATGACTTGTCGTATTCAAGCTAAAATTTCTTCACAATGTGTGGGTCATCTAGTTTTAACACATCATAGTGCAATTAAATAAATAAGCAATTTTCAAATTTTGGTATAATTAGGGGAAATCCAAATGTTGAATTGTCTTTGGAAATCATTCAAGAATGTGACAAAAATACAAAAAACTATGTCTACAAATAATTAAAGTTAAACTAGAATACATGAATGTTACTAAAACACAAAATTATGAAATCGTATCCAAATAGGAATTAGGATATAATCAATAAATGTCATGAAAAATTTGGAATGTGAAAATTTGGAACGGCCAAGACTTTGGTGCAAGATCCATATTACATGAACAAGTAATTAGGTGGTGATGTATGAACTCCATATATTGGATGAAAAATTAATGCATATGGATTAATTGCATCCATGAATAATAACACAATTACATGAATTGTTATATGCAGTATTATTTAGTCTCTTTAGTAATTAATCCCAAAGTTCATAATGAATATTTTACAATCCATGGTGAAAGTGTTAGAAACCTTAATATATTTTTAATATTCAAAATTAAACTTTAACTTTACTCTATAATTTATTTTTATTTATTTAATATTAATTTTTTCAAATTATTATTTCTCTTTTTTTGAAAAGACCTTTAAAAAATTGGAAGATATTGGAAATTTGTTATACTTTAAATTCAGCAAAAACAATTAAATTTTTGGAAATTTTCAAAAAACATTATATCAAACAATTGAAAAAAAAAAACCTTGATGAAATGTTTCACGTTTGCAATTTATAATATGGCATGAAATTGTTTTAATGAAAATTTTAAGCAATTAAGAAATTGGTGTCTTTAAATTTATTTTATTTTAATATACAAATTATAATCCAAATACAAATAATGGGTGAAAATCTAGTGCATGATGAACTTATGCTTCATAATCATCTTCATTTGTAAAAAGCCTAGATTGTACCACATTGTTGCATGTAATTGCTTTTGTTTATTCACCTTCTTTGGTTGTTTCCTACATTGGTAAGTGATAATCATCAACAACAATCATAAGCCTTTGTTTTTCATGTAATAGCATATTCAAGATGTCACAATTGATGTTATTGTTTGCATTTTGAGCTTTTAACGAAAAAAATTGCACTTCAATTGATTGTTTCATGGACATAGAACCAATATACACCAACCTCTTATTACCAAAACCTAACAAGACCATGTTCAAAAGCATCAAATTTGCTATGCACTAACATACACATGTAAAATCCATAAAATAACCACTTACAAGATGGTAGCTTCATGAATGTTTAAGCATATATATACAAAAGTTTACAAGTTTGTCACTAAAACTAATTGACAACATTTTTCAATCCACAAATTTAAAAATTCAAAAGTGTGTTGAAAGGGTCATTTGTTGTCATGATAAGGGAAAACATTGATGGCTTTTAAATATAACATTTTCAACATACTTAAGGATGCATGTTTTTCAAACCACTGTGAATTTAATTGTCTTCCATCTATTATTGCCATTACAACCTCCAATCTTGCCATGTATAAATGTCAATGCAAATTTGAATGAACCTTAGTTCTTTATTAAGTTTCACATATTATGAATCAAAAGTGTGATCTATTATATGCATATTTTTTATTTAAAGTTGAGTTCTATCTCTATTCTACATGCTAGTGTAATGAAATCTCTATAATTTTATTAATTTGTTGTTTTATTAACTTAATTTAGGGATGAACGTTTTTGGTAAAGCATGGAATTTGTGATTGGAAAATCAATGAATGGACTTAAATCATAAAAATCCATTATGAAAGCCAATTATGTGGCGTAGAATCACTTCATTGAAATAATTTTCAACCTAAGCTTGATTAAACACACATTGTGTCACCTAATGTTTGTTTTGAAGCTTGACTTGGACTTACCAAGTGAAACCCAATGTTATTTACAAGAATAACTCACTATAAGATATAACCACTACTTGTAGATTTAGTTATGTTGGCAATAAAATCATTTCACAATGTGGTGCGTCCAAAGTTGACAATAGTCATCCCCCTAATTTGATGGACAAACAAATTAACAAAAAAATGTAATTATAGCATTTCAAAATTCTTGCAAATGTTGTCAAATTCCATGGCCAAAATATTGTTAATTACACAATCTTCAAGGGCTTTGAAATGAAGGTAAGTTCTAGAATCTTTACTCCCAAATGTTCATGTTCATCAAAGTTTGAAAATTTTGAAACTTACCTTGAATATTAGAAAAAGGGCAATGGGAAAGGTTTTTTAATCCAAATCTTGAAGACATGGGGTTTGTGAAACAAAACTGCTATTTGTTTGTGGTGACAAGTGGCAAGCCATATGTTAGGTGAAAGTATTGGAAATAAAATTTAGACAACATGTAGAACATTCCCCAGATGATATAAACCAATGTTGTTTGGTTCTTGATATTAAAATGAAACTTCAATCTTGATTTTAAATTAAATTTTTTTTTTATGGAACCTCTAGTCTAATCCAATGACTAGATCTTAGGAATTTTAAAACCTCCAATTTTGTTAGTTTCTTAGCAAATTGGAACTAACCAATCTAATTAGGATTACGTCATCTCCATGACACACAACCAAACAAAAAAATCTATAATATTAGTTTATTCAATTAATCCACACAACCCAAGATAGAGATTATGTAATTTTAATTATGTACAAACAATTAAAACTAGCTACTTGGATAAAACGTGATGTTAATTTTCTTTTTGAAACAATTGAATTTATCTACCTAAAGAACCTAAACATGTTTAAGTTTAGATTGGACAACACCCCAAGTTCAAATTCTAATTGAATCATTTAAACAAGTTAGGTGCCCAAAAAAATGTTAAACTTCGCACAAAATGTTAAACTTCCCATCTAAATACTATAAGAACTTTGACATTTAAATCATTATTGAGGTTTTCATCCCAAGGTTATACATCACACAAATTAGCATGTTACATTGATTTGACCTTCAATGCACCCTATTGTCATGTTGATAAAAGAATTATAAGAAATAATGTAATGTTGGCCAAGAATACATTGCATACGTTAAAATAGTTGCCATTTAACAATAAATTAGCATTAAAAAATACAACCACATGCATAACTCACATGATTGTATATGTACCATATAAACAAAACTTGTACATGAGACTAAAACTAAAATAATCATTAAGGATATTTTATCATTGAAAATCAATATGAATAAAGATTTGATTTTAATGAGCAACCAAAACTTTGACGAAAGAGACCAAAAGTAAAAGCAAAATAAATTTTATGACTTAAAGAAATAATGTGCAACCAAATAAGAATTATTTTGCTTTCATTTAGTCACTTGGTTCAAGCACACCAAATGAAGAATTTTAACAAATTTCACTAAAAATTGTAAGTTCATTTATTGGGCATGTGGAACATGTCCTATATTAACAACTATTTGTTTGAATTTATCATAAGAAGGAAATCCATGATCATATGATAAGTGACTTGTTTTAAGTTGCAACAGAAAATTAAGTACAAGCAACCAAAAAGTAAATTTTGAAAAGAGAATCTAATTTGGTGTTTGACAGAAAAATAAATACATAAACTTTCCAACAAAGAAAAATCAAAAACTTAATATATGTAATTCAAACTCAGAATCAAATTTCTGATTTTTTAAAATGTGTGACTAATATGATGATGTCATCATATACGTTCATGTTAATATGATGACATGGACATACATATTACATCATGTTTGTTGCAACTAATGTGACTAGTCCAATGTAACTAGTGTTGTATTCTTATGGTGGATTGCAAGTGGTGGTCCTTGCAATTGGGAAATGTAGTTGCAATTCTAGTTACAAAACCTTTTGTTTTTCTCATGATATGAAACTAAGTACAATTAATTAAAACTTAGAAAAATAAAATAAATCTTGATTATTTTTTTCTAAGTCATTTGTAATTAGATTTAATTTTGTTTCAAGTAGCCAAAAATATTGGAATGAAACTAACAATGTGAACTTTCACTACTTTTACATTTATGATAAGGAAATTTAGCTCTGCTACCTCTTGACCAGGTTTTAAAAAGCTTCATAGATAGTTAGACCTATGTTTAATGCTGCCATCCAAACTAGCATAACATGGACACATATCGGCACTAGAAGGAAGAAAATAAGGAATACATTCAAAGTTTGTAAACATCACAATGCCAAAATGTGATTTTTATGATTAGGGACGTCTTATGACTACTATCCAATTATAATCATGTAATGATATTTGGATTTGAATTGCTAACATTTTTTTGAATATAACCATTAATAGGACTACATGAATATAAATATGATTATAAGTAACTATATGACTATAATTACAACTACACAACTAATAATCATGTTGAACATAGTTGACTTTCATTAACCAATTTTTTTTTAATGATAATATGGCTAAATTTAATTTAAATCTGCGTAAGTTAAACCTAGGTTTGGCTTTGGTTTAACCAACTTTAACCTCTAGATTTAATTTAATTATGGCCTCTAGGTTTAACTTCTAGGATTACTCTTTATTTAAGTATAGTATTCAAGCTTAACTTTTATACTAACATTTAAATTTGGCTTTTTAATCTAACCTTTAGGTTTAGCCTCTAAAATTGGCCTAATTTAAACTTATAGGTTTAATCTATAGTTAAGTTAAGTTAAACTTAGATAAATTAGTTTAAATAATTAAAATTTTCCATGTTTAACTGAAATAGTTAAAATTTTACCATACTTCACTTAATTTACCCTAGTTTAGTCTAGTTCAATTTAAATAACTTAATTTACAGGTTTTGAAGTAGCCATTTTTTTCCATTTTTTGCCTAGTTTAATCTAACATGTATAATTTAGCCAAAATTAGCCAAGTTTTGTTTAATTTAGACTAACTAAAACAATTTTGCTAAAATTAATCAAATTTAGTTTAATTAGCATAATTTAACCAAGAATAGCCAAATTTTACTTTCAAGAGCTAAGAATAACCAATATATATTCCAAACTATATATTCATATATATAATTTCATAAATAAAATATAAATACTGAATTGTTTATAAATAAACATAATTTAATTCGTATATAATATAATATAATATAAATCATAATATATTGTATACATATTAAAATACACATATATGAATAATACTATATTATATTCATGTAATTAAATATAATCCATATGAGAATAACCTATATTTTCTATTCAAATTCAATAATGTATTAAAATATAACATGTCTTGAAATATGTTAAATATTCTAGAAACATTGACATTCAAAAGTGATTTTCTATGTCAAAGTTTTTTTTTTTGAATTTCTAATTAATACATATATGTAAATTATGCTTCAAAGTTTAAGAATCCATATTTATATTTTTGTTTGAATAAGTATTGAAATTCAATTTTAAACTTTGTCTTTTTTCACATGCAAACAATTGAACATGATAAATGTCGGTGTACATTGATCAATCATCTATGTAATGAATGTATGGCATCAATGTTGTATGATTACATTTTATATACAATTATATTGTGTTGTATATAAATCATATGCAGATTGTATATGATTTATATTTAAACCATACATATATGGTATAAAACTAATTCCAAATTAAATGAATAATTATTTCTAAAAATAATATGTGAAAATATATTTAAATATATAATATGATTTTAATAATAAACATTCATGATATTGTATATATTATATTAGATTAGTACAAAATATTCTGTAGTCATAAGTGGAGTCCCAGTGGTGATTAGGATTGCAGCCATTCTTATGACTAGTAACATTTAGGACTGGTTTTGAAGTCCTCAATGCAGTTCTAAATGCCGCATTTTGGCTTTGTCCATATTACGTCTCTGCCAAGGGTGTTTTCAAGAGGGCACAAGAAGAAAAGAAGATACAAACATATTCAAGCTCATATGTATATGCGTGTGCCTACTGCTTCAGAAGAGGCAAGGGAAAAAGAAGAACATGAAAAAAACATTGACATAACATTAGAAAGAAGGAATGAGAAGGGCCGAAATGTACACCGGGTGAGAAAAAGGAATTTGACCCCTGCAATGATCAACTTGCACCCACCGCCATAAAATCTCGTTCAAAAAACGCTCAAACCCCCTGTCCACATCCTTATATCTTGGATGATGCTAGCAAGTTTTCAAGTTAGAATGGAATGTGCTTTGGGGAAATACAACGACTTTTCTATATTGGTATGTGCATTATCTCTTCATTCTCATTATTGCTGATTTCAAAGTATCAGTGGAGATGTTTCAACTTCTGAGACCCTTTTATGAGTGCTTTTATGAGCTAAGTGTAATATTGCCACGAGAAGACAGATGGGCGAGATGTTAAATACCCCCTAACGAGCAAGAAACTGTACAACTTGGTTTGCAATGGTCTATATGTTCTTTGGAAAAATGAAGAACAGTTTGCATGAAGTGTTCTTCAATCCTGCTGTTCTTAGTCGCTCAGGCAGGAGCAGGTTTTGATATCCCGGATTACTTGTGAGAACAAGTGCTTTAACCACCGGCATAACATCTAGCCATGATGAGGATGATACTTTTTTTTGAATATGTACAACACACAACACAAAGTCAAGAAGGGAAAAAAGATTGAAGTAAAACAACGTAGTTCTCCATAGGGCTGCACTGTCAGGCCCATAAAAGGCGCGAGACAGCTCTCTTCAGCGTCTTCTGATAGTTGGTGTTGGATTGCAACATGGGACGGTATTTGACAGGCAAAGTGTAACCTGAGGTCTTTCAACACCAAAAGTCTGCAAGTTGCCTCAAATGGTCAAAGTTGAACATGACCATAAAAGAAGAATTAGCTGACTTGGATTGACTATTAGAAGGAGATTATTGGGCACTCTTTGCACCTCTATTCCCCTGTGAAATAATTGTTTCCTTTCATTTCCAATCCCAATGTTAAGGCCAATGTTAAGTAAGTCTGGGAGCCCATTTTGAAGTGACAGATTGGTAAATTAAAATCTTTTCTGATTCCACTGTGCCTGTGAACAAAGAATGGTTGTGCACTTCTTCTGGTAGGGCTCACCTTTGGCAGGTTGATGTTCTGGGTGACCTAAAACACTGACGAATTTTTTCCCTTGTATATTTATATCCCTTGCATGCGTGAAGAAACCTACTTTCATCAAGCGGGATCTTCCACCGTGGAAGGTACCAGCCAGGCTGTACTGGGATCTTCTGGCCAGCTGAAGGTACTAGCCACCTTGTCGATTTAAAAAACCAACGTTACGCTTTACGAAGGAAAAGGGCCTGAAAACAGGGCCTTCCATGATTTTGGACCTTTTCCCTCGGCCTACTGCCTCACACACAAATCTCAAAAATCACAGGAACGTCTGTACTCAGGCCCTTCTCCTATACAAAAATGCAGCAAGATGTGTTGCAAGCAGAGGAGAAAGTCAGGAGAGTGAAAGATGAGTAAGTTCAGCAACAATTTTAAATGCCACCTGGGCACTCTCATTGTGATGGTAATATCCCCTCAGGTCCTTCATCAAGACAAGTGTTGACCAGCAAGGTCATGTGCACTTTGTTTATTCTATTTTGATTCCTACTGAGAGGCAAACAGATGCATGCAAATATTGTAACTGTGTTGTCATACAACACCATTGCAAGCTAGTCTTCTTTCCCATTGCCAAGGCAGTAATCACATGCATATTAGTATAGTAATTCTGTTTATTCAATAATGTTGTTCAATGTTAGGCTCGTTACCTATGCTATATTGCATTCCACTGGTGGTTTCTGAGCCTGTAGATAAGATGGAAACAAAACAGGATTATGAGTTCTTCTTTTAAGGCTTTTTTCTTTCCAATACATGATTGATTTAATATGCAGAAACGCATTAACTTGCAAAGACCATTCTTCATTATAATATCCAAATACATGCCAAAGGAATTGTGTGTCCAACCTGCCACTAGGGATTTAGGCTAAATTGGATAACCATTGAGAAGCTCTTTGATTGAATCTCTTCAGCTTATTGGAAGCATGGAATGACAATGTTTTGTAGTTGTGCTCCAAATCAGATGTTGCATTGTTGGTGTGTTACCAGCCAACAAAATAGTTTGCTATTGCCCTCACTCTTGAACTGAAAATATGATGGCAGGTATGGTCATGTTATGCTGTTTAATTCAGTGCTTATTGATGGAATTATTATGTTGCCCGTGTGCCATTTCCTTTGAACAATCTGCCATTGTTATAGCTTTAGAATTGAAACTTTATGATGAATTCATCAGGTTTGAAGTTGTGTTGAGACAAGACCCAAATAAGTAATATCTCCAATTATAAGACACTCTTGTATTATTACCCATGTTCTTGCAATGTCCTATTGTGCGACTGTCACCTATACACTTAGGTTTTGCAAATATTGCTCCTTTGTGGATGATTTGACTTGTATATCAATGTTTGAACTATATAAGTTAGATCTCTACTTTTAACATTTCATACCGACTCAATAATTAGCAAAGTCTATGGTCAACTTCATCAATCTTATCAAATGCTTTGATTGAAGCTTTTTTTATCAATAAATCTCAACTAATTGAACTTTTTCGAATTGTTACTGATGTTGGCTTTAGTCATTTTTTGGCTTGGCTACAAATTTGATTACTTGGTTATTGTTTAATGCAAACTTTCAAACTCTATGAGGCTACTTCTATGATGTCAAATTGAGATGAAAAATTGTGTTGGGATATTTGGTTTATGCAATGACCTAGAACTTTTTGTATGAGATCTTTTACCATCGGAAGTAAATCCTATGAAAGTGTTGTGCTTGTAGAAGGTTGATTAAAATGTTGTCAACAAACTTATGGTATTTTCTTATTTGTCACTAGGCTACAAATTTATGATCTTCACTAGGCAGCTTTCAGAAGGGTTTTTCATAATTCTTATGCAAATTATGGAACCTTCAAGATTGCCGAAATTTCAAGATAGAAGAAGCAACAAGCAAGCATCTCATTGCACAATGACTTTGCACCTTATATGAAACCTTCCAACTTTGAACTAAAAGTTTCCTTTATTAGATCTAGAACCTTTCATCAAGATGCACACATTTTATGGAACATATCCATCCATCATATGCACACATACTTGTATTGCAAATGGCATTCACACATTGGGTTAAATTGGAAGCAAAACTTTGTGCCCAAATCCTACACCAATTATGGATAGGTAATATCTTCCCTATGGGCAAAACCAATGAATTATTTTTTCTTAAAACAAAATGTTTGGCATATGTTGCTCACAAGGAAAAGAAGCTTACCTATGTCATGGTGGATTGATGTCAATGGGACATTTGTACATAGCGCTTAACATTTAGCAAAACAAAAAACAAAATTATCATCAGCATATGAAAAATCGCATCCATTTGAAACCACATTACCCTACAACTAATACTCAAAAAATAACTCATATACAACTATTGTGCAACTATCTTCTGGGTATTAAAATTAATGTGCAACTATACCCCTAAAAATACAGTGTATTAATAAATAAATTATCACTTCAAAAAATCAATTAGTTGTATTATAGTTATGATTGAGTTAAAAATGGGTTTTCTATACAATAATTTATACACATCGTACATACATATGTAGTCAACCATGTTTGACTTTTTAAATAATTGCATTGGAGTTGCATGTGGCAACTATTTTAAAATTGTTGCAAATGTGCCACTAAAGCAACAATTATGTTGCAATTAAATACTATGTACATACATGTGATTATGCCACATGTTCACATTCCACCACCCATTATGGAATACATTTGTAATTAATTTTTTATTATGATTCCCATTCATACAAATAATATAGCCACTAATGCACCATTATTAAAGTGCTACTATTCAATTATGTTATGATTATAATACAACTATTTATAATTTAATAAAAATACATATTCATTAATTATTTACATCTTTATCATATGTGTTTCATTTTGAGTGGTTTAAAATGTTATGGGACTATTACTTCAAGCTTTAGAAATCATTTTTGAAATGTAAAGGGAAAGGAATAATGAAGAGTAATAAGATAAATAAGCTTTCCAATTTACAAAACATTTTTTTTTCCTCTTTGGACCCCTCTTACTTTTAAACCTCACAACTTTATTATTTATTATTCATTTTAAACAATTTAAAATGTTATAAAAGTGTTAACTAAAATTCTACAAATCACCTTTGAACTTTAATAACAATAGAGCAACATACAAGGATTGTTTTAAATGTTTGGGAACTAGCCTTTGTAGCATTCAGTGTCTTGTTTTTTTGAATTTTTGACCCCCTCTACTTTCAAGGGCCATAACTTTTTCAATTTTTATTTCAGTTTTGACAATTTTTAATGCCCTAGAGGCACCAATAAGAAGGGTTCAAGTTTTGTTTAGACACCACAAACAATGGAGCCCTCCCTTTAGATCTGGCTTGCCATGAGCGCTTAAATGTTATAATTGCAACTCAATTGCAACTTAATTTGCAACTAAAGAACAACTAAAACACCCATTGGTGCAAATGGAATAACACAAGTCACACTCGTGTGCTTTTTGACTGCATTTGGGGAAATATTTTAAAAATATTCTTGGAATATTTTTCAAAAAATCTTCAAATTTTTTTTAATTTAAAAAAATTTCTTCATACTATTTTATTAAGGTTCATGCTTAAAATTTGGTAAAAAATGTCATTTTCAAAAAAATTGAAATACAAGTCTTTTTATTATTTAAATGCAAGCGTTACAATGTTTAATCAGTGTTTTTGTTAATTTTTTATTCGTTGGATTAATTTCAAATTTATTCCCATGTTCCCATGATATATTAAAAATACAACTAGATAAACAAATCTTTGAGATTTCAACATCAAATTAAATTACAACTTTAAAACATGAAAAACCTTAGCAAATGCTACACTTGCTATGGTATGTGTTATTGTTACTACACCCATATGTCTTGTTTTTGAATCCCAGGTTACAAACTATATAAAGAAAGTTTTTTCTTTCATATTCTCTCATTAAAATATAAGTGCCAAATTGGGATAACCTATAAGCAAAACATAATTTTTTGAAAAACTAATGGTTAATTTTAATTTTTTTAACCTACCTATGACCTTAGGTAGGTAGGTCTTAGGTAAATACATAGGTATGTAAGTCTTAAGGCCTACCAACCTACTTACATATGGTTATGTATGACCTATTTAACTATTAAAATAAATATTCTTATTTATTTGTTTAGGAGAATTCTATTTTCACACCTTTTTTGGCTAGATTCACACCTTTTTTGCTAGTCCAATTTTAAACAGAATAAATTCTAGTGCGTCTTTTATCAGCTCAACTACTTCTACGGGCAGGTTCTTGAGTTGTGCCTTGATTGACCACAGACTCCACACTTGTGTCCTTCCACGTATTCGAAGTGAGACTTGTCTCTGGTGGTGCTTGTCTTGTTCTTGGATCCTGCAGGTCTGGCGCGTTTCTTAACCATGACCAAGGGCTCTTGAACTTGAACATCAAGCGTATCCAGGACCTGATTAAAGCAAGCAATCAAACTGCCTGCTTGGGGATTCTCATTATTGAGTACTTGTTGTAGGGTAGCCATCATCTTCTACACAAATGAACTTCTTGGAGATACCGGTTCATGTGGTGACGCAGCTGCAGTGACGCTAGGAGGGGTCAGGGGGTTTCTGTCCAACATCCACTGCTCATGAATGTCCTGCAGAAGAATCGGAGTCTCGATTTCCAGATAGCCGCGAATGTAGTGATGACAGAGCAGACCCCATGATTTCGTGAACCGCGCAGTGCATGGCTGCTCCTCATGTCCCCCCTTTTCAGCGAGCTTTAATTGTCCCAGTAGTTTTCCCAGAGCGAAATCGGAGACGTTGTAGATCAGATTCTTGAAGCAGTGGTGGTTGAAACGATGCGCCAGATGTTGTTTCTGCATCTCAATCGCAGCATTTAACTCAACGCGTTGATTAGCCAGCATGAGCCCCAACCGCTTTGTCAGCGTCAAGAGGTGGAGAGTGCTAACGCAGAGATACGATTTGATTACGTGGTGATTTCCCTCCACCTTCAACGTACTGGCGCTGCCGAAGTGGGGAAACTCGTCCACAAAGCATGCCATGAACTTCTCCTTGTGTGGCGGCCAAGTATTGTTAACGTAATTCCACGCAGCCGGATGGCTTGCCGCATAGGTCTCCTTAAAAGCACCAAGGGCCGCATCGAGTAATTTGACCGACGTGCTAGAGACAACCAAGTTCCATCGCTGCATGAACTCCTACCACTCGACATCAGAGAAACATGTCTTGCAATTAGCAAGCACGTTTTTGTTGATGTGCCAACAACAGAGGATGTTGTGGCAACCCGGGAAGACTCGTGCGATTCCGTTCATCAAGGCCAGTTCCTGGTCCGTGCACAAGACCTTAGGAGTCACCACCTCCGAAAACTGCTGCAGAGCCCAAGCGTATGTGTCCTCGTTTTCCACGTGCAAGAAGGCGAAACCAACGTTGAACGTCGCATAGGTCGACGGGATGCCAACCATGTTCAGCACAGGCATGCCAAACTTGTTGGTCTTATAGGTGTAGTCAAGAAGGAAGATAGTGCACAACGTCTGGCACATACTAAGTGATGATTGGTGCGTAAAGAACACACAGTTAACGGCATCTCCCACCAGCTGCACCTTGCTGAAGTAGTCAGTGCAGGAGATCAGCTCCACCAGTGCTTCAATGGGTCTGCGACCTCGCAACTCCTCCACTCGAGCAGTCCCAAGCTCTTTGTAAATCTCCTTGGCCGTCGAGTGGCTATTTGCAAACTCCTTATGAACGATGCAGATAATGTCCTTTGGCGCCAAGCCTTGCCCACCGAGCGCTCGCACTTTAGCCTTTTCTAACTCGCTTAAGCGGCGCTTCACCGCATGGCTTGCCAAGTTGCCACCCAGCTCGTGGTTGTGATTGCCAGATATCTTACGAACTGCCCATACACCCTTCACCGACGAGCACACGATCTCAAAATCACAGCCGGTTAGCCTGGTGTGCGTCTCCTTTTAGCGCGTTTCATCTATCAGGTTTAGCACGTTGACATACTCCCCGCCTCTATCACACTTCAAGACCACCCGCTTCTCCTTGCTTATCTTGATGGTGATGACCACTCCTTCCTATTCATAGCTATTCCTGAGATCTTCGATTAGTTCTTTCTGCGTGGCGAACTCCATCTCCTGTTGCGTTGCGCGTACAATTTACACAGGGAGGTGGTCAGACGCACTCAAATTTATTCTATTTAAAATCGAACCGGCAAAAAAGGTGTGAATCTAGCCAAAAAAGTGAAATTAAAATTTTCCTTTATTTATTTCAAAATATAATTAATATGTCATGTGATAATTTTTTATTGTGCCACATGTCACAATTGCATACCATCATTAACAATCATAATGAACAATGGAGATCAATATTTCAAACAAAAAAATTATGTCTAATTTTTTTCATAATGACATGTGTTATATTTTAATAAGTGGGTGACGATCAATGACATCATCATGACATCATAGGTGCAATTATAATGGAATTACACAATAGTTGAAAATGAATTATTTTGATAGAGTTACAATTGAGTTGCAATAAGTTGCATTGTATATACAATGAGTTGCAACTCTACAACTCATGCAACTTATCTATTAGCACTCACAGCATATAAATACAATGAGTTGGAAATGTCTTCTGCAACTCAAAAATTGAGTTGTAAGGCCAATTATAAAACATCTATTTTTTCTCATAGTTGCAAAAGCAAGAAAATTGTACAAAAAAAAAGTACCAAAACTCTAACCTAGTAATAATACATTTTTCCTTCATAATATAGTAATTGTCACTACGATGTGCATTCTTCTTCAATAATATCATTATTGTCATTGATTTTGGGTGTTAAATAATTCTCAAATTGGAGGCCAAGTTGGAAAGCATAAAAGTTTTGATCTACCCCTATCAAATTTCTTAAAGATTAAATTTCAAACTTGCTAAACACGGTTACCATTTGTCCATTAAAAATGTTTGACCTTGAATCTACTTATCAACTTAATTATTGAAAATTTGAAACATTGTAATTGAGGCGATTAGATTTGACCTTTTTCAAAATTCCTCTTTTTCAATAATATCTATTCTTGCAATATGATCAATTTTTGGTTAAAGAAAGTAATGATTGCTTAGTGAGTCTTAAACTAATTTGTTTAAAGAAAATAATGTATTAATGGGTTAATAATGGATGCTAGTTATGGCTCTAATGAACCTACTGAGTGAGCCATTTGGCAAACTTGGAACCATAACTAGCACCCAGTGTAAAGGTTCAAACTTGTCAATTACATAGGTCTTTAAATAACTAGGTAGGCCTTAAAATTGGTTAAATAGGTAAGAGATGGCAAAATCTATCACAATGGTAGTTTATGGGGAAAAAAAAACTTCAAAACCTATCAAATTAACAAGTTCTAACCTTCACATATAAGGCATCACCCCTCCAGTGTAGGGAGCTTACAACCATGTATTGCCCTCAACAAGGAGCCTCTACTCAAAACTTTTGAAACTAAATGAAATTCTAACTCTCAAAGGTCCTTACAATTGTAATATCCACAAATAGGGGCCTTATCAATGGAATGCCCCCACTTGATAATGTTCAAAACAAGGCAAAGTTTTTCCCCCACAATTGTCCTCAAGAATGACAAAGGTAGAACATGAACAAACTTTTGAACTTTTTTTGGGGGAAAAAATGCAACAATTAAGTTTATTGACAACCTATGGGCAAGTCACCCCAAGTCAAGCCTTGCAATAGAAAACACAACATGGTTGGCACTTGCTCATTGATCTGGGTTTGAAGTTTGAACCCAATACCTATGGGTTTTAAACAAGGATCATACCATTGAACTTTAAATCCCTTTTTAGGTTAAGAGGACACAAAAATAATTACATTCTCAAAGGGAGGGACAAACTTCCAAAAACAAAAACCATCCACCAAGAAGTAGGTGGTGGGGGGAAGGCAAAACGAACCGTCAAAACACCAAGGAAGGGGACCTTGCAAAGAACCAATGGAGGTCAAGTAATGACCATCCCCAAGAAAAGAATGAAAAATCAGAATTAGGATACCAAGCCCAACCAAAAGGAGGGCAAGAGGGATAAGCTTTGAAGAGTTTACTTTGAGGCAAAGACGCAATAGTTCAATATGAGATAATCTAGGAAACCTAAAGTTAAGTTTAAGGCTCCTAAGTCCTAGTGGTTTTCTAGGAATATAAACTTTTAGAGGTTTAAGATGAATTGATTATATGATACAGATTAACGTTTAGATTGAAAAGATGGGAACTTTGTGTAAGCCTCCCTATCTCATTGTCCATTGAAATTAAAAAAAATATTCCATAGAAAACTTTGATTCATGTATTGATGGAAATGAGAAGTATGCCTCCATAATGTCTTATAAACTTTTAATTCTTTTAGTGTTAGCATCATAGTTAAGATTAATGAATCCTTGTTACTTGCAACAAACTAGGAGGAACTAAAGTAAATGGTATGGGGATTCTTTGTGAAAAACATAGTATATCAATCACAATATCCTCTTGAGAAATGTCATACAATGTTTTCCTCCCGAGACAATCTTGTTCATTTAGCCACATATTATTTAGTTGTGAAAGTGAAAGGTTTGTGGTCAATGAAGTTTTAAGGTGAACACTCCAATTTTTCTCTCCTAAACTCAACTAGTCCCTTCAAAAGTAGTCTTATTAACGACTAGAACACGTACTCCCATCCCTAATGAATTCATTCCCATAGCAATTATTGGACAAACCCATTACACACAATTCAAACAACCATAGGACATAACATAATGCGAGAATTGAGCAATGAATAGCTTTCTCCCTTCATTTGAATACCCCACGTATCTAGGTAGAATGAACTATCTAAACAATCGCCTTAACAAGTTTACAAAGATGGAACAATATTTTGGATTCCACAAGCAGATATTTCCCAAGAATAAACTTTTCCAAAACAAGGCTTCAACTTTGGAGCTCCCAATTACATGGGTACTCTCTCTCCCAGCAATGTAAACACAACATTACAATGAACATAAGTATTAATAGCAACACCCCCACTTGCCACAGGGACTGTTTTCGAAACCCCTAAAGCCTATCATTCTGTTCTTGAATTGACCCCTACATTTTAATTCTAAACCCACATTCCTTCTATCAAAACACATGTGCAACAAAAATTACACGCTTCTAAGAAACAAATATAGGTTCACATTGAGTCATTCTTCCTCTACTTTCGCTTGCAAAACAAAAAAACTCTAATCTTCTAACAAATCCATCACTCGATCTCAAAGTGTGGTACTTAGCTCCCCTTAGAAGAATTAAATAGCTCTTCAAATAGGTACAACCCAGTTGCTCCATCACTTGCATCCTCCAAAACCAACCTGTAAAACCTTCAAACTCCTTCCACAATGAAGAGCAACCAGCCAAACCTCAAATGCCAAACAATTATTTACCGTAAATCAAGCTGCCACACAATAACTTGCAACAAACAAAATACAAAAGCAAACAATAGGAACCATTGCAACTCCATCACCCATCAACTGCTAGCATTTTGTTATGTACTAAATTCGGTAATTGATGACACTATCCCATTGCTTAAGGCTTTCATCCTTACCCAACTTTTCATCACAAGCACATTACGACAATTATATATACAAATAACCTAGAACAAACAAAATACGAAATCAAAACAAGAACAACCATTGCAACTCCATCACCCCTCACCATCAACTGTCCACACTTTGTCGTGTACTGAATTCAGCGCTTGATGACATTGTGCCATCGCTTTGAAGTTTCATCCTTACCCAACTTTTCATAATAAGCACAATATGATGATTATATGTATAATCGAAAGTATCATCCAAAACAAGAGCATAGGCCTGCAGAGAGAGAACATCGACGACGTGCACAGCACATGAGCTCGACCTCCTGGATACCCGCAGTGTGCTTTCTTTCTACCCTTTGAACATCGATCATTGCGGCGTTGAACACGGCCATCAGTCTGAAGTCATAGAAGGACCATTTTGCCGACGTGAAAAGAAAGCTCTCAGCTTCTTCAGCCGTTGTTGCCCCCAAGGCGTTGCCTCCAGCGCCAATTGACCGAGTTTGTAGAGAACATATAGAGCAACCAGGACTCCAATAGTGATCGGGAAAGGCCAGAAAAAGTGGCAGGCTGTAACAGCCACGGCTTTACCGACAGTGACAAGTTTAGCGGCAACGACCGCCGATATTTTACTTCCTGTGACAACAGCAGCATGCGAGAGATGAGGAGATAAAGCCGGCAGCATCGTTTGGGCTTGGGACTGCGCTGCTGCAAAGGCCTGCATCGTCTGAGGCGCTGACAAAATCTGGAATAGCGCTGGAGCTGGGCTTGGACTGTTGCCATGGTGTGCACGCCAACTTGCGCAAGGGTTGCACTAGTGTAGTGCAAGAAATTTTGGACAGTGGCACTCTTTAGGCTTACAAAAAGTTGAGCGAGTTGCTCTGGAGGAAACAAGGAGACAGCGACGGCAGAAGCACCGAGGACAGAAGCGCCGATGGACGCAACGAACGCAAGTCCAGCTTCCGTCTCAACACCCCATCTTAAAGCTGAAGCACAGGAAAAAATTACATTGTCTGGCATGGTCTGAGCAGGATGGTTGAGAAAGCCTTCAAGTTCGCTTCTCCTCTCCGGACTGAGAGTGCGCTGAAAAATTCCTGATCAACCTCCTGGAAGTTGAGTCCGCGTACTTCCAACAGTTGTCGCTGACGAGGCTGTTAACAGGACTGTGCTCCTTCAAAATCGCCAGCAAATCCCCCATCTCATCTCCCCGCAATCTTCCACTCCCACGGGGCCGTGCTCGATCTCTGCGCCATTGGTTTCCAAGCTTTCCACTTTTGAAATCTCGATTTTCCCCGTAAATTTCTCTACCTTGATAAGCATTTCCCAGCCTCCTACTCTCATACACAGCCCAATGAAATCGTGCAACAGGTCCATGCCCCTTCTGCTGGGCTGGAAGGGCTGCCTGTAGTGACCTATCTCGAGCACAGTGATAACCACTCCATCTGCTCCTAATTCTTCAAGGTATCTATCAACGTTATATTCGCTGCGTTCTGGTACAGAAGAAGGCGACGACCCCTGGACTGGACGGAGGATGTCTCACAGCTACTGGACTGGACGGAGCGCATGTTGTGTCCGCTCTTGTGCAATAAGGATGCAAGTGTTGGACTACCTCTGAACTGAACACTGTCTGTTTGAGAGTGGAGAGGAGAGGTAATACAGAGAGAATCTGATGGAGAGGGGAGAGACTTGAGAGAAGGTAATGATGGAATGGGGAAGAGGCAAGCACAAGTTAATATAGGTGAGAGAACCTGCTATAGGGACAAGGAACCCATTCCCACAAGGCTATAATGCCCATTTTCTAGTTGCATACTTTTTTTCTTTTTTTCTTTCTTTCTTTTGCTAACGTTGGGCTCGCAATGCTTTCTCGTTCCTCATTCCCACCCACTTGTAATATTACTTTTTTCAGTTCTCATGTTGCCCCATTTGTCCACAAAGAGCAGAAATAAACCATAAACTCTGAAGTAAACTATATGCGACCCCTGACGGAGTAGGGGCATTCGGTAAATTTTTATCCGATTTTCTTGAAATATTTAGTCCCATAAAGTTTTAGAGGGATTACAATTAAACTAGCCACTAGGGCCCAGTGGCCCCACCAGGGTTTTTTATGAAAAATAAAATGTGCGCGAGTGGCAATACGACTGCCCTCCAATATGTTTAACTGGCATCTTATGAAATTTGGCTAAAGGGTTGGGTGGCTTCTTGGTCATTTGTTGAGTCAGCTTTTGGCAAAGATAGATATTTCAAGATAGCCCAAAATGGCTATTCATTTTTTGTAGAAATAAGTTAAAGTGGCGCCCAGTAATTTTGTTGAAGTGAGTCTAACTGGCAACCACCAAAAATTCCAGTGCACAATGTGGCTCCAAGGCTGAAAAGGAAGGAGAAACAAAGTGGAGAATGTGGGCTCAAAAGGAAGGAGAAACAAAGACACTAGAAGTGTCATTGTTCCAAAACTTCAAACCTAAAAACTATACACAATCTGTAAACACACTTTGAGGGGGAGTTGAACCCCAGTCTGATATCAGACTGTGCCCAATGCAACTCAAAGTCCCACCCGGCACACCCAAATGTTAATAAACTTCATAAAAAACCAAGTACAATCACTAGCACAATCACTACACTTGTTCAAATTGTCGAAACTCGAACACTTGAGTTTTCTGTGGTGAAAAGAACAGAAACTGCTAAGAGGCAACACCAATCCGGAGTTTTTGATCTTTCCAAGTTGTAATAGCCTCCTATAAGGGAAGCTTTCTTGAATATAAAACTTTTGGGCAAACATGCAAACAGTTGTGTCCAAATGCAAACCCAACCCAACCTATTACGCAACTTATCCTTCATGAATGCAAACATGGAGAAAGTCCATTCATCCTCTACAAATCCAAGCATGGACACCACCACAATATCAGCCAATTTCAAGTACTCACTCAGTCGTTTTGAGGGTAGCATTATTACTAATTGTGACCCATGACTTGGTCATTGGATTAGTATCAAAGGGTTCAGCCATAGCTTTTGGCGCCTTAGGATATACTTATTTTGTAAAATTAAGTTAGGATGTATAATATACCCTATTCATACCCAGCAAGTATATCTGAGTAAAGTTATACCCACACAACACTGGTATGTATGTAAATATGTACATGTATGTATGGTGGGTGCTAACAACAAAACTAATTTCCAAAAATTATAGGTTTTTTCTTTTGGGCGTGTGTTTAGGATACATATGGTCCTCCATTGGGAAGGAAGATGATCATGTTCATTGATGACATGAACATGCTAAGAGTTGACACATGTGGAACACAATAATTGATTTCAATGTTCAGCTTTTGGTTGAGTGTGGAGGATTTTATGACCAAGGGTAGGTCAGTCCACTTATAGACATAACTATAGCAAATGGGGATGTTGCTACTCTCAATGTCCCTTATTATATCCGAATTCATAACAAATGTGTTATTACTTTTCTGCAACAACATGTAGGCAACAACCTCAATCAATGCGTGCTGATGTGGAAATAATCATAATGGAAAGGGGAATGTTCACCAAAGATAATTAGTATGTGGCATTTCAAGATCTTCGAGCTCTAATTTAAATCCACCCATCTACATGCAACATATGACACCGCTTACAATACTTTCTTTTCCTACTAACCAATCTATTGTGCCAAATTTTTGTGCAACATCCTCCCACATGATGTCCGACTATGGATGACATTGGCAAAAGCCTTTCCATTTTGAGCAGTCAAGGCCAGGTTACATTTATTAGTGAATTGCCTTCACGTAACACATAACGTCCCTGCCTTGGGCATTGGTTGAATGTTACACACAACAAGAAAAGAACAAATCAATAAACAAATGAAACTTCTATCGGAATAGGGCTATTGAAGTGTCTTTCTAAATAGACTGAAGGGGAACATGTGTTGCTAAAAATATAATCGGCCTTTGATAAGAAGAGTTGGTTCATTTACTCTACAATGAATCATCATAACATCCGACCTTGAACTTGTAGCATTTTATACTTCTTGCCATATTTGAACAATGGAACATTTCAAACTCAATACTTCCAAATGCAAAATACCCCCAATCTTGCTAACAATGTTCACAAGGAAAAAAAAATCACTACCAGATTAGGGGGGAAAAAAATACAAAACTGAAAAGTTGTTGTCAAACAAGCAACTAACCTTGTGCTCCTACTTGACTAAAGTAGCGTTGCAAGGAAGTATCTTTCACAAAGCCTAACATTTCACAAAAACAAAACATGTTTATTGTGGTCGGTGACACCCTAGGTGGAAGCCAATTAACTATGAATAAAGACCCAACATGCTAAAATCTATATTGTGCTGCTACTTGAATTTTCATGAGGATCAAATAAGGACTCTTCACAAATCACACCTTATTACATTCCATTTTGTCCATGAGAATGTTTGGTAGAGTGGTGACACCAATATCAAACATGTTCCCTATATTTCAACTGCAAAAATAGATGTGAAAATTATGCTTAGGTCTACTCTAAATGGATTAAGAGCTTTTAGAACATCCCAACATCTAAGACATCCACTCTAGGATGAGAGATCTAACAATTGAAAGGACTTGTCCTCTTGCCATCAACCCATTCACATGAAGGAAATAAATGTTGATGTTAACCCAAAATAATCTAAGACTTCGACTACTTGGTCTGCCAAGTCACCCAACAACAACAATGGTTTAATTGTTAGGATTTCAACATCACCAACCTATAGGCAAACCACAAGTTGGTACATTTGAAGGGCAACTTGCACAACCATTTTCCTAATTCCAAAATCTTATGGACATTTAAATCCAATGGGAGACCTACTTTGCTTGAACATATCAATTTGTCAAATACTCCATATGCATGTTGCGTTCCATTTTGTGTGACATGATGCATTTGACAGACATGCCATCCCTTGCATATCTAGGGCAATAATTACAAACAACACGCTAATGGAGCAAGGTGTTGACATCATGACCAAGTGTATTGACATGGTAAATGCAAAAATTGTGGTACATCATTGGTGATGTTTGAGGACATGAAAAAAGTCCTCCAAAGCACAATATAGGTACATTAAAAAAAACATTGAAACAAGGTAAATATGTAGTGCCTTGGCCCACACCTATCTTTCACACTTCATGGATCGAGAACAAAACATTTTGCAAAAAACCCAAGATCCTCTAAAGAGTATTGTGGACACAAATCATTCAACAATGTAACCTTCCAATGCATTGAATGGAGTATGGCACCACAAAGGCAACATCTATAACCTACCCACTCCTCTTCAGCTCCTTGTACCCACTGGTTATGGTTTATGCTCTAACAAACTACTCTACTTTGAATAATAGTTCAGGTGATTTACAAAGATTGGAAAGACTACATAAAGAATAAAAAAAGTTTAACAACCTTATAGTTCAATCCAATGATTGGGTAAATGAAGAAGGTAGGTTCATCTTGATTGGCACAAATGCCCATTGAGATTAGCCCAGAGGCAATGGGAACATGATGCCTCTGTTTCAAGGAGAAACCCACAATCACATGAAAAGGTGTGGTTTTGCTTTAGAAAAAAGGCATGGTTTGTTTCGAGGACATAGTACGGTTTGCTTCAAATTATGATACAACATGGGTGCATTCTTGCCTTGTTTCAAGGACATTTAAAAGATTAAAAGAATTATTGCTGCCTATGTCTTACAATGTTAAGGGCCTATTAACTACGAGTCAATATCCCTCCTGGAGTCAAAATTGAAATATCCTCCAAACTATGATGCAACTAAAAAATGAAGAATTGGGATGGTAGTGACCACAAGGGTGACGATGTTGAACCACACCATTGGATAGATGCAATTTATGGTGGCTCATTTTTGTGACCTTATGGAGTTTTTGGAGAATGTACTTTATTCAAATGCCACAAAGAAGAGTGAGATGGACATGGGGTCTATGGGATTCTTTGCACCTTTGGGTCATCCCATTGTGCCCACAATTTGCACACCTTTGATGTTCTTTTAGTTGAGATCCTTTTTGAACCAAGTTCATCCGCACCCATTCCACCACCACCCAAGCCTTAAAAGGAGCTTAGTCATTACCTATTGAAGCATAATTTTTTCATAAACAACATTTCCTGTGATGATGCAGATGAAAATGGTATTTTCATTTTAGATTAGTTGTCCATTTTGGATGACTTTGTTAATGCATTAAATTTCCCCCAAATTTGTCATTGTCCTTTGTGCTTTCATGATATTTTTCTAGTTTTTAATGTTGCGCCAACTAAACTCATTAGTATTCTACCAAAATAGGGCATCTGGTGTGAATTATTTGTGAGGTTATTAGTGTAAAATTTCTGCAACATCAAGGCTTATCATAAGCAAAAGTTGTAAAGACATGCAAAACATTCAGGAAGGTTGTGGTGGGTACCTTGCAACAATTTCCAATCTTAAGTTCTCCTTGGATTATACTTTAGAATTGAGGTGCAAGTCTTTCATGTGTTTGTTTTTGTTGATAAACTTTTTAATGAGAAGTTCTTTTGATATCTAAAGAATTATGGCCCTTCTTGCTCCTTCCACCTTGTTCATGCATGCAATGTATAAGGAAACCTAAAGTGTCTTTGGTAGACTTGACAACACATTGTTAGTTTTATTATGTACTTTCATTCACATTAGTTTATGTGGATTTCTGTTTGTATGCCAACTTGTCCATGCGTTAAGAAGATGTTAAACCCCTATAATAAATAGTTAAAAGGTTTTCACATGTTTTTTATGTTCATGCAATTTTCTTTGTACATCATCTTATTAATTTGCTTTGTCATATGCATGCACGAACTTTCACAATTCTGTAGTCCTACATAGAACCTCCATGTCATGAAATCGCCTTGTTGATTTTTATCCTCTATCACTTGCTTTGGTGGTAGTGCAAGTCAATTGTGAGAATCATTACTGGAAATAATGCTCCTAACATGTTTCTTGGTGTTCAATGTGTTGATTTCAATAGTTTGTATGCTTAGTTGGCATCGATATAATGGCCACCATTGGGGTCTTTGGGAAGGTGGCTTACATTGATATGGAACAAGGCATTGTATCCTATACATGAACGATGGACATTTTTTATACTAGATAAATCAACAAGCCTTGAACATTTCATTCCAATTGTAGAACATTTTGGGCTTGATTCAATTGCCGTGCAAACTTGTTTTTCATTCCTCATTACCAAACTCTTTGCATGCAACCTCTTCCCATTTTGAAAAATACTAAAAAAAAGAGGTTATAATTAGTTTACCCCATCCAACTAGCTTGATGTTACATTTTGTATAAACACTTGTTGTGGAATGAAAATCACTAGCTCCAATTTGTGTGCTTTCTCCTTCAAGCTTCACAAGAATAACTTGGAAGAAAAATCATATTGTATAATTGTCTTTATCAAAGGATCCAACCATGAACACCAATTTTTTTTATTCCTACTTGTTTAATATGAAACAATCTCACACACACCTTGGTACTACTCTTTTAAAATTGTTCCTCCACAAAACCCATCTTTTTGAAGCAAAACAATATTTTTGCACAATTTGGTACCAAGTTTTAATTGTTCTTTTGCAAACTTGGTCCTCACTCTTGAAATTTTAACTCTCACATTCACCTTGCTATTATGATTAATTCTTTAAAATCCTTTGGAAAACCTATTCTCTTTTGAGAATTTGTTTTTCACAAATCCTACTATTGATTTTTTTAATGTGGTGTCACCTCTTCCATTGTCACATCTAATCATCACAACATTTTCATCCAACAATTTGGTATTAAAAATCATGTGATTTTTTTTCGTCATAAGTTTGTTATTTTTGCACATGGTTTTTATTCATTTAAAACATGTACATGAAATACATACAAGTAAGATGAAGAAATGAAGCATGTATAAGTCTAACATGAAATAAGTAAATCCATTCATGCAACTTGTTTCATACATGTTTTAAAAGACATAACATCCATGATTGTTGATGAATTTTTTTCATCCAACTTACATGTGTTTCAATGTTTCATACTTGTTTTAGATGTAAACATCCATGTGCAAAAATTATGAACATATGAAAAATGAATTTCACACGATTTCTAGTACCAAATCATTGGATGGAAAGTTCAATGATGAGAGCCTTGTAATGACAAAAAAAGTTATGTAATTGGGATTGCATAAATAGGTTTAGTTTCAAATTAATCTAAAATTTATTACATTTTTTGCCTGGAAATTGATAAAGATTATATCCCCCCCAATCAAAGTTGTTGAAAGGGTAGGGGTTGGGGCTAGATAATGTCTTGCATTTGCAATGTCATAAAAAACACCTAACATCTAACAAAATCAATATTTTAAAATGAAAGAGAGACATAGGATTATTAGAATTGCCTTAAAAACCTTGAAGTATGATAAGTTCATAATGTTCCCCATTTGAATCTTGGTTACTTTCCTAGATAAGAAGTACCTATTGATTGAAAAAGAAATTCTTTTAAAAAATAATCACATTTTTTCTCTATTAATGAACTACAATCATGTAGTGCAAAAATCCAAATGTCTTCTTCCTAAGTTCTTCAATTCTCACATTCATTATGTGTAGTGTAAGGTCTTAAGGTGGATGCATTCAGATAAGGCAAACAATAATTTAATCTTGCCCACAATTCAAGAACATTACACACCCCTTGATTTCATTCCTTGTAAAATGCAATGTGAACATGAACATAAGCCTAACATACAAGAAATCTTGTATTATGTAACGATTCAATTTGCAACTACATGCATATTCATCATTTGCAACTATGTTTTATTGTTTTTAAAATTAATAATTATTTTTTTAATTTTCCTGTAGTGTAAGGTCTTAAGGTGGATGCATTCAGATAAGGCAAACAATAATTTAATCTTGCCCACAATTCAAGAACATTACACACCCCTTGATTTCATTCCTTGTAAAATGCAATGTGAACATGAACATAAGCCTAACATACAAGAAATCTTGTATTATGTAACGATTCAATTTGCAACTACATGCATATTCATCATTTGCAACTATGTTTTATTGTTTTTAAAATTAATAATTATTTTTTTAATTTTCCAACAATTGTGGACTATGAAATTGTACATTCTTCCATACTGACTAGTTTCTTGGGTTTTTCATCCAATAATAGGCCCTCATGTTCATTTAGCTGCAAATTTAATTATAAATTGGTTACTTTTTGTGGTGTGCCTATACATTTTATGTACACTAAAATGTTTTGGATTACATTAAAAATATATTGTATATAATCAAATTATATGAAACATATAATAAAACATATTTATTTAAACGTATTTAACCTATATCAAACACATATTATGAACATATTAAAATTAAATTTTTCATTTTGATTTCATATTACGGTTTGTTTACAAATATACCATGTTTATTTTAATGTATAATAAATGTTTAGTGATGAGGTCATATTAAGATGACATAATTTTCATGTTAAACAAATATTAGTTTTTTCATAAAATGATACTATCAACTAATTGATTATATAATGTAGATTATGAAATATATAATAATTCATAATACATTAGTATTTTTATTTATTATTTTTAATTTATCATTGATTCATCAATTTATAATTAATTGATAATTTAATCAATTACATATTTTAATATCTAATCTCACAAATTTACTACTTTATTTGATAAAATTTTCATTTCAACATATTAATCAAACTATAAACTATATATAATTAATGAAAATTTTTAATTATTAAATAATTTAGTTTCATTTAACTATTTAATCATTAATATTATCTAATCAAAAATTACATAAATATACAATAACTATTACTTAATTAATAGTTATGTAGCTTATATAAATATTAATTCAAATTTCACAAATTAATTTATCTAGTTATTATTTATGATTAATTAAATTGGTTTCCTATTTAGTTCATAAGTTCAGAATTAATAATTATTTTAAATATAATTAATATTCAATAAATTATTTGATAATTCAAATTTACTAATCAAGAGTTATGGTTCATAAATATTAAACTAAATAATAGTTAGTGAAATATCAATTATTAATTAATTAATTAATCATGAGGTAAAATATTTACTTAATATTAATGATTAATTCAAATTGAATGTCTTTCTAAATTATATTTATCAACTAAATAGGTTCATAAGTTCATAATTTAATAGTTAGTATTGAATATTTGGTAATTATTGTTATTAAATAATTAGATAAATTAGATTATCACTCAATCGCTTTTATTTTATATTATTGAATTGATAAGTAATATTTAAAAGACTAAGTGTCAGGAAATTAAAATTTTATTATTAATAAAATATTTAATAAATTAAGAATTTAAATAGTAATCAGTTAAATAATTTCATTAAAATTCTAGTTGTGAATTTTTTTAATGAATTACTGAATTATAAATTAATTAATTAATGCATAAAATAATTACATATTGTTGATGAATTATGATTATGAATTAATTGATTAATTAATAAAAATATGAAATAAAAGTGAATATTACTTGTATAATTAAATAATTAAAGAAGAGTAACTAATTTCATATAGGTAGGTAATTAGTTGGTTAATTAATTACCTATTTACTTCATTTTTTTATATAGTTCACAAAATAGAAAATGAACATAGATTAGGTAAAATAGGATATGTATTTAAAATATGTCTATTGTTAAATTCAATATAGCATAGCCTATATACCTAGGTATATAATGATCTATATTTACATTATAGTATGTTAGGCCTACTTAATTACACACAGTTAGCCTATGTGTAACCTAGTTTATACGTACATGGTTTATACATATTTTAAATATGTGTATTTAATTTATATTTGCATAGCTTCTACATACCTATTATATGCATACTGAGCCTTACAAATAAACTACATAATTTAAATACCTTGCCTATACCTTACATATACCACTATGCCAAAACTTGACATTTATGACCAAGACAAATGTGACTAGTGATCATTTTTTAGTCATATAATCATATATGCTTAGTTGTATTCTTGTAACCATGGATATGAGTACATAATAAAAAGTCTTCATGGATAAGATTACATGACTATTATCATGACCTAGGATATTTTTGGATACTTTTGGCAATATCATGACCTAGGATATGTTGGGATACTTTTGGCAATATCATGACCTAGGATATGTTGGGATACTTTTGGCAATATCATGGCCTAGGATATTTTGAGACTAGTATGGTTCAGGGTTATAAAAGGAGATAGTCTGGGGAACAACTCTTCAGTAGATCAACACCAGTTGATGGATCAATAAAACTTGTCTTGTCTTGTAATTATCCACTTGTTTGTAGCCGGTTCATAACAACTACAAATCTTCTTCATGAACACCATATAATTATTTAATAATATACAATTTGAAACATTAAAAACTTGTGAATTAAAAGGTAAACATATGTACCTTGTTTACATATTATAGGTTTTGGACGATTAAACACATAAATAATGCACAAATGAATAATTAATACCTTATAATTTCTAGAATTTTTTTCCTTTTACTTATTAATTATTTAATGTGAATATTTGGATAGTGGTGACAAATAAATTTCGGGGAAAAAAAATCCCAAAAAATGGAAAACAAATTGCCATTTTTTTTGCAACCATAAAGTTAAATAAAAATTTGATGTGTAGAATATAATTTAAATGTTCAAGCTAGGACTCTTGTTCAAGGGTTTATTTAAATAAATATCTTTTTTGAAAAATTTGACATTAAATAATGAAATATATTCTTATTAATGATATTCAAATTATTTCAAAAGAAATCCAAATGCCCCAAAATGGCATTATTTTTCATGTTTCCATGTGATGGGTAGCAAAGAATATAATTTTTGATTTTTATTAATTTATCAAAGTATTTGGTCATACAACTTGGGATTTTTTTGTAATTTATATTAAATCAAATCTAATGAACTAAAAAACATTAAAAATATATGCAGTAATTAGTAATTATGAAATTTAAATTATTTTTATATTTTATTTTACAATATTTTTTATAATTACAAATAGTTATAACACAACATTAATATAATTTTTATTGATTTATATATTTTTAAAAGGTGGGGAAATATACACACACGCACGCACGCACACATATGTACCAAAAAAATCATGTTGACTTTAAATATGTTTATTTACAAATCGTTTTATGGAAAAAAAAATCTTCAAAATATCATTATTGTTCAAATGTGTGAAATAATGAAGATTCAAATACATTTTTGGTCAAATTAATTTATATTTTGGTATAAATTTATGTATAGATTTGTAGATCTTGGAAAGAAATTTTAAAATGAAATTTATTTATTTTCATTTGGACAAAGTATGAAAAAAATAATAATGGTAAAAGTTGGGTACTTTTGTTTGGGACAAAGGATGATGTGAGATAGTGTTTTAAATTTGTCCTATGGTTTTTGTAAAAAATTGAACTCTATAAACTATATAACTAGATGAAAAAATATTAGTCTACACATAATACATGCACTGAATATATTCAAATTGCAAATATTACTTGTGTTAAACCAATAAAAAGGGCTTGTCAGTTTTTTTTTAAAAAAGGCATCCTACTTACTTGCCTATTTCGGCTTGCCTACCTACGTATTCCTACCTACTTAAACAATCTATATCTAGGCCTAATTTAGTGGTTTGACTTTAGTTGCAACCTAGGAAAGGACATAATGTAGGTTCCTAGGGTAGGCATAGGTTGCCTAAGCCTACTTTAAGCACCTAGACTTAAGCCTAGCTGCATGGGCTTTAGGTTTTAGGCTCTTAGATTTAGGTACTCAGTTTTAGCCTTAATGTAGGTTTAACCTAGGTCATTTATGTTCTAGCGATGTGGCATAACCTAAATGGCTAATGTGTAAATGTCATGCGGCCTAGCCTAGGTGGCCAATATTTAAATGCCATATGGCCAAGCCTAATGGGCCTAACTTGGGTGGCCAATGTTTGTATGTCACATGGCATCTAACTAATCAAAACTATGTTTGACCAATCAATCAAGGTTTGATGAGTTTCCTTAATGATCACCACATGAAACCACTAATTATACACCTGTTGTTAAGGCACCCTAAAAAAAACCACACAAAAAGTTTGAACCGAACCACCCAATCACCTATTTAATGTTTTCCTTATTCCACTTGGGACTAACCACCACCCTGAACCATTAAGCCTTTTAGAAACCCATTATATTGGTATCACTACAAAATGAATGGTTTGCACAATGGGCTAACCGCATGTTTACTAAAAGTGTTTATAAGTAAAGTGCAGCTAGAAAATTTAACCCATATGTTTTTTCCTTTAATTTCATCTTGTAAACTATATAGAAAAGGTGCATTTTCTTATGTTTTCACATTAAAAAAATGTGCCATTAGGGATAAACTCAAAAAAAATAAACCTTAAAACCAAAACATAAAATGAAATAAAAATATTTACATGGTTATTTTTTAGCCTACTTACTTTCCTACCTATTTATCTACTTAAGTAGGTAGGTATGTCCTACCTATTTAATTATACCTACCTACCTACATGCATATATACATAGGCCTATGTACCTATTCACCTACTTATTCAAATAGATTTTTTTTTTTCCCCCAAAATATAAGTAATATGCCACATAACATATTTGGATTGCCCACATGTTATAATTTAAAACCATTTGAATGTTAATAATGGATGGTTAATATCAATGTCTGAATAATGAAAGAATTTTCACCCAAAATTCCTTATAGTGCCACATGGTGGATTTTGGTGTTGCCAAGTTGCACCATCACAAGTCATTGGAATTTGAAGGCTTGGATTTTTTCAACATTTGCAATCATTGATTTAAAATAACCCCAATTTAAGACATGTGGCAAATAATGTGTAGATAATCGATAGTTATAAAAATAGTTGTTAAAGCAAAACGTAGTTACAAATGTTATATGGATGGTGAAAGAATGTACATGTATACATTGACCACATACATCATCGATGGACCATTTGGTGATGTCATGTTGAATCATGATTTGTAACTAGATATTGAATGTGACTTCATTGATGTAATTAAAACGATTTAAGTTGTAAATGTTGGTTGCAACAATTTTATAATTGCAAATTGACATTTTTCTTCAATGTAAACATAGAAAGATCACAATAAGATAGAAAAAAACTAAGATCATTTTATGTCTATTCTTACTTAACACACATAAACATGCATTTTGTATGCGTAAGGTGCCTTCTATACAAAACAAAAAAATTCAATGTGTTATATGTGTAAAATATTATTAAAGTAACAACCTACACAAGGCAATAGAATCAAATCATTACTTTGTTAATGCATGTTTGGATCTTACTCTTAGTAAGTATAACAATGAGATCCAAATGTGCACTATCAAAGTGAGAACCCACACAAGGTGATAGTGGAATGTAAATTTGATTTTAGTAATGCCTTCATTCAAAGGCCTTGTACTAGCATTGTGATGAAAGATGCCGATGGACAAGGTCACACAAAACAAATGTAAAATTAGTGACTTAAATAAACATGTACTATAGTACACAAACAATTTTAGCATAAATTAAATTTTTTTTGTTTTGTTGAATTTTGAATATATATATTACTTGTGCCAAAAATCTTATAATTATTATAAAATTAAGAATCTACAACTTTTTGACTATGAGCTTTGAAGTTTGATAAATTGGCAACTCTAGTGGTCCCAACAATCTTGGCCCATGCATGATCTATAAGTGAAATTCTAATCTCAACTCGAAGGTTTGATTTTTTTTAATTAGAAAAAATCTTCATTTAACCTTTAAGGTTAAAAGTTTTTAAGGTTTGCTTTTAGGGTTAGGGTTTAGGGCACTACTACAAAATATGGGTGTAGTTCACTAGTCCCTATTCACTAGACCAATGAATTCACTCAAAATCTAATGAAATCACTTAGCATATAGGGACACCTTTTGTTGTAATGGGGTTAAGGTTTGATGTTTTAGTTGGTGGCAAATTGTTCATTAGGGTTTCGGGTCTAGGGGTATTTAAGGTTTTTTTTTTGGTTAGGGTTTAGGGTTTAGGTGTAATATGTTATTTTTGGCAAATTATTCATTTAGGTTTTGGCTCTAAAGGTTTTTTAAGTTTTTTTTTAGGGTTTAAGGTTAAGGTCTAATGTGTTATTTATTGGCAAATTGTTCATTAAAATATTGATTTCATTATTTTTTAAGGTTTGTTTTTAGGGTCAAGGTTAAGGGTTAAAGTTTGATTTTGTAGTTGGTGGGAAATTATTCATTAGGGTTTTGAATCTAAGGGTTTTTAGGGCATATTTTTAGGGTCAAGGTTTTAGGTGTAGGTTTGATGTGTTATTTGTTGGCAAATTGTTCATTAGGGTTTTGAGTTTAAGGGTTTTTAGGGTATATTTTTAGGGTCAAGGTTATATGTGTAGGTCTAATGTGTTATTTGTTGGCAAATTATTCATTAAGGTTTTGAATATAAGGGTTATTAGGATCTATTTTTAGCGTTGAAAATCAATGTGTTAATTGTTGGCAAATTATTCATTATGATTTTCATTTTTAAAAAAATTAGGGTTTGGTTCTAGGGTTAAGAATTTTTAATCAGATTTTTTTTGTCTTGCATGAAACTAAGTGAAGTACTAGCTACATCAAGAATACCATCAAAGTTGACACCTAAATATCATCTCTTTAATTTCAATCTCCACATGAAACATGACAATGTCATTAATATGACCCATTCATATTGAATTGGTCTAAATCTACATTGTGTGATGATGCATCATTCATTACATCATGCATCAATAATGTATTTGGTAATGAAATCCAATGGCCCACAATTGAAGAAAGGGTGTCCTTGGGTACACATTTCATGAGTTTCCAAATTGCATTGGGTTTATTGATGACATTTTTATTGAGATTTACAAACACTACTACAAAAGTGGGGTGAAGTTCATCAACCTAAATCATTATGGGACCTTAAAAGTCAAATAAGTTCGTTGCATTTTAATGATTTCACCCTAGTTAAAGTTATTTCACTATAATATCATTACGTAAACATTGCATTTCATTACTAATTGACATAATTCATTATTATAATTTATTGTAGTAAATAGGTTTATTTCTATGTTATTTTAAATACCTTATATATGTTAATTTATGATATACCTTATATTATTTTAACTTATTTTTTAATTTTAACTTATATCCTACATTATTCAAAGTTATTATGGGTTATTGTAAGTTATTATGAATTATTCTACCTTAAGGTATCATAGTTAGTTAATTATAAGTTTTTAAGTTATTTTAAATTAGATTATTCAACGAACCTTAGGTTATACGTTAGGTTATTTAATTTTAAGTTAATATATGTTATTTCAAGTTATACTTCATGTTATTCAAGGTCATTCCATTTATTGAACATTTGTTTTTCAAAAGAATGGTCATTGAAATGTTATTGAATAGTGACATTCAATTTTTTTTTCCAAATAATTTTACATTTTCAAAAGGAAATAAATGTAATTATCCACATTACAATTTTTTTTTTAAAATTATACTCAAATCAAATCATTTGGACAAAATTTCAAAAAGATATGAATTTTTAAAATTTATGTTTTTGTAATGTTTAGAATGAAATATTTAATAAATAAAATGCAATGTAACATATTATCACAACAAGTGGGGTGGTTTGATGGTAGGGGTGTTTGTTTCCATTCTAATAGTTAAGGGATCAAACTTCACAAGTGGTGTGTGCATGGTCAATAGTGATAAATTGATCAAATATTCTTTTATTTAATTTCTTAGAGTAGGTGCATAGGTTGATTATGTGATTTACATACCTAGGTTAAGTTTTTAACCTAACGTAGGTAATGACATGTGTCAATATTTCATATGTTAAAAATCATAAAATTATCAATAATATTATATATTAAATAATCTAAATCTAATTGATTTCCATGTTGCATGGTTAAATAACTAACAAGTGAATGGCCTAGTAAATTTGTATTTCACTTGAAAGTAACTTCAATCCATTAAATACTAGTGAACCAATTCATTGTCCATAGTAACCGATCCCCATTCACTAGGGGGTCGACTAGTTTCACCATGATAAAAATGTCTAAATTCACTCAAAAACTTAAAGTGAACTAGGATGCATTTTGTTGTAATGAAAGCATAGTAGAATAAAGCACATTGCACATGGTTTAATGGGTGGAAAAATATATATGGAATGAACAACATAGTCATTGTGGACCATCAATATGGGTTGTTCATCTATGTAGACCCAAACTTTTATCATGATGTGAACATCTTATAACACCTGAGTGTGTATAAAATTGGCATCAATTATTCACCCATGGGGATGAATACTTTGAATATCTACTCAGAGATCTAGGTTATATGGGTGAAAAAATGTTTATTATGCAAAGGATAAGGCAATGAGAGTTTGCACCAGATGATAATGGGGATGAAGTGTGGACATACAATAAAATGAATGAAAGGTTGAAATGGGGGACTAGTGGGGTAAGGAAAAAATGGAGATGCCTCATGAAGAGGTTTGATCCCACATAATCCAAGTTTACACATTTGTTTCAAATTATAGTTATTATCATTAATTTCCTACAAAGGAGGTGTATGGACTTCACATATGAAGTTGTTGGGGACCAAAACCCTGATCTAGTTACACATGGTTGGAAAGGAGAATTTTAGTTATAAATCCAAAATTTGTCCAACTTTTCTTTTAAATTCTTTTTTTGATATAACCTTTAAATCCTTAGTTGCCTTCAAGTAGTTAATTTTGATTTTTTTTGGGCACTAATTGTTGATTTCCACCTTGACCATTAGGAAAACATTTCGAATTTTAAAGGTGGAGGCAAAGCAGGATGCCACTATTGCCATACTTTTGGATTGGCTTTGTAACATCTCTACTTTAGTCGTCATCCATTCACCACCATAACCTACAAGCAATATGGAATCTAACAATGCATTAAGGATAAATGCAAAACCCTCAAATTCATGGGAACTAAAAATAAAGGTTGTTGGCCTAAGGATGGGCACACCATCCATCATATTTTAATGTCTTTTCAAGACATTCTTAGAAACATGACCATTTGTAGCTTTTAGATGTCTTAACATATCATCACATCGAAAGGTTGCCTTGTCCTATCCCTCTTCATTAGAATTACTAGTTTTTAATTCCTTCAAGGTGTCATGTAACTATCCTTCAATGTCTCTTCAATGATTGATGAATTTGGAATTTTTTTTGGTAATCAAAAAACACATTTGACTATGCAAAGGATCACTTGAATAATTTTTTTTACATGTGCTATATGTTGCAAAATGCACAATGTAAAAAATAGCTATGGTGTTCCACTATTTGCCTAGGTGATTTTTTCTTTACGATGTGCTTTTGTCTTCTTCAAAGCCTCGGATTATCATCTCCATCCAATCTCTAGATGATGACATTTGTACTTGCCATGAAGTCTATTATCTTTTCAACCATACAAATAAATTAACAACATGAACATTTAGACTTGCATTAAATTTGAAGATTAAAAAATCTATTTGAATTAGTCATTTGAAAATAGTCATTGGATTGTAGTCATTAATAATTAATTATTAGAAATGAACTATTATAAGTGGGGTCAAAACATGGTTGGGATACCCAAAATGATTTTTTCATTTTATATTCCCTAGACCCCCTCACTTAAACATGTTGTTGAAATTCAATAACACATTCATATTGAAAGTTTGATCTTATTCATAGATAGATACATTACAAAGGTATTATTTTATGCATAAAATGTCAAATTTGAACAAGTTTAATGATTCTTACCAAGTCTTTGAAAAAAATCTAGGACTTTGTTTCATGAGGAAAAAAAAGTTCAAGAACTCATAAGGAATGTCTAAACAATTTTTTTTGGCCCAATATTTTTATCACAAACACCTTATGTGCTAATATGTATAAAATGTATGAATGTGACAAGAACCAAATGCCCTATTGTAATGTTTTGTTTTTTTTTTAAGTCAAATTTTTGATAATTTTAGGCCATTGATAGAATATGGCCACATTGGATAAATTTTATTATTCTCACTTTCATAAATGGAAAAAATAGATATTTTATATTGAAATTGGAACAAAATTATTTCATTTGACATGAAAAAAAATGTTAAAATGTAAAATAAGTTATAGGAAAAGTGAAGAAAAAGGTGAATTTGGGAATCCTAAGAGTGAGTCCTTAAGGTTCAATGTGGTATCCCAATAATGTTTGGACCTAATGAGTTCTTAGAAGTAAAGCTTCTATTAAAATGTAGCCTAAATCCTTTTAGAATATCAATTTGTGGCAATGGGATTCATTACATCGTAGATGGAAAGAAAATTTAAGGCAACAAAAATAATTGCATTTGATATGACATGAAAAATTAAAATCAAAAGCACAAATGCCTATTGCCTTAGGTTTAATAATAATCAAACTATAATGGAAATCAAAAGGAGGAAGATTATTATGGAGCAACAATAGGATACATTAAAACACCAAAATGACCAAGTTGCTTCCATAAGATTTGATAATTCATGGCCAAGACCATATTGGGAAAATAGATCGAAGAGTTACAACACCATGGTTGGCACCTAAAAGTTTTTTAAAAACTATTCCACTACAAATTAATGCATCATAAGAAGATCATGATTTGAAAGAATAAAATGAATAACACAAATGGGTATCAGTTAAGGTTTAATGATTATCAAACCAAAATGGAAATGAAGAAACTAAAGACTAGGCTAAAACTAGATAATGAATTAGAGCACCATAATGACCAAATTATTTCCATAGGTCTTAGTAATTCATGACCAAGACCATATTTGGAAAACAAACTTGAAGAACTACAACACCATGGTTAGCACTTAATAGTTTTAAAGAAGACCGTATAATTACAAATTGATGCATCATGACAAGATCATGATCTGTAAAATTAAATTAAATAACACAAATGGGTAATAGCTAAAGTTTAATGATTATCAAACCAAAATGGAGATTGTGAAGAAGCTAAAGATTACAATGAAATTGGAAATGAACTAGAACTCTAGAATGACCAAGTTGCTTCCACAAGATTTGGTAATTCATGGCCAAGACCGTATCTAAAAAACAAACTTGAAAAACTACAACACCATGGTTAGTGTCTACCAATTTTTAAGAAAACTATTTCACTACAAATTGATGCATCATGACATATTTATTTTACTACTAACTCGGTCCCACATGCAACCTTGTTCCACACATGGAAGCTTTGAAACCAAAGTCCTAGTTCATTAATGAAATTTGAAATTTTCCTACCCTAATTTTTTTTTAAACATAGAAGATAACAATACAATCAAGCAAGTATTCGATTCTAGCAAAGCTAATAATCACAACTCAATCCAAATCCTTTGGAATATCCTTTAATCATAACAGAAGGAAAACATACAAAGTTGTACAAAGCACATGACAACATTATTTTCTTTCACCACTGGGAATTAGAGATATGGCAAGTTCTTCATCCCAAAGGTATATTTGGAACCATATTTGCTTTAACACGTGACATGTGAGTTTTTACTGAAATGAATTGAAAACATTATCAAGTTTGTACATGGTTTGATCTGAAACTCATAAGGTAATGCTAATGACTAGACTTGTTGATTCACATTTATGGCATGCCCAAAATATAATGAAAGGGTAGATATAAATGTCATCAATGCGATAAGCCAAAAGATTCAATCCCATAAAGGCAGCACATTGTGAATTCGGTTGTAGAAACCCACAACCCCTTTGTTGCATGACAAAAATTACTCAAGTTGAAACTTCTAAAAGTAGATGTGCACTTTTATCTTCTCTAACTTTATAAGTGATAATGCAAAAATAGACTAGAAAACTAAGTTCTCACTTTGTATAACAATTTTAAACATGCTCATGAAACTAATGCATCAAAAGAAGATCATGATAAAAACTAATGCATCATGACAAGATCATGATGTGAAAAAATAAAATGAAGATTATAACTATGTACTAATTAGGTTTAGTGACTATTAAACCAAAATGGAAATGAAGTTCAAGCTTTTTGTTATTACTATGAAACAATGGATTATTCTAAATCACCAAAATCACCAAGTCGTTCCCCAACATCTAGTAATTCATGGCCAAGTCCATGATTTAGAACACGTAAATGAACAACTACAATACCATGGTTAGGGCCTAGAAGATTCAAAGAAAACTATTTTAATAAAAATTGATGCATCATGACAAAATCATGATGTGAAAGAATAAAATGAAGATTGTAATCGAGTATTAATTAAGGTTTAGTGACTTTCAAACCAAAATGGAAACAAAGTTCAAGTTTTTTGTTATTATTATGAAACAATAGATTGTTCTAAAACACTAAAATCACCCATTATTACCAAAATGGGGTGCAATTTACTAGCTTAAATCACTATGGGACCTTAAAAGTGAAATAATTTCATTGCAATTTTACTAATTTCACCATGATGAAAATTATTTCACCATAATATCAATATGTAACCATCATGTTTCATTACTGATTAACATAATTCACTATCACAATTTATTACTGTAAATAGGTTTATTTTTATGTTTGTAAAAATATTTTATTTATGTTACTTTATGATATACCCTATATTATTTTAAGTTATTTTAGTTATTATAACTTATATTTTATGTTATCATATGTTATTATAAATTATTGTACCCTGAATTATTATATGTTATTTTACCCTAAGGTATATTAACTAGTTTATTATAAGCTTTAAATTATTATAAACTAAATTATTCAACTAACTTTAGGTTATACCTTAAGTTATTTTATTTAACATATATAATATATGTTATTTCAAGTTCGACTTTAAATTATTCAAGGTCAATCTACTTTATGTTATTATAAATTATTTTATCCTAAGTGTAATAACTTAAAATAATTTAAAACAAAATATAATGACCTAAGGTAAAAATAACTTAGAATAAAAAATAATAACCTATGAAAAATAATTTTAAATACCCTAAAATATAGCAACTATTAATAGCCTATGATATTATAACATAAAATATCAAACAATAATTTATAATACAATAATCACCAATAGTTGTAATATAACATACAATAACCAACAATAATTTCTAATACAATAACCATTAAAAACCATTAATAAAATAGGCATCAATAACCACTAATGGCTTACAACGAAACAATCACGAATAACCATTAATAAAATAACCACCAATAGCCATTAATATAATACCGATTAATAATCACCAATAACCAGCAATATAATAACCACGAATAACCATTAATAAAATAGCCACCAATATCCATTAATATAATACCGATTAATAATCACCAATAACCAACAATATAATAACCACAAATAACCATTAATAAAATAGCACCAATATCCATTAATATAATATCAATTAATAATCATTAATAACCACCAATAGAATAGCCAATAATAACCAGTAATAAATTAACTACTAATAGTCATTAATATAATACCAATTAATAATCACCAATAACCACCAATAGAATAGCCATCAATAGCCATTAATATAATAACCATTAATAAAGTAGCCATTAATAGTCATTAATAGAATAGCCACCAATAATCATAAATAGAATAGCCACCAATACGCATTAATAGAATAGCCACCAATACGCATTAATAGAATAGCCACCAATACGCATTAATAGAATAGCCACCAATATGCATTAATAGAATAGCCACCAATATGCATTAATAGAATAGCCACCAATATGCATTAATAGAATAACCACATTAATAAAATAACCACCAATGGCATTAATAGAATAACCACCAATTGACATTAAGAGAATAACCACCAATAGGCATTAATAGAATAACCCCCAATAGCCATGAATAGAATAACCACCAATAAAATAACCATTAATAGCCACTAATACAATAACTTATAATGGCCATTAATAGAATAACCACCAATAACAATTAACAGAATAACCACTAAATAAAATTAATAACCACAATTAAAATAGGTACTAATATCCATTAATAACCACCAATAACACTAATAAATGAACAACCAATAACCATATATTAAAATTGCTTAAGATTGCCAAAAATAATCTATGGTGAAATAATTTATAATAAACAAAAATAATTTAAGGTGAAATAGCTTATAATAACCTAGAATTTCCAATAATAACATAAGATGAAATAATCTATAATGACCTAGAATTGCCAATAATAACATAAGGTGAAATAACCTATAATAACCAAAAATTGCCAATAATAACATAAGGTGAAATACCCTATAATAACCTAGAATTGCCAATAATAACATAAGATGAAATAATCTATAATGACCTAAAATTGCCAATAATAACATAAGGTGAAATACCCTATAATAACCTAAAATTGCCAATAATAAAATAAGGTGAAATAATCTATAATAACCTAAAATAGCCAATAATAACATAAGGTGAAATAATCTATAATAACCTAAAATTGCCAATAATAACATAAGGTGAAATAATTTATAATAACCTAAAATTACCAATAATAACATAAGGTGAATTAACATATAATAACCTAAAATTACCAATAATAACATAAGGTGAAATAACCTATACTAGCCCATAATAACTTATAATAATTGCAAGTAGTCTAAACTGAAATAATTTACAATAACCAAAAATAACATAAAATAACCCAAAAAATTTACAATAACTAAAAATAGCCTAAGGTGAAATAAGCTAAAATAGCCAAAAGTAATTTATAATAACCAAAAGTAGCCTAGGGTGAAATAGCCAAAAATAACCAAAAATAATTGAAAATAACCATAAATAGCCATAAATAATGTAGGGTGAAATAATTTAAATTAATGAAAAATAGTCATATAATAATTGAAAATAATATAACATAGGTAGTATTATTATATTAACAAAAATATCAATTTATTAAATTTTATTTTTTCAAAAAAATGGTCATTGAGATGTTATTGAATAATGACATTCAATTTTTTTTTGTTCAAATGATTTTAAATTTTCAAAAGTAAATAAATGTAATTATGTACATTATTGAATTTTAAAAAAAAAGAAAGTCGAATCATTTCATTTGAATAAAATTTTAATAAGATATGGATTTTCAAAGTTTTTGTTTTTGTAATGTTTAAAACAAAGTAATAAAATGTCATGTCACAAATTATTACAACAAGTGGGGCGGCTCGATGGTAAAGGTGTTTCCTTCCATTGCAAAGGTCAACGGATCAAACCTCATGGGTGGTGTTATGTGTGGTCAACAATGGTGTGTTGACCGAATATTCTTGTATCAAATTCTTAGAATAAGTGCCTAGGTTGATTATGTGGCCTACTTACTTAGGATAAGTTTTTAACCTAGCGTAGGTAGTGACACATGTCAATAAATAATAAGTTTTAAAAATCATGAAATTATCAATAATATTATATATTAAATAATTAAAATTTAATTGATTTCCATATTGGTTAGTTAATCAACTAGCAAGTGAATGGTTTGGTAAATTTGTATTTCAATTGAGAGTAACCTTGTTTCACTAAGTACTATTGAAACAATTCATTATTCGTAACAACTACTCCCCATTCACTAGGGGGTGAAATAATTTCAGTAAGTAAAACTGTCAAAATTCACTCAAAATCTAGCGAAACCTAGAGTGAACGAAGACGCATTTCCTAGTAGTGCACCAAGTTGTTTACCCAACATTTGGCAATTCAAGGCCAAGACCATGATTTGAAAAACTTAAATGAATAGCTACAACACCATGGTTAGGGCCTAGAAGTTTTAAAAAATGAATGTTTCAATTTGAACTGATTAATCATGATATGAATTGATATAATCAAAAGCGCAAATGGGTATTGGTTAGGGTTTAATGATTGTTAGATTAAAATGGAAATAAACATGAAGAAAACATTTGATTTGAAACAACAAAATGATTCCATGATTCATACAAATTGATTTGTAGGTAGAACTATAAGGTTTCAAAATAGAATTTCAACCCGTAAAATCAAAATACATTATTCTATAATAAAATAATGAGTTTTAAAACAATTCGTTATCAAATGGGCCAAAAAATAAGTAAACATTTGTTATCAAGCATGGTTGGATTTATAGTCAAAATGTCATTTGTCTACCAAAACATCTAGCCAGCAAAGTTTGAAACAAGTTACTTCAAATTATAAACATTGTTTATGAGATTGCCTTGGAAATCCTTGGGCAACTATTGTGTAATGTTAGAAGGCATTGTGATATTTCACAAGGTTTAAGGTATGCCATTCCACGAACTCAACCACAACCTTATGCCAAGTTTGGTTTATTTGAAGGAGGCACCACATCATTAATGCATCCATTGGTTTTTTTTTAAAAATATGTCCAATGACAAATGCATCTATTAGAGGAGAAAGTAAAGGACTAAGGTATGCAAAATTTCTTTTATGGCTATGGGGACATTTAGGGGTAGAAGGGTTTAGGGTACAAGGCAAGAAAAAATTTAGATTTTGTGAAGGCATAACAAGGTTTTTTATTTCTAAGGTTGGAGGTGGAGGTTCACATTCTTACAACTGAAAGGATGTTTTAAGCCATCCACCAGTTGGGGTTTGTATAAATTCAGAAACATTGTGGCAACAAATGAAGAATGTCCACAATAATAAAAAAAATGTTTACCAAAAGGTAAGTTTTGTGGCAAGGCAATTGAAAAATTCTTTGTCTTCTTACACACCCTAACTTAGAGAAACCATGATTTCCTACGGTCTCCTATGTTGGGTTAAACATCACTTGGAAAAAATGTAAAATTTGGAACAAACAACTACATGTAAACTCCTTAGGCTTCTTCCTTCAAGTTGCGGCGATCTTCAAAAGTTGAACGTCCTCAAGTTGCATTAGTCTCCAAAAGCTTGTTCACTCCAATGCCAAACCTGAAGGCAACAATCTACACCTCTTTTTCACTCTCCTTTACATTTTTTATCTTTTGCAACCTACAATGCTTTGCTCTCCTTCCTCTACATTTGCGATTATCATAAGAGACGATCTCTTTTCACTCCTTTGCAACTACAAATTGTGGCTTCAACCTAGGTAAACATGGGCCCTTTCCCTCCTTTGTAGCTCAATTCTCTCATGTGAGATGCATGCGACATAAACATGGGGTTTTCAATGGGGAGCCAAATTTGACATGAACTCAATTTGTGTTGAGTTGAGGTGGGTATTTTGAATTTTGAGCCTCATTGGGTCATAGTGTAAAGTTTTCCTGTCGTGTTGTTGATTCGATCATATGAATCCAACAAACATGGACTTCTAGTGTTGTGTATGTCCAACTTCACAAATAACTTTGTTATGTAGCTAAAGTGAAATAGATGTGCCTCAATTTTATATAAATTTTTTTCTTTCAATGTTTTATGTATAACATAAAGCTTTACTACAAGAGCATTCTCAAAACAAGAAGTCTAGGACAAGATGATCACCAAGTCCAACCCCACATTTTGAGAATGTTCTCAACCCCTGGGCTTTACTCTTCATAAAACACAAGACAAAATTATGCAAACCTAACATACATAGATCACACGGCAGAAGAAGAGAAGGATTCTTACACCTCCTCCTTGAAAGACAGATCTTACATCTATAAGGAGACATAATTTATCACCCTTTTTTAAGAAACATGCATAATATCCTTCATCTTCTCTAGGAAGGATATAAATTACTGATAAGGTCCAAATACAACAAGAATTTTGTCCTAGTGCTTTGCAAATGAACGAATTCAGTAGTAGATACAATATCTTATTCAATATTCATTTGACAATCTAGGACCATAATGGAGGTATGGTTTTCCTTTCAATTTTGTGAGGTAGGTGGGTAGGTGACCATCCGCGAAAGGTCTTAGCCAAATTTAGCTATAGGTCCCAACAATAAGTAGCAAAAGTTTGGAAACCTCCTATGTTCTAGCAACAAGGTAAAATTAATGTCGAAATATGGCAGTCTGACAGATTTTTCCCCTACAATTTGGTGAACTTTTTTAGAATAAAAAATAAATCTTGCAAGTAAGAAATCCACTCTTTAAGGCCCAGATGCAAAAAAATTCACACAATAAAAGTTACTGTTGAGAATAAGGGCAGCTTCAACACATGTCTGTTTAATAATAAATTAATATTCCTAAAAATTTGAAAAGGTTCACAAAATATTGTTGTTGGGGAAAAAAAATCTTCTTTGAAAATTTCAAACATTTCTACAAATAATGTAATTTTGTGTCCAAGCTGCCAAGGTACCTACTACAGTACATTCATTTAGCTGAATTTGTAAAGTGAAGCAGCTACTACCTTCATGACACCTGGAGGTTTTGGGTTTGCAGATTATTCAGGAGGTGTGTGCTATTAATGTAGTACACCCAAGATAAAGTGAAAGCTGAGCAGTCAGCAAATCAGATAAAGACAAAGTGGGGAGGATCCACTCTCCTTACAAAACCCTAAATAGTTCCCAATAGACCACCACTTCCTAAACCCCATGTTGGCTTCTGCTTCATCTCTTCTGCTGTCGGGTTCATTTTCTCCCCAACAAACACCAAAAGCCTTGGTGGGTTTTTTGTTTTTCCATGTTCTGGCAAATCCAGAGATCACATCTTCAAGTGTTCCTGATACCCAAGAGTGAGTATTGTCTCCTTTCACATTTGTGCTTTTTGTGCAACCCATTTTTGAGCTTCTCCTTCGGTAAGTGCTTTTCTGGGGGGTTTCTTCTTCTTCTTCTGTTTCTTCTTTTTTTCTGAATGAAAGCTATCCTGGTAACCTTTTTCTTCTTGTTTGATTGATTGAGTGTTCTTTGGTTTGGTTGGACTAGAAGAAAGTACTCCTCTAAGTTTTGATTCTGTTTTATTTACCTCCTTTTTATTTCCCTTTGTTTCCCTCATCTGCCCATGTTATAAAAAATGATGAGTTTTCTTTTTACTTGAGGGTTTGAAGTTTTGAGTGTGTGTGGACATTATGCCAATAAAGCTGAGCTTAATTATGCCAGCTTCCTGTATTAGGTTGAACATTGCTGGACTGATTAGAGTCCAGAAGACGAAAATGGTTACTATCATGGGTTGGATCTAGCATTCACCTAGTTGGACCTTACACCTGCAATGTTATGCAAGGTCAGGTATGCTCAACCCTAAACAACTGGATGGTAGCTCTGATGTTTTGAGTTGAAACTACGCTGGTGTAATCTCAAGAGATAAAGGGGATAAAGTCCTGGGGGGGCTTCAAAACCTTAAACCCTCACTGTGTGCTGAGGTGGAGATTGCTAAGTCTTTTGATGCTTCTGTATACCAGGTTGAAAAAGTCAGAGGTGGGTTAGCAAGAATATTGTCACAGCTGGTTATACCAGAAAAGCCCAGAAGGAGAACAGGGTGTTTGATTCAACGCTGATCTAGAGATGGCAGCACCAGTGGGGTTTTTAACAGAGGAGCAGCGGAAATTGATGAGGTCAGCATCATATGGGCGGGAGGTCATGGTGGATGAATCGAGCAAACTGATGCGATCAGTATCTCACGGACATCACACAATGCCAGAAGCTGCCTTGGGGGCTGGTGGTGCTAAGAACTTGAATGCAGGTGCCAGTTCTGAAGCAAAGCTAGACCGGCGCTCGAATTCTGGAAAAAATGGCCGACCTAAAAAAGGTCTTCACCATCTCTCTTTGGAATTTCTTGTTTCTCTTTTGTGTCTGGGCTTAGAAATGAGGTCCATCTGTTTGGAAAAGGTTCTAAATCTGTTGCTTACTTTGTGTTAATGGGTGTTTGAGCTTGATTTAGGTGGTGGTGGAGGCAAAGGAACATGGGGCTCCTTCTTAAGTGCAGATGGAGTCTTACAAGTAGATCGGAATGACCCAAATTATGATAGCGAGGAGGTATGTTATGCTTCAGTTTTTTTGCAAGAGGCTGGACCTTTTGATGTGAATAATGAATATTGGATTCTGTCCTCCATCTCTTTCCAATTTCTCAAGTACCTATCACCTGTACTTGGGCTGGCATCCACTGGAATTCAATCAGCTACACTGTGTGACAGCTTCACAGTCAGCCCATATGTCCATGATGTAGTTGGGCACATGGCTTGTTAATATACATGCTTTCAGATCTTGAAAAGTTTTGGGAGGTCCATCCTGCAGCAAAAAGAATTAGAAATGGGTTGATTTACCCCACTCTTTGTGAAACCCCGGGGCTTTTGGAAAGTACATAGCCCTAATCTGTCTAAAAACCAGCATGAAGGAAAAAGAAGGTTGTTTGTTTGAGGACTAACCCAGTTATGCAACACCTGGAAATTCATCTCGTTTATATTCTCGTTTCTGTAGATCATTACAGCAGTGTTCGCTCATGGGATGTCCATGTCTCCAGGAGCCTTACAAGCTAGTAGGAGCACCAGTGGCTCAGTCACTTGAACAGTTCAAGGAGAAGGTGGCAAGCCTGGTGGAAGAGTATTTTGCTTCAGATGATGTCACCAGCATGGCAACTGATTTACGCAATTTGGGGTCCCCCAACTATCACCACTATTTTGTGAAGAAGCTTGTATCAATGGCACTTGACCGCCATGACCGTGAGAAAGAGATGGCATCAGTGCTGCTGTCTGCACTATATGCAGATGTGATTGAACCAGACCAGCTGGCCAAAGGTTTCAGGAATCTGCTGGAGTCAGTTGATGACCTCTCTCTTGACATTCCAGATGCAGTTGACATTTTGGCAGTTTTCTTGGCAAGAGCTGTAGTGGATGATATTCTCCCTCCAGCATTCCTCTCAAAGACACAAAAGGTTCTGGCAGAAGGTTCCAAGGGAATCGCTGTCATTCAGAAAGCAGAGAAGAGCTATTTGCTGGCACCGCATCATGCAGAAGTTGTGGAGCGCAAATGGGGTGGGAGCACACATACTACTGTTGCTGAAGTTCAGGCCAAGATTGTTGCTTTGTTGAAGGAGTATGCTGAGGGTGGTGATAAAGCTGAGGCATGTTGTTGCATTCGAGAGCTGAATGTACCATTTTTCCACCATGAGGTAGTCAAGAAGGCATTGGTGTTAGCTATGGAAGAGAAAGCAGCAGAAGCAAAGATCTGGGCTTTACTTCAGGAGAGTGCAGAGGAAGGCCTCATCACATCCAGTCAAATGGCCAAAGGCTTCACAAGGCTGTCTGATTCCATTCATGACCTTGCATTGGACATCCCTGATGCAAAGGAGATGCTTGAGGTTTTTACTACAAGGTCAGCAGAATTTGACAAGTTTTCATTTATTGCCTTGACTTATGCAAAATTCAGAAGAACTTGGAGAAGAAAAATTATAGCTTTTAAATGTCCATTTCTTTGATATTTGTATTTTTGTTCACCTTCATTTTTCCAGGGCAGTGGATGAGGGTTGGGTTAGTGCTCCATTTTCCCGAGCTGTAACTTCAGAGCTAGCAGCTTCTGTGGAGACCAAAGAGGCCCGAATATTCAAGCTGAAGGCGACAACCATCATCCAAGAGTACTTCTTGTCTGATGACATTGGTGAAGTCATACTGAGCCTGGAGGATCTTGCTGCCCCTGATTACCATGCTACTTTTGTGAAGAGACTCATTACTCTGGCCATGGACCGGTATGCATCTGCCACCCACAAATGTCTAGCAATTTCCTTTCCTCTTTTCTTCTTTCCTCTATTTTTTCCTTCTCATGTTAGATGACATGTTGATGATGCTCAACAGGAAAAACCGAGAAAAGGAAATGGCTTCTGTTCTACTGTCAGCCCTATATGCTGAAGTGATACCAATTGCAAGCATAGCTAGAGCATTTACGTTGCTGCTCCACTCAGCAGAAGACACAGCACTGGACATTCCTTGTGCAGCAAATGAGCTTGCACTATTTCTGGCACGTGCAGTGGTTGATGATATTCTTGCCCCACTATATTTGGAAGAAATTAATGAGCAACTGCCTGAGGGCTGTCTTGGAAGGGAGATAGTGCACATGGCACAGTCAGTGTTGTCTGCACGGCATGCAGGTGAGCGCATATTGCGCTGTTGGGGTGGGGGTGGCACAGGTCAAGCAGTTGAAGATGCAAAGGACAAAATTAAACTGCTTCTCGAGGAGTTTGAGGCAGGTGGTGAGCTTGCAGAGACTTGCCAATGCATTCGTGACCTGGACATGCCCTTCTTCCATCATGAAGTTGTGAAGAAAGCCTTGGTGATGGCAATGGAGAAAAAGAATGATCGTGTCCTATCCCTTCTGCGGGAATGTGCCCAGGAGGGACTAATTAACACTAGCCAGATGGTGAAAGGATTTCGACGGGTTTTGGACACACTGGATGACCTCACACTTGACATTCCGGATGCAAAAGAGAAAGCGGCACTGTATGTGGAGCAGGCCAAACAAGAAGGATGGCTCAAGCCTAGCTTTGATGAAAATGAGATGAGCAAGTTCACAGTACCCAATGATACTAAAAAGGGAAAGTGAGTGTGGAAATGAACAACATCCTTCTCATGTCTGTTCAGTTAATTGCATTGCAGAAGACATTAATCTCTTAAGATTGCAGTTATGGTGGCAAATGGAACTTCACTTGGGTTTGGATCATGCTGAGAGCATCACCCTGCAAGTTTTTTCATTTCTAGATTTTTCTGGTTGGAATGGACACAAGTGGATATCTTCTGGAGTGTGAAGAAGGTAGGTTGGTTATCTTTTGGTTTTTTGGTGTGCCATGGAGTCCTGCCATAAAGATGGAAGTGCAGGATGGAATCATCACTGAATGCAAATGAGGCAGAGCAGGGGTTGTTGAAGCATCATTGATTAATTTTAATTTCTGATGATGCGGTCGTTCTGATGCTGCCAGAGGGTTGTAGATGGGGGCATAAAGGCCATGTGCATCAATGTGGACCTTGTGTCCAAAGACATGTTTCTCTCTCATAGTCCCTTTACCCAAGGACAATTTTTCTGACCTACTGTATAATGCTACATAAAAGAGGCTTGCGTCTGTCTGAAGAATGCAGCAATTATGTTTAATCTTTTCAGGCCCTAGTACGGTAATGTATGCTGAAACAGAAAATGGGTCAAATTTTTATGCATATCTAGGGACAGCAATTTCTGGGATGTTCAGATTTTGTGTCAAAGTCATGATGTTGCTTGTGCTTATCTAGATTGTATGCAACCTTGCTGAGCTCTCTGAAATCAGTCCTAGGTGGATTTTGTGTTGCTGTGATCTTTTGTCCCAAGGCACTTAAAAGTTACTAAGCTTTCCTTGATACATCCTTTTCTTGCAGTTGAAGATCATAGACCTAATCTGAAGACAAGATAACAATCAGTCCACAATCTGAAGATGAGATTGCGGTGGTAAAATACTCCCAAAGCCCTGGGAAGAAATTCAGGGCAAGATCCAAGTTAGTGCAATGGTCTTGTTTTCAATGTGCCATAACACAAGATACTAAACCCTATGAAGATGAATGCTTCAAATCCATCACCTACTCATGATGCCTGCCACATCTAGCTATGGTAGATGGGCCAGTTTTTATTCACTTTAAGCTTTTTGAGAGCTTCAAATCCTTGGGACATAATTTGGTTGCCTCCTGGAGTTCAAAGACGTAATGTGTACTTTCACTTGCTCAACTCATCACCATGAAGATTGCCCAAAATGAACAAAAAAAACCCAAAAAGAAAGGGGGATGATTTGAAAATAGTGTTTGGTTTGGAGCTTAAGATCCTCGGACATTGCTCAATTGCTTTTGAAGTTCAAAGAGCTATTTTAAACCTTCACTTGGGAGGCTTATAGTCATGAAGATCATTTTAAAATGACAAAAAATGAAAATATATAGATAAGTGTTTGGTTACTGTTGTTCAGCGAAGACCTCGGCTACCCTAATTGTTCTACCTTCAAAAAATTGCTTGTCCAATAGTGCAGGTAATTCTCTTGGTGTGGATGAAGACAATTTGAGGCTAAATTCACTGTGCCTCTGCACCATTTCATGTCTTGTTTGACGAAACTTGCCAATCATATATAAATCAAAGCACCCAAATAAAGGGCATACAAGGAAAACAAAGTGAAGGAGCCATATCTAAGAAAACAAAAAAACCACCAAATGAGGGCAAACCACCAAGGTACATCAAGTTTTCAAGCCCCCTCATGTCGCAAGAAGCATATCAAATAATGAAAAGGGAGGACCTCTTGAAAGGACGTTCAGCCTAAAAAAACCTTCACCTACACAATAACATGTTTCAAAATAGAGACTGATTGGGCACGTTGTAACGCCATTGACACCTTTTGCTTATATAATGTGCACAAAATTGAGAAAGGAAGGCCTTTAGTGCCCTTCTTTCCCCACGCCATGTTGGCACATCAATGAAAAAGCCCGTCTGCTTATTGATGTAAAAATCCGAAGACCTTTATAACTAGAGGCAAAAACATGTCCTCCAAGAATTGATCATGATAAAGACCATCTTTCACCCAAGATGTGACTATTGTCACAACCCCACAAGAAAATGTAGCCTGTGACACCAAATCAATTCAAGTGGGGTCAGCAGTGACAACGTCTGCCAACATGTGAACACCATTGATTGATAACACAATGTCAACTTGACAATACAAAAATTGTAAGGCAAGGGGTGGGAGGACATGGCTTTCTTCTTGCGAAACATGAAACTCGCATTTTTCACAATGGCCCCAAAAGCATCATGCAAGGCCATCCTTTCCCCACCATGTGCATAACGAAGAAGGTGGATCCTTGTAGAATTCAAAGGTTGACTAAAAATGCAATGTGACACCTCAAGGACTAAAGGATGGGAAAGACCCAACCTAATGCATAATGTAGTGGAAAAAACATCTAAAGGCATGCAAAAAAAAAGAATAACATGGCAAGCTAACAACTAAACGTCAACACTTATCCTTCACACAACTTCAAACATGTTCAATGTGAATCAGAAGGTAAATAAAAAAAGGATGGTAGTAAAAAAATGATTCTACAATATCTTTGAAATAGTCTCTTTAATGCGATCTATGCTTCTTTTGGCCAACTACTCAAAAGGGGGAACACATGCTACAACCCCTAGGGGATAAGCTCTCGCATTAATTTCAAATGCATTTTGGAAAGGGAATGGCCTTGAGTTGCTCACACCAATTGCCTCCAACAAAAATGGGTGAAAATCCAACAAAAACCTAAAAAATATGACAAGGATTACTAAGGCCCCAACTCCTTATATAGGTAGTTAGAACAATGACCTCCAAGGAAATCAACCTTATGCCCCCATTGGAAATGAGGAGAGCCACCTACCGATAAACTAAAAGGGCCTAAAGGCATTCTAATGAATCTACACCCAAAAGTCTTTCAAAAAATCCCATAAAGGTGGAATCGAAAATGGTGAGCTGACTCTAAAAACTTAGAAGAAGCAAAAAACAACGAGCAAAAAAGAAGGCCTTTGGGCAAAACAACAAGAAAGAATACTAAAAGCCACTCAGACATCCCCTAACCTTGGGAGCATGTCTACATGCCAAACATCCTCAACTAAAACCTTTTACAAAATAAAGGAGGTGAAGGAGGCAAAACCAAAAGGGATGTCAAGGATCTTGATGCCACTAAGGGGGCAATAAAACTTGGCAAGGAGGACAAACCCAAGAAGTAAGTTAAATGGAAACTAGGTTGAACATTTATAAGGTTGAACATAGAACCCCAAAGAAGCCAACTAGGAAGCAAAATGATCAAAAGCTAGGGAAATAACATGGGCAATGTCACGAGCACGAAGAACTTACAAGAAAAAGAACTAAGCCAAGGGCACAACAAGGAAAAAAATTCACAAGAAATGCAAACCTAAGTTTAATTTGAGACTAGAAACACAAAGATGTGAAGCAAGAACGTAATATATGCTAAAAAATGATTCAAACATAATTTCATTCTGATAACATATGGAAACAAAAGTTATAACAAATAACCATACCAAAACTTTATGTTGAACATACTAAAGGTAATGCGAGGTCCTACCCCTATTTATACCCCATTGGGGACTTAATTCAAGGAAGCCTCTTCCATGTGTGCACTGACCAAAGAAATTTTTTTAGAAGTTTCTTAACTAATAATGAACAATGAATTAACTAAGAATTAACTAAGAGTTAACAATGATGCAAACAATTATGTAAGCAACTATGTTGGTGCAAGTGATGATGCAAGTAATGATGCAAACAATTATGTTGGTGCAAATGATAATGCAAGTGATGGGTGATGGTGGGGTTTGTGACGTCACCTCCCCTTTTAATGACAAGTCCCACAAGGAACGGCCTTGGGCTTGTTCGAATATCACATGTGAAAGTTTTTCATTTTTTCCATGGCACTTAATAAGTTCTCGACTGGTTCCTAAATATGTTCGTTGATGTCATACCCTTGCCAATGAACTAAGTATTGCAATTGATGATGTGATATCATTGAATCTAGGATTTTTTCAATTTTTCATTCTTGCTCCCCATTAATTACAATTGGTGGAATTTGGCTCGTGTGTTTTCCCTTGAGTGGTAAAGGCATGGTAAGGTTCCAATAATGAAACATGAAACAAAGGGTGAATCTACATGGAATCTGGAAGCTTGAATTGGAAAACCATTTTGTTGATTTGTTTCACGATGGTGAATGGGCCAAGTTTTTGATAATCTAATTTTTTTGATGGTCAAATTGTCTTGATGTTTTGTCATCAAACCCAAACTTGATCTCTAACCTTGAAATTTGGTTAGTTTTTACAACGTTCATCAGCATTTTCCTTGTATCACCTTTGAGCTTCTTCAAAGTTGGATACAAGTTGTGCTTCAATGTTTGCTAGCCATGCAATTCAATCCTTAACTGCAAGATTCATAACATTGTTTACATTTTTTATGTTAAATATGGGATGTAAGCCATGATTTGTAAAGAATGGTGTTTGTTGCGTTATTGAATGCATCGTGTTGTTGTAAGAAAACTTTGCCACAAACAAGAGATCCAACCAACTATCTTGGTGATAATTAGTCGTACATCATAGATATTGTTCCAAGATTTGATTATTGCCCATCTAATAATAACTTCACCTTCACACATAATAGCTTGAAGAGTCGCTTCCAAAACTTGGATGCAAATTGGGGTCCATGATTAAAAATGATGCCTTCAAGAAGTCTATGATAATGGAAAACATGATCAAAGAATAACTTAATTATCTTTTCATTAATTATTGATTTGTTACATGGAATAAAATGAACCATTTTTGTGAGACGGTCCACCACCACCAAAATGGAATCAAATGAGTTAGATCATGGAAGATCCATGATGAAATTCATGGAGGGTGAAAACCATGGAGAAGCAAAGACCACTAATGGTTGAAGAAGTCCATGAAGGCAATGATGAGGATTTTTTGCATGAGCACAAACATCACATGAACCCACAATTTTTTTCACAAACTTCCAAAGTTGCGGCCACCAATAATCATGAGACACTAATTCCATGGTCTTGTTGAATCCAAAATGGTTAGCAACTAATGTGTTGTGTCTAGTCTGGAGAATTTGAAATCGTGCAGGGCCTTTTAATATGTATAACAATATGTCATGATATAACAAATCATCACAAAACTCAAATTGTCAAAGTCACTAAAAGGGTTCTTTCGATGACTTCTAACAATAGTAGTGGAGAATCATTGACGAGATCCTCATGAATGTGTTAAAAGAAGGTCATATCATCAAGAGTTACCAACAATGCTTGGAATTGAAGGTTTTCGGGTTTGAAAATGTTGTCACATTATTGATTATAAGTGGCATCCCCCTCCTTAACCACAAAGTACAAGTGACAAAATAAAACATTTGGTTTCCCTTGTTGTCACCTTGGACGATAGGTAATCATGAACCAAAATTGAAACAAGGATAATGCCCATTGAGCTTGATGTCAATTCAACACACGAGCCGTCATGAAATATTGGAGATGCTTGTGGTTAAAGTACAAAATGATTTCATGTTGAACTCCTTCAAATAAATGACGCCATTCCTCAAAAACATCCACAATGGCTAAGAGTTCTTTGTAATGAATCTCATAGTTAATCTCAGTAAGAGAAAACTTACAAAAATGGAAACCAACTAGATGAAGAAGATTTTCTTCAAGTTGTGAAAGTATGGCACTTGTTGCAAAATCAAAGGCATCCATTTCCAAAACAAAAAGGTTTGCAAGGGTTTACATGAATTAAAAGTGGGGTAGTTGTGAAAAAGGCCTTCAAAGATTAAAATGCATTTTTAGCTTCAACTCCCTAGGAAAAAGGTTGATCCTTCCAAGTCAAATGAGTGAAAGGGGTGACAGTCATGGAATGGTGTGCAATGAATCGTTAATAAATATTAACGAACCCAAAGAAACATTAAACATTTTGAACAACAATCAACGCAACCCAATCCACAATGGTTTGAACCTTACGAAGGTCCATATGAATGCCATCTCCAAAAATAATATGACCCAAGAATTCCACTTCAAATTGATGGAATCCACACTTCTCCAATTTGGTTAAAGACAAGCTTCTCAAAGTTTTTTCAAAACAAACCATGTACGCCATGTAAGGTTTGCCATATTCTTTGAGAAAATGAAGATTTCATTGATGTAATAAACCACAAAATCATCCAACTACTCACAGAAGATATCATTCATCACATGTTGAAAGATAATAGGTGCATTGGTAAGGTCAAAGGGAAAACAACATATTCAAAATGGCCATAACGAGTTCTAAACACCATCTTCCATGTGTCACCTTCTCAAATGGGCACCAAGTTGTATGCTCCACATAGGTCGATTTTGGTGTACATTTTGGCATGATTGAGTTGGTCCAACAATCTTGAGATCAAAGGCAAATGGTACCGATTCTTGATGGTGAGTCGATTTAGTCCATGGTAATCAACACACATGCTTAAATATCCATTTTTTTTTAACAAATAGGATTGGAAACTTGGAATGTCAAATGAACCCCTTCTCAAGATTTTCATCAATGTATTTTCAAAACGCCAAAAATTCATCTTGTGACAAATTATAAATGGGTCCAAATGGGGGCTATGCACTTTCCTCCAAATTAATTGCACAATCATATGGCCAATGTTCAAATAATGTGTTTGCATTTTTCTTTTCAAAAACATCGTTGTAGTCTTGGTATTGAATAAGGATCTTATGTTGTTGCATCCCAGGACTAAGGGTTGGAATGGCGTATTCAAAAAATGCATCTCCTTTTTTTGTTGTTTGCATGAATGCTCTTGCTCCCATGAATAAATGCTTGAAATGATTGGATCCTTTGTTACCCTCAAGATCTCCTTCATGCTTGAATTTCTACACGTGTTGACTAGTTTTTGCTATGTTTTCACATGCATAATCATGCTCAAAATCCAACATGCTTGTTGGAAAGGCTTTATATTTTGGTGTAGTTTCATTTATTGATTCAAAATGAAGGTTTTTCATCTTCTAGTCCACTTGAGGATTATGCAAAATGAGCCATGATAACCCAATAATGATAAGGTTTGTCGAAGGTGAAATGACATTGAAAACAACTTTGCTATTGTGTGATTCAATTGTTACTATCAACGCCTTAATCTCATGCATTATGGATCTTAAAGAAAGGTTGGAACACATGATGCATCAAGGTCTAGTCTTACGGTCCGTACTGAGACTAGACATCTTCATTTCCCTTCTCTTCTAGTCTTCAGGTAATGGTAGAAGTTGTGGCACGTGCTACATGTTGAACACGTTTATTTGGATAAGCACCAACTATATGATTGTTTATGCGCCAATGTTGTTTTTCTTATTTTATGAATGGTTTGAATTGTGTCTTATCGATTTGCATGGGGTCGTCATTAGGTGTAGACATCACATGTTTGGGTTGCAACATGGGTGGTCTGAATTATCTTAATGTTGGAGACAATTGCCAACACTTTTCCTATTGAGGTTCAAAAAGTCGATTATCACAACGCATAACTTGTGCAATTGCCCGATTCAAGGTCGTGGGATCTAACATGGTCAACAAAAGGTCCTTCACATTTCCACAAAGTCCAAATTGAAATTAGCTCACGAATGCAACCTCATCCCATGAAATGTCACATGCTAGTTGCCTAAATTCATAAATGTACATAGAAATTGGGCATGATCCTTGGCAAAAAGTTTGCAACTTGCTTGTCATTGTACGTTCTTTGTTTGAATCACCAAAAGAAGCACCAAAGTCTTCAAAAATATTTCAAAATCATTTACAAGACAAGATTAATGTTCCAAAAGAGGTGCAAACCATGCTAAAACGGTGCTTGATAATAAGGTGCCAATGAATCCAACTTGGGTTTTGTCATTTGGATAATGATGTTGATGAAGTTAAATGATAAGACATACTTGGTTCACAAAACCTCAAAATTTTGAGCGTGTGCCCTCAAACTTTTCTAGTAGGCTAATTCGTGGCCCTTTCATAATGCTTCCAAACATTGCCAATGTTTGGTTTCCTTGTAAATGTGCAATGGACTCATGAAAAGACTAATTTTCCTATTGCATATGCCTAAGGGCAACAAGAACTTCTTCCATGGATGAAACTATTTTTTCTCTTGAAATAAACATGGCCAGAAAATATGTAAATCAAAACTTCGACAAAAGTTGGGTGGTCCATAACCTCAATAACATGTTCAAAAGGTGGGTGATCCACAACCTCTTGAAAACAATTACGTTTAAAGTAGAGGAGTAATCCACACTTAACTTCCAAAATAAAAAACAAAAAAATAGCTATAATGACTACAAGAAAGACATAGACATGATGGGAGTCTATTCAATTTGTCATAGGCACAAAAAAATTACAAGAATAGGAATTAAGCCAAGGACACAACAAGGAAAATAAATCATAAGAAATGAAAACCTATGTCTAATCCAAGACTAGAAACACAAATACATAAGGCAAGAATAAGGTATGTGTTAAAAGATGATTCAAACATAACTTTATTCTAATAATGTATGGAAAGTTATGATAAGAAAGCATACCCAAAACTAATGTTGATTATATTGTAGGTAATGTGAGGTCCTACCCCTATTTATACCCCATTGGGAACTTGACTCAAAGGTTTTTTTGTGTGAGGTTTCTTGAAAAGCTTCTTAGTTTAAGGAAGCTTCCATAAAGGCTTCCACGTGTGCACCAACCAAATGAAATAAGTTTCTTGAGAAATTTCTTAACTAATAGTGGACTAAAATTACCTAGGAGTTAACTAAGAGTTAACGATGACGCAAGTGATGATGTAGGTGACTATGTTGATGCAAACGATGATGTAGACAACTATGTTGATGCAATTGATGATGCAAACAATGGGTGATGGTGGTGCCTATGACAAGCAAGGTTGATGATATGGGTGTCATTGGCTAAGTAAGGGAAAAAACAAGAAAGGAAAACCCTTGAAGAATAATGCAAAGCACAAAAATGAATTAAGGCAAAAAGAGGCCTTACAAGCAGGTTGCCCTAATAAGTGCCCAAGGAAGAAATAATGACAAACAAGACCCTTGAAGAAAATGATGATTGAAGTACAAAGGAACCCAAAAGCCATAAAAAGAATAAACAAAAGGAAAAAAGTTATGACAATTAGCCCCCCGTTACTCAAAGCTTTTGGAAAATGGCCTTACATAATATGGTGTTGAAAACATTCGCAATGTCTACTTGGAGCACCACCCAATTAGAATGGGCATCCATAGTGGCCCAAATACCATAGACCATAACCTCACAACCATTTCTAAGCACCACCCTGAATTGATGGTGACAAATGAAAAACAAAAACATCATGAAATTGTAAGCATAAATCTTTACTCACTAGGCAATAGAACACCTCTTCCACTACAATTGGATGGATGCCACTAAAAGGCTTAACTAAAGACAAAAGCCTACTAACCCCAAGAACTTGAACCACAAACCCAGGGATGTGATCCATGGCCACATGGGAACACAATTGGTGGAATTGAATAAAGCCATGCGTTAAATCCTCAAGGTCAAAATAATCTTGAAGATGTTCGAAGACTATGCTAGAAGGACCACCAACCAATAAGTGAAACATGCACAAAAAAATCAACCTAAAAAAATCCATAGAAAGTTCAAGGTCTAAATCAAGCTAAAAGTCCAACAAAGAATTTGAAAGGGGGAATCTATGTCCGATGAATGCAAAGCTAGCAATGTGTTAACCATCTCTGAAAATGCCAAAGTTAGGGCAAGAAGGGCAAGAGCCTTGACAACATGTGTAAACTCCCAATGCACCCCAAGGTTAAACTTTGTCCCAACCAACATGGTGGTCAAGTAGGGGAGGTGCCATAGGGGCATAATCAAAATTGGGCAAAACTAACAACGTGCCTTTAACTGAAGACAAGGCTATCTCAAAAGCATTTACAAAAGGTGCTCCATTTGAAGCTCCTCCCAACCAACAGAAAGGAACCGCCGAAAGCACACCTTAGTCTCTCTATGTTCAAATAATCCCCCATGAGGGGGGAAGAGGAAGACACCATTGAGGAACAATTATACTAAGTGCTAAGCCACCACATCAAATAGGTCACATGTTTGGTAGCCAAAAGGAAGGCAAAATGCAAGCTACACCTTGTGTTGAAAAATGAAAGGGATGTGTAAGTACAGATGCGTCTAGGGAAGGCCCAAATGAAAGGCATTCAAAGGACCTAAGGCCAAAATCCAAGCTTAGGCCACTGGGGGGAAGGGGGGCTAAAGAGGAGACAAAAGAACCTACAAGGAGAACCTAATAAATCTTACAATGTTTATGAAGAAGAAAAGAAAAGATAAAAAGGTGAAACCCGCCCCCCCCCCAAAGGACAAGAGAAAAGGAAAAATGAAATAATGAATGAAAGAAACTTTATATATATATAATTTTTTTTTAGTCCATTGTTTGAACCAATATTATGCAAGTATAACTTTTACTCGGATATACTTGCCATGTATGGATAAAGTATAATGTATAGCATAACCTAATTTTTTAAAATAATATATATCTTAATGAGGTGCATATCCTAGGATACGTAAATTTGAAATTTTATAACCTATTAAGTTCAAATATATATTTTAAATACCTTTATCTAAAACCATATATGTTTTGGTATTCGGGTAAAAACTTTAAGGTAAAAATAATTTAAATTTTAAACCATAACTATGTTGCCATATGGATTGTTGCTCTTGTGTGTTGCTCATTGCATTGGTGGTGCCTCATAATCACATTTCTTTTCCCAACTTCTATTATTGATGTTGCTTTGAAGCTTGCATAGATTAACAAATAACTTCACTTGACAATGCAAATATCCATGAGCAAGAGGCCAAAAAAATCTTCCATCACTATCCAAAACCAAGGAAAAGGCCGGAAAAACATTTGAATAATCCTTCATGCTGAAAGTTAAACTTGTTTATTTGGAGCTATTAAGTTTCAATAACATTAAACAATCACCTTTTCTTGCGGAGAATTTTATTTTGTTATTTTTGTTTCTGTTTATCTAATGTTTTCTTCTTATGATTTATTTATTGAATTTATTTTATTCTGGGGGGTATTTATTGTGCATTGTGCTTACTAGAGCCCACAAGAGGAAACATGTGCAGTGGATTAAAATAATTTCATCCACCTTAAAAAGAAGTTTGTGTAACAGAGGAACAAGTTTTTTGTCCTCTTTCATTTTTTTGGCATCTTTGTGGACCCATTGCTCTTATTCACCAATGGAATAAATATGGTACAATGCAAAAGTTCATTTCAGTTCTTGCTTTTTTGGCCTCTTTGTGGACCCACACTTTTTTTCACCATTTTTATGAAATCAACCACATTTTTTCCCCCTTTGTGGGCCCACATGGCTTTTGTCCCTTTGTTCTAGATTTATTTTATTCCATCCTGAGCAGATAGAACACACGGAAGAGCAATTTGAAGACCAACTAGGTGATTATGTTGAACTTGATGATTTGGTTAATTTCATTTCTAAATTTGGAAATTTGATAAAATAAATATGATATGCAACATAGATGGTAGAATACATGATGTAAGGTGCAAATTTGGTAAATCATATTGTTGTTTACTTTGTCATATCAAAATTTGTTATAATTAGGTTGTTGTTTTATAAACCATAACCCAATGTAGGCCTTAAGACATGATGGTATTGTGGGGGAGCTAATTAAATATATTGTTCATGTTTATTAAGGAGAATTTGAATTTGTTCATGAAAAAGTTGTTGGCATTGAAATCCAAACAATGTTTTCTTAATTGGATTCCTGGGGCATTATGTGTATCCATATGAGGATTGAAGGTGACTAGTTGGGCATTTTGAATATATGTATGCAAGAAGGGAAAGGTGCATTGTGTTGTTGGAATTTAAAAGTGGAAGACGTGGAGTCCACATATTATGAACATGGTGATTATATCTTGAACATAAAGTGTATATCTTATCCAAAAAGGCCTCATAATATTTTCATTTTGTGCATATATTTAACATTAGATAGTTGAGTTCATACTTTTAATTGATCCTTGATTTTGAAATAAAATTTATGCATTACATCTTATTGAATTTGGGCTTTGAAAGCTATTTTAGCATGGGAATTTTCTTTCTTTTTAATTAACTAAATAAAAAGATACATACCCAGTTTTACCCCGACCATGGGTATATGATAGAGGGTATACACCCTACCCATCTACCAAAACCATGATTTTTTTATACTTAAGCCCTAACTTGATGGAAACAAATAAACGTTAATATACCCTTACCTTCTAGGTAAATACATTGAATTTTTAAATATATCCTTATCTTAGGATATATTAAAAATAATATATCCACACAACATTAGTTTGAACTCAAGATGCAAGCCTTAATCATATTGCAAAAAAAGTTTGCTCCAAATTACAAATTCTTTGCTACAGTATAATATGGTTTTTCCTAGGGCATTAGGTCTTGGCCCAGTACATGTACTTGAAGCAAATTGTATGTTTTCATCAATTTCAATGAAAAATGTATGTGATATATATCATAGTTTGACATTAGTGCAATATATCCCAAGATTTTCCTATTGTAATTGGCCTTGGATCATGAGACATGTGTGAGGTAATGTATGCAGTTTCATCCATTTCAATGTAAAATTAATGGCTTATATATTGTCATTTGACATTGATATATTCTGTGTCATCACCCAACGCCCTACTATGGTAGGAAAATTAATATTATGTGGTAAGGGGTACTTTGGTATAACAAAGAAAGGAGTTGAATTTAATGAACTAGTAACAGCCACCATCCTAAAGCCAGAAATCTAATTGCTTGCCATCTCCACAAAGCTTTCCTTATAACCATTTTGCTCATCCCAACCACCCAATGGGTCAACTTCATGAAGAACACAACCACCTTATTTTGTCTTGCCAAATTCAAACTACAAATCAAGATTATAACTTTGTTCATAAGTAGTGCACATCTTGTAGGTATTAGTATGTTTAAACCTCAAACTCCCACCAAGACTAAAACAACATGATCGTGGCAACAACTATCAACTAAAACTCAAATGAACATTGACATGCAAAATTGTTACATCATCCATTTGAAACTAATTGGGATCAATTGGCCAACATGCATGCCACATATGGAGTAGCTAGTTTTTGGTTCATCTTATTCACACATATTGGGTTACACAATAAGGTTTGTAATATGAGTCATATATGAATCATATACTCATATTAATAATATTACTCATATTACTAATAACCTTGGCAAACTAGTTATATTACAAACTTTACTTTTATTTATGAACGCTAACTAAGGCATTTATCTTCTCTCAATACAACTTGTTAGGCTCATGACCACCAAGCTTGCCTTGTGATCCCTTGCCTTATAGAATTGGTCACCAAGGATGCATTCTATACTATGTGCATAGCTAGGCCAATCACAAAGTTCAACTTTAAGAAATCCAAATTACTGAAATTGTAAATTGGGAAGGTTCAACAAAGAAGGTCCAAAGTCCTAACACAAAAAATGAGGTGGACCCTGAACTAATGTATAAAAATCCTATTGAGTAGCCCATGTGGGTGAATATGTAGGGGGACATTAGTAAGGTGATTGGTATCAGGATTTAATGTATGGAACTAATTAACAGAAATTGAGTCCAACTTTAGTATTATATTTTCACAAAAAAATGCTTGAATATTTAAAGGACTATTCAATAACAAAAATAACCCTAGGGTAAGTAATAGGCAAGAAATTCTCATGTTTCTATTTGCATTATTCAGCTCTTTAGCGTGTGATAGACTCAATTTAATTATTACATCTATCACATGCTAAAGATATGAATAATTTTACTACTCATATGACAATGTCATAGTACATTAGCTTATATCATGAATAATAATTAATTTCACATTCTGAAAATAATTAATTTCTTTGTTTTGTCAATGGAAGGTGACCTTAGGCTACACTATTCTAGTGAAGATATGATTCAAATCAGCCATCTTGAGGCTTGTTAGTTTTATCTAAAAATTGACTCTGTCAATTTGTTCTTCCTCACTGTGTTCATCCAAGGGAAAATTTAATGCCTTCAACTCCTGGGAGGTAGTCCCACCATCAACATTCATGGCTCATGGATCCAAAAATAGGAACTCATTTTCACTTGTTTTTAAACATGACTTTTGTGAAAAACTTTAGTATAACATGAAGGACTTTGAAAACATGCACACAAATTTTGCGACTACAGGGTATGTTTCCATGTGTTCCAATCACCCACTATCGAAGCATAATTAATTTCAACTTAAGCTAATTTCAAGTTAATTGTGCTTCAATAGCTTCAACTAAAGGGGCTCAAACTTCAACTTGGGCCCCACTTTGTTTTTTGCATTTTTATTTATTTTTGTCTTCTTTCTCTTCTCCTTGTTCTTCTTTCATGACATGTTTTTCTTGTTTGTTAATCATATTGTGCTCTTTCTTCCTCTTTCATGGCATGCTTTCCCTTGTTTGTTAGTCGTCATCGTGCTCTTTCATCCTCTTTCATGCCATGCTTTTCATTGTTTTTTTTGTTGTCATTTTGTTCTTTCTTCTTTGCTACCACTATTGCTTTGTATTCTTCTTATGGTCATACATGTGCTCCCCCTAAACATACAAACGAACAACTCCACTATTTTTCTCTTGCCTATGTTGGGTTACATATTGTATGTGCTAGTTAGCTAACCAATTTCTTTGATCAAGTGGGGAGGAATTGGGAAGTGAGTTTCTTAGAAACAACAAGGTAATCCTTTCACTTCTTTTATTTGATTGAATTTTATTTTATTTTTTTTGAAATTATGTGTTTAGTTTTTTTATTATATATAATAGTAATGATTATTATTATTGTTATTATTTGTGTTTTTTGTTTTTATGTGTTTTATTTCCATGCTTTTATGTTTTCTACTTGTTTTTTTATTTCTATCATTTTAATTTTTTTTTGTTATTTGTGTGTGTGTGTGCGTGTTTTCAATTACCCATGGTTTTTTTTCTTTTTTTAATCCTATTTTTATTTAAAAATTATGTGTTTTGTTTGCATTTTTTTTTCATGACTACTAGTTTATTGTTGTTTTTGTGATTGTTGTGCAAGGCTTATTATACAACATTTTGGTTATGAAAAATTATATTATGACCTGAATTCACATTGCTCATTTTTTTTTAATAGATTATTTTTGTTTGTAGATGTTTGTATCACATTTTTTTAGGTGTGAATAGAAACAACAATATCCTTGGTAATTTTTGCAAGACATTTGTTTGCTTGAATTTTTTTCATCATTGACCTTGTAAAACACATGTGTGAAAAATGGAAGGTTCAAATCAAACTCAAAATTAAAAAACGCAAAATAAAAAAAGAATAATGGTTAAGTGAAACTGAAATTGAAGAAAAAATGAAAAGAATTGAAGTGGAAAGGTGAGTTGTAACTCACCTTTTAGTTTCATAAAATTGATTCAGTTTAGATTTGCTGCAATTAGATAAAATGTTAAAAGAATATGAAAAAGAATTTGAAAATTTTTTTTTTTTTGGATTTGTAATTTTATCCCAATGCATTATTGGATTAAAATTGTTGTATTTTGTTGTCCATAAATCTTGGATATCTAATGTATATTATTTTACAATATATTTATAATATTGAAATTTTCCATGAGATATTTTTAATTTTTTTGATATCCTTACAAGATATTAAATGAAAAAAAATTAAAACTAAACTGATAAATATTGATAAACTGAATAATCAAAATTAATGGATATTGAAAAAATCTAATATTTACTAAACACTAGTAGGTACTAGGTAGATACCTTAGAATGTCGACATTGTAATAGAATGTAATATTCCATTAATGCCTATAGAAGTTGTTGGCAATGTTGGTATTCAAGTTATTTTCAAATTCAAAAATAAAAATCCCTTTGAATCTAAAAAGAAACTACTGGGATCCATGCTCAAAAGCTTAGCCCGTGGCCAAATACATTAAGTGTTTACATTTCATATCATTGTTTAAATTAGGGGGCTGATCCTCCCACCCTACTGATTTGCTTCTCACACCTTCCCCCCCCTTATTTCGTCTCCTCCCTTTAATTCTCACCACCTCCGTCTCCGCCTTTATGATTCCCCCCCATTCCTTGTACCGCCACACCATGAACCTCCCTCCCGAGGCCACTTATGACGATGTCGATGCCTTGAAGGCTGCGTGCAGACAGCATGCCGCCGTTCATCTCTATAGTGTCACCACCAAGCGGTCCGATTACAAGATGGGCGTCCTATTGCTGCACTGCGGCAAGTCTGGTACACGCGACGATCGCCATGGCCTAACAAAGGAAACATGCCAACGCCCTTCGAGCTCGGTCCTGACCGGCTGCCCCTTTCTTTTGCAAGGTCGTCATAATCGAGTCGGGAGCTAGACGTTGTGTGTGAAATGCAGAGAGCACAACCACCCGCCGCTGATTCGTGAGGTTGCGCATCCTTCTCACCGCAAGATGACCAACGACGTAAAAGAACATGTTCGCACTTTGTCCGCCGCTGGTGTTGCGCCTGCTCAAATCTTGACGTTGATATGTTCGGAACCCTCGGGCGAGCACGTCATCACGCGTGACGTATACGACTTGAAGAGGGAGCATAGAATCGAGCAGCTTGATGGCCGGAGGCCAATGGAAGCTTTGCTCTCGTCCTTGATCAAACTGGATGTACCCAACACCCATTGTGTTGATGCTAACAGGCGCCTAACACGACTCGCCTTCAGGTGAGAATTAAAGGGAGGGTGGGAGAAGCAAATCAGAATGGTGGGAGGATCAACCCCCAAATATTTTGAAAGGTAACTATTTGGACCACCTTATGTGATTCACCAGTGCACCATCCATTGGCACCCATTAACTATGGCACAATTGTGGATGATTTACAACTAAATTACCAAGTTGAAAAGGTGACCTTTCTTGTACAAACCCCCTTAAAACCTCATCCTCCCCTACCTAGGTATGTAAATGGCCAAGTATCCAAGGTAACTAAAGAATATAAGTGGTTACTATGCAAGTAAAAGCATCCTTAGTGGTGTTTCATATATATGCAACCCAGGCAAAATATTTTTCAATTCTTAGTGCCATCTTAAATGAAGGTCCAAGGTCTAACAAAACAAAGTAATCCTATATTGGTTGAGAACCATAAATTTGACCCATGGCTTTTAAATGAGGGTCCAAGACCAAAAGTGACAAATTGAAGCTAAACCTATAGTGCACCATTTTCGAAGGAATATCAATTGGTTTGGTAAAAAAAAAAACAAAATAAAAAACATTTAGAGAACCAACATGCAAGCTAAGGTATAAAGCAAAGTCCAACTCATAATATCAATTTGATTCAAACGAGTCTAAATTAGTTCTTGGGAATTTGGACCCTGGATCCCATTTAAACTGGGCCTGAATTTAATTATTTTACATTTTGCAATCATCAAAAAGAAATTGAAACTACAAATAGGTGAGAGATTATTAATAACAAATTTTTAGGGCTTTGCGTTCTATAGGCAATCATTTCCTTTCTTGTCTTTTTCCATCCAATGCAGATAATATTCACATTATAGGTTCTCGAATGTAAATTTAATAACATGAACCACACTTGCCTGCTTTTTTATTGCTTTCGGGGAAATATTCTTATTATATTTTTGGAATATTCTTGAAAAAGTCTTCGAGAAAATGTTTGATTTTTTTTTAAATCATATTATTTTATTAAGATTCATGTTAAAATTTTGGCGAAAAAATTCATTTAAAAAATTGAAATATGTTTACAATTTTTTTTATTGTTTAAAAATAAGTGTGCCAATGTCTAATGAATGATTTTGTTTATTTTTTATTCATCAGATTAATTTCAAATTAATTAACATGTTCCCATGATATATTTTTAAAAAATAACTATATAAAAGAATATTATATTTTCAACATAAAATTAAATTATAATTTTAAAACATTAAAAAACCAAGTAATCGTTACACTTGTTATGGTACATGTTATTGCGATTGCACCCCCACCCCCCTCCCCCCCCCTCTTCTATTGTATCATCTACATATGAACATTTTTAGATCAAATTTCATTTGATAAGTCTTTCTATCCAATTTCATAAATGTGTAACATGATCACCATTTAGCATACCACTTGACTTCAACACCTTATCCCAATTTACCACCCTATCTGAAAGAATTAAAGTTTTGGGAATTCCATTGGGCATCTCCTCATTCACATGATCCTTCATCAAAGATGCCCTATTAGAGGATGTTCAACATGTGAATCTTTTCCATAGAATGGTTGATATTTAAGTAACCTTTGGAATTCTAACTCATTGTTTTGTGCAATGACCATCATATCTATTATGATGTACACCTCCCTTTTCCACCTTCATAAAATCCTTCACTTTTTTTTACTCCCCCCTCCAAATGTTTAAGCACTTATTGGGTCCATGATCCTTTAACAACCCAAAAAGAACTTTAGCCCATAAATAAACCTCTTTCCCAATAACTTTTAACGGCATCGAGTTCATATTGATGGCCACCATTGCCCTAGTAACCTATTTAAGGAATTGGGCCCTTGTAGCTTTAATCATAGGTACTAGGTTTATGGTTAATCAATGTCCATTCCTTCTTGAAGCCTTAACATTAGTCGACAATAACACCTTCCTTTTCCGGCAACATTTCAAGGTGGCATGTGATCTTCTACCACCTTCAATTCGTGCATGTTTTCTTTCGTTTGAACAATTCATCGGGCAACAAATGGTTTGACTTCAAGATTCCATCTTGGAATGTTTACACCATCATACCTTTCCAACATATTCTTAGACATGATATTTGAAGTGCATCTTGCCCAAATTTTATCATGTTCTAACCTAGGGGCAGGTGCTTCGCTTATGGCTCAACTAATCTTTTTAGGCTTTCAATTAGTTTCCCTAGTTTTTTCCATAATGCTTTGAATATAATTTGGATTGCCATGTCCCTCAATTGTATGCATCCCTTGATGTGTGTGCACACATCCCATTGACTTTATGGGCATCCATTTTTTACAATATGTTCATGGCAATGAGCACACATGAACCCATGATGTAGTTCAAGACATTTTTGTTGCCATTGCGCAAGATGCTTGTTTCCATGTGGGGTGAAAACAACTACATGCACTTCCTTCAAACACGTTGAATTTTTCTCATCGATGAATTGACATTGTGTTCACCAAAGATGGCATTTGCACCTTAATCGATGTTATCATTATCAACCCAACACGAGTGGATTTATTTCCTCGATCTTGCGTCACCCAAGAATTTGTTACTTTTGATGGAACTCAAGCCAAAAAACAAAGCTATCGCGATCGACATGCCATTGATCAATTCCTCCCCTTAGTTGTAAAGGTATTTGGATGTCTACATAAGCAGGTGGATGTGTTTTTATATAATTGTGCTAATGCCATTTGGAGCTTGAAAGGACCAAACAACCCTCCTCTTTCTGTCTTGGTTACTTTGGCAAAAAAATTCAATCACATTTCAAAGGATGCAAGCTTCCTCCATCTTAAGTTGAATGGTAGCCGTAGGCCTAGCTACCTCTTGACTTCCACCCCTTCCAGACACACCTCTCATCCATGGTTGACTTATGGCAAGCAACTGATTTTTGATATGGAGAAATACAATCGGCTTACTACAATTGATCGGTTTTTGACATGGATAGGTTTTGACATCTAGTTTGAGCTAACTTGACATTTTGTAAATTCTCCTTTTTCCTTTTTCTTATCTCTGTGTACATTTTCCTAATCTACAGTGTGTCGATCAATAAAGTTTTGCAGGGTTGCATCAACAACAAATCACCTAGACCATTGATTGGCCAGTCAGAAACATGTCATTGGCCAAACATGCAGCAGAAGTCAAATCATATTTGTTACACTCTTTTACCAGCCTCAGCAAATTGTAAAAATGCAGATGAGCAAAATCATTTTCCTGAGCCAAACCGGCCATGTTTTGACTTTTCTTCACCCAATTTGAATGTGCAGGGTCAGATACATAGTATGCATGAATAAAATGAATAAGTATCCATTTGGGATGGCTACCTACTTGAACCATGTATAGAAATCAAGGTTTGTTTTTTCCAATTTTGTAAGGTAGGGAGGTTGGTGATTATCCATTGGAGGACTCAGCCAAATTTGACTACAAGTCAGATAGGAGATAAGAAAAAATTAGGATTCCTGATTTAAGAGAGGAGATTAGAAAAAATTAGGCCTCCTATTATGTTTTGGCAACAAGCTGGAACTTATTGGAGATTTCGGTTTTTTTCTTTCAAACATGGCAACTTTGGGTCATTTTTTCTCCAAAAAAATCATTAATTTTTTTTTGGGGGGGGTCACAAATTGATTTTTTCCACCAATTCAGATAGAAAATAAAGATTTTTTTTATCATTTTAAATTTTGTTAAAAAATTGTGACTAGAATTTTCAAAATTTTTATAACAGCAATTTTTTTTGCAGAAACAAAAGAGGCTGATTGGAATACATGGTGGATACTAAAACCCCCACATAAACCCCCGTGCCACAATTGAGCTTTGTTGGGCCCTCTGCACAATCATCTATATGACCCTCTCAGATAAATGAACAAAATTAGGGCTTTTTTTGTGTGCTTAAAAATAAGCTATTGGTAAGAATCTTGTCTTTCAATTGAGGGTGAACCCCTTTTCGGGGGAGGGAGGCAACAGCCCCTTCAGTCATTAGAAAAATTAGAGAAATACAAAGACGGGAGGAAGCGCCACCTGATGGTGGCGCTATCACTCCCAAAGATGTCCATATGAAACCATTCAGATTAAAGGCAAGCTCAATCCTAGCTTGCATAACAGGGTCATTGACCGGCCGAGGGGCCCTGATGGCCTTCCAGGTGGCCATGCCCACTTCGACGGTGGCCACCCAGGCTTGTGAGAGGATTTTGTTGATGGAGTAGTAGTCGTCGAAGTGCTAACGGCATCTCTCGGACCAAAGGTAGTATAGGATGAAGGTGCGTAAAATGTCAAGCGGCTGCCTAAGGTAAGTGTATCCTCCTGGGTGGTAAGCGTGCAGGCCCGGGGGGTCTTCCTCATGCTCGATGGAGGCCTCGCCCAGCAAAGGGAAGGGCTAGTTGAAGGTGACGTCTTGAGGGGCTTTCCATTCCTCCCACACTCTTTTGAAAGCGCCCCAGGCGCGTTGTGCTGGGGGGCAGTCCAGTAGATAGTGTTGGGGGGACTCGGGAGCCCCTGAGCTGCAAGTTGTGCAGGTGGGAGAGATTCCCATCACCTGTAGCCAAGTGCCAGTTGGGAGGCCCTGATTGAGGGTTAGCCAAATCAGAGTGCCAACTTTCTTGGGCCGAGAGTTGTGCCAGATCTTGGCAACCACTTGGGAAATTGAATAATTCCTTAGGTTAAGGTTGTCGATGAATGTGATGATTCCCGGGGAGCGCGAGGAGCTCTTCACGTTCTTGTATCCCCTTGTGGGCGTGTCTCCAAAGAAAGGGGCGTCGCCCAGGGGGTGTACCTCTTTCCAGTGCCACTCCCCTGGGTCCAAGGGGAGGTTTTTGATGATGCCAGACTCAAAGATCCAGTATGTTTTGTTTCTCTGGTTGGCAAGTGGAGGGTCGTTGGCGACTTTGAGAGACACTCCATGTCTCTCGCACGACAGGACCCTGATCAGGGATAAATTGTCTGGGCGGATGGTGAGTTTTTGAAAGTTCGTTGCTCGGATCTGTCCGCTGCTAGCTATTATTCTGAATTCTAGCACTAATACCTTGTCTGCGAACGCCTCCAAAACGTAGTATACCCATTCCAAGGGGGTACCCGAGCTGGGAGTACTTACCCAATCCCCTGGCTGCGCACAGGGGCTGAAAGAGTTTGGCCTCCAGGGGATGCTCCCAATGATGATGTCTTTGGAGGACCTGTTGGATGCGTGGAAGTGCATTTTCAGGTCTAAAAGGTTCTTCCAGTCCTGAGTATTGCCATTCTAGAAATCCCTGATTCTGGTGTGTCCAGCCCGCGGGAAGGCGCAACCTTCGCTGTGGCCGTTGACTCCAAGGGGTTCTCCCTTTACATTGGTGAGAGATGGATTGCTGAAGATAGGTTGTTTCATCAGTTCTACCAGATTTGATGGCTCTTTCCTGGCGAGGCCAGGGTGAATGCTCATCCAAGCCCCCAGAATGCTCTTCCACATTGAGCAAGGCGCCTTTTTTAGCTTGGGCGTGACGAAAATCCAGTGGATGTCTGTAGTGTCGGGCCCTTTTCCGTGAACAGGGAGCCTGGTTTGATTAGCGTGGTGCCTGATCAATTCCTTCTAGGGTTCCCATTCGCGTGCAAGACCCATGACCAGAAGTTTCGCGAGGAGGGCTTTCGATTGCGATTTGGGGTCGCTTATGCCTAATTCGCCTTTAGCAATGGGCAGGGTGAAGGTGTCCCATTTCACCTTGGCCTGGGTGGGCGCGGCTTTCCCCCCCCAAATAAAGTTCCTTACAACTCCGCGCACCTGGTTGCACATGCTGGGATTAGGGTTCCAGCATGCGGCCGGGTACCAAGTAGAGGCCAGCAGCACGTGGTTGGCGACTAGTACCTTACCTGCGAAGGAGAGGTTGTTGTGGCTCCAACATATCAACTTCCCTTTTAGTGCACTCAACATCTTGTTGAAGTTAGCCTCTGTTGGGAGGTGAAATCCGACTTGAACCCCTAGGTATTTGACGCCCTCGCCTCTGGGGACCCATTTGAAGCCAACTTCCTACCTTTAGTCCCAGATTCTCTCTCCTGCTCGCCATACGGCTGAGGATTTATTCCAGTTGATCCTGGCCCCTGAGGCCTTGCAGAAGACTTCAAGTACACCTTGGGCCCTGTCGAGGTTTTCCTGGTCGCCCGTGAGGTACAATGCTGTGTCATCGGCAAAGGTTTGGTCCCTGATTTGGCCCCCCTTGGGCAGTGTCAAACCCTCAATCCCATGCCTAGGATCTGCCAGCATGTACCCCAAGATGTCGGTTGCGATAATGAAGAGATAAGGTGCTAGCAGGCAGCCCTGCCTAACTGATCTGGCGAGCTGAAAGGTTGGTCCTACCACACCGTTGACCTTGATTGCTAAGGACGCCTCCCGGTACAAGGTGCGGACCCATTTTATCTAGGTGTTGCTGAATCTAATGTGGTCCATGGCGGAGAAAAGAAAATTCCATTCTATTCTGTCGAAGGCCTTCTCAAAGTCCAAAAAGAGGAGCACCAAGTCCTGGTTGCTCTCCTCGGCCCAGCTCAAAGAGTCTTGGGCCATGAAGACGTTGTCCAGAATAATCCTGCCTTCCGAATCTTGTCTGGTTCAATCTGATTATGCTTGGGAGGAAGGTTTGTAGCCTTCCCGCGAGCGCCTTGGCAAGAATTTTGTAGATGCATCCCAAGAGGGTGATCGGTCTCCAATTTCCCAGCTTGGAGCGATCTCCTGTTTTTGGAATCAGGGTGATTAAACCCCTATTGATGAAAGTCGAAGCTTCGCCTGAAATCAACATGGCCGTGTATGCCATGAGAAGTGAAGGTGCCACCTCATTGGCGCAAGATTGGAAGAATTAAATGGGAATTCTATCTTATCCGGGTGCTTTGTTTTTGGGCAATGCAAAAATCGCCTTGACGACCTCCTTTAGCGTGAGGCTCTGGGTGAAGGAGGCATTAATTTCCGCCGAGACTCTCAGCGAGACACTATCCCAGTAGGAGGCTTGGGCTTCCTGGGTCCCAGGAAGGTGGGCTTCCGAGGTATAAAGTTTGGTGTAGAAATCGGTGATGTGGTTGGTGAGGTCAGTTTGCTTTCTGATCGGCCCATTGTCAGTAACCAGTTCCTTCATCGGGGTCTTCTTTTGCCATGCCTGGTGAAAGTCAAAGAAGGTTTTGGAACAGGTGTCGCCATACCTGAACCAGTTCGAAGAGGAGAGGTGTTGGTAGCGCGCCACCTGATTTTGAAAAATTTCTGCCAGCTTGGCTTGTGAGTCGGACATGACGCCCCTCATTTCCTCGTTGGTCGGGTTGTTTTGAAGCTGAGCTTCCGCGAGTTGAACTCTTTTTGTGTTCATTCTGATTGTGGCGCCTCTGAGTCGCTTCTTTGCCTTGGCTAGGCGGTTGTTGCAGGCCATTATCCTGCCGATGGCCGCTTCCAGCCAAGGAGTCCAATCCTGGTCGTTGGAAGGGGTCGGGAGGTCCCTTGACCAGGCTTGGAGCAGTTTTGCTTTGGCCTCCGCGTCTTCCAGGAGGGAGGTGTCGAAGTAGAAGGATGGATTGACTGGGTCAGTTGCCTGACCCCAAATTGAGATGAGAAGCAGGGAGTGATCTGAAAATTTTACAATGGAGGCAATAGATTCGATCCTTCCTCCTCTTGATTCCAGGCCTTGTGAGATCATGTATTTGTCGATTCTGGAGACAGCTGCGCCGGATCCAGATCTCCCATTGTCAAAAGTGTACGCCTTTTTTGACATCTTTCGGAAGCTGTTTGAGACCCAGGCGTCGGTCAATCCATATTGGATCGTCATTTGATGCCAAGAGGTTGCCTCCCTCCTGTGCATACTTCTATAACCGGCTAGACCCCTACAAGGGATTTCCACCATATGGTTAAAATCTCCCCCTAAGATGGTGTGGTTTGAATTGTATTCAGCTTTACTTATGGCTTTCCATAAAGGAGCTCTTTCTCTGGAGGTTCGGGCTGCGTAGATGTTGCTCACGGTTAGCGTGACTCCGTCTGTCGCTTGGAGTTTGACTTATTGCGTCCGACCTTCTACAATAATCCCATTGTCGACCACCAGGGGAGCTGCGGTTTTGTCTAGAAGGATGGCAGTGCTAGCGCTAGTTCTTTGTGAGGTTCCCATGGGGATCCCTGGATTCCAGAAGGAAGCTCCGTTCCAAAACTTGATTCCTTTTTCGGCGCTGCCTAAGCCTTTTTTTCCCAGGTGGTGTTCTTGGATGAGGAGGATTTGGGGGGGGGAAGGGAGAGAGGCTAACCAGAGCTTTATCGCCTTCTGCTTTGGCGAAATTGGTCCCCAAGCTTCTCACGTTGAGAGACGCCATGGTAAGGGTCTTGTCAAGCATTTCCTTGCTGACCCTGGGCAGCTGGTGAACCGATCTATCCCAATCCTTCATATTCGTTTTGAAGAGAACTTGCCAGGTCTTGAGGCGCCAGCGCTAAAAGGTCGAGCTTTATGTATCTTTTCTTTTTTCTTGCTGCTTGTGGAGATGCCAATAGGCTTGTTGACGTGCTTTTGCGCGTTTGGCAATCCGTGCTTGCGGGACCGGTCTTCAGCAAGAGGCTGTGTGTCGGGCACAAGAAGACAACATCATTGTTCATGCTGGGCATGGATTCTGGCGTCCTCCAGTGCAGATTTTTCTTCTTTTGCGCACTGATAGCACTGAGGCCAGTGCTGATGTGAGCCAGAATCGTGCATTCCTAGCCTCCCTTGACATGGTCTTCTTGCCAGCTCCATTCCAAGGTGAGGCGCCCCTTGAGATTCAGGCTGAATCTGAGAATCTTTCCGTCGAGCTCTACTTCGACGTTCTTGGTTAAGTCCGCGAGAGCGGACGCATGGGTCCATTCCTCTTCAGGTGTCCCTATGCACCTGAGGTGTAGCGGGAGGTTTGGCGAGTCATTGCTCCTAACATTGACCAGGATCTCCTTTTGGTTGTTTCTCTCTTTAGACAGCACCGGCCAGACTATTGCTCTGGCGTGTTCTTGTCCCGAGGGTACCGGGATGCCTAGAGAAGTGAAAAAGGAACTGTGAACCTCAGAGCGCGTTCTCTTTCTTCCACTCCCTGGAGTAAGGTCTTGTATTAAGGCGGGAGCTGGAGACTGAGGCAAAGTTTGCTTTGGCGAGACAATCGTGGAGGATTGCTTCTTGTTTGCCTGGAAAGTCCAAATCTCTCCCAGTTTCCCTTGAGCGTCCTTGGGACCCTCAGCTTCTGGGCTGAGAGCTTCCAGGGCCGTGAATGGATTTGCGTTGACAGCCGAGAGATAAGTCTGATGAGGGGTTGCCATTTGGTAGCCAAAATTGGGTTGTTCTGCTTGAGGATGGGCAATTGCTGGACGAGTTTCAACCCTTGTGTTGGGCCTGACTTGGTTCAGACCTGGTGGACTTGTCGGCTCTGCCATATCATGGTCGGCTTCCGAGGTCCCTGAAGTGGCCTTCAGGCATCGATTCCGTGGTGATGCCTCTGCGTTGGGCAGAATTGTGGAGGTACTGGCGATGTTTGGCTGAGCGGGGTGATCCGAATGCTTGTTATCTTCCTTTTGATGTTGGATCGTCTTGGTTTGCGCTTGATTCCTCCTCACATTTTGGGTTCGGAGTTGTTTGCTGACCTGGGCTCGAATCGGTTGAGGAATTCCTCCCCCCCCTGGCTCCTTTCCTTCTGGTCCCCTGATGTTTATGGGGGGTATACTGGCGCCCCCTCCCACGGTTTCCTCCCACGGTTTGCTCCTATTGATCGTGCAGGCCCATGCATGGTGGCCGAACCTCCTGCACTTTCTACACTGGTTTGGCAAGCCGGAATACAAGATTCTTTGTGCCACAGTGTCGCTGGGCTCTGCTCCTTCCGCCATAGACGGAATTCTAATGTATCCAGGTAGCTTGGAAATATCCTTGAGCTCGATGGTGATCATGGGCCCCACTGGCCTTTTGATGTACGAGTCTACAGCTTCTATCTCTAGAACTTCCCCGATTTTGCTCGCCATGATAGTCAGGGCCCTTGTGTTCCTGAACTGCTCGTGCAAATCAAGGAATTGGACCTTGATCGCGTGTGTGAGTTGAGCTTCGGCCCCCTGCGAGCTTGAGTCAAAATTTGGAATGTAGCAAGAAAAGGAGAGGCCCAGGCCGCTCCATTCGACTACTGCCAGTCGTCTGGTGGCCTTGGCCCCTTCCTCATTCTTGAAGAGTACTTCGAAGTATCCTCTTGTGAGGAGGGATACTGAGTTGAAAGGGGCCGGGAGATGGAGCTTGAGGCAATCGAGCAACGCTTTGAATGATGCTCTGCCTCCAAGCGTTCTACCGATAACAATTCGTCTAGCTTTCTTCGCCGCGCTTTCTTGCATCACTACCACTAAGTATGTTGGAAAATCCGCCTCTATTTCCATGCTGTAATTTATTGGCGATGGGCCTTGGGTCGCCTCCCCCTTGGGGGAAGCAGCACCTGTCCCGCTGCCTGGTTGCACGATCAGAGAATGGGGCGAGGGGGTGATCACTGAGCTTGTCAAATTCTTTTGCAACGAGTTCCTCACTCTCGGCACCTTTGCCCTGACCGCGGAGAGGTCGATCCTCTCCGATTGCCTGGCAGCGACGATGTCCGAGCCCTCCGAGCTTCTTCCGAGACCAACAGATACAGAATAGACTTCTGAATTGCGGGGATGGGAAGGATCTCCTTTCGGAGGTACCTGATGGGTGTGCAATCCGCCCGCATCTTCGGTCTCGCTCTCCCGAGGCTTCGATGCGACGTCCAGCGGAGCGATGACCGTTGATGACCGTTGAGGAGGTTCTCCTCGAGGTCCGCCATAGCTCCTGGGCTGAAGAGCTTTCGCCTCCTTGCCTTGTTGCTGGAGTCTTGAACGATCCTGGGAGGCGACCGAAGTCGCCTGGTCCGAGCCTGCATTTCCTCCCTCCTTGCCAATCTCCTCTCCCAGAGTAGGGGAGATCAGCTTGGCTGGAGCTGCACAGAGCTCGGGCGATGCAAAATCCAAAGAGCCGTTGGCAATCGGTGGGCACTTTCTGTCCGTTGGGGAGGAAGCGTGAGCGCCACGCCTCGCTTTCCTTATCCTTCGAGAGACCAGAACGAATTCATCGAGCCTCGTGGTCTGAGAATCTGCAGTAGCAGAGCAGATTTCCATCATTAGAATGTGGAAGCGGTTAAGAATTAACTAAAAAAAGAGCATTCGGACAACCGGATCATGGTTCTCTCTGATACGTGTCCAGACAGAGAGCTCCCACCGCCTCCTATAACAGTTGCAGAGGTGGAAGTAGTTGAGGAGTTACTCGTCTTTCAATTGAGAGACTGAATTTGAGACAGTAGAACCTGTGAGTCCCACAGAACATATCTAATGGTTTTTCCCCTATCTCCCAAAACATGCAAAACCATGCAATCAGAACATGCAAAATCACAGAGCTCCATGCAAGCTGCAACAAGGCCACAAAAGGACACCTCAAAATAAGCCGCCCCATAGATCTCCATGGCAGGGTGTTTAGTGTCTCCTATGGTTTAACATAACTTCCTTTTGTTGTCTATCGTTCTTGGGTCTAATGAAAGCAAAGAGAATTAACATTGGTCTGATATAACTTCCTTTTGTTGTCTAGCATTCTTGGGTGTGATCAAAGCAAAGAGAATTCACATTGCTGTAGATTTGGGGATAAAATTTTGGTTTGAACTTGGAACCAATGTGTGTGGGTGATAGCTGGAGACCAGCTCTACTCCTTATAAGACGGCTTGTTTTTGAATCATGCTCAGTTTGCAGTAATTGGTTCCATCATTTCTCATGATTTTTGTTTGAACTTGCCCATGAAGGGCAGAGGCATTATGCAAGGGACTGCTTGTTAGCCCTTGATTGGGTTTTCTTAAGTGTCCTCTTGAGCTGGGTTTTAGGGTGTGATTCCATTCACATATTATTAGCTGTAGTGGTTTTTTCATAGTTGTTTGTGTGTGTGTGTGTGTGTGTGATTTGTGGTCTCAAGCAGTGTTGTGTGGGTACTCTTTTTTTCAAAAAATGACCCTGTTCCCAAGTTTTTGAAATTTCAAAATGAATAAACTAATGATTCTGAGTTTTTGAAAAAAAATCAGAATTAAACAACCCTTGTTTTAATTATTTTATAAACTCAAAGAACCTCCAGTTTCATGTAAGAACTCACCAAGAATTGCGGGTTTTTGGGCACTTCTTTTGTTACTTTTTTATTTTCTTGAAAATGGCGATTATATATCAGAACTGATTCTCTGATCTTCTGAAAAGAGTGATAAAGAAATTAAAGAATCACCCACATAACAGGTGGGGTTTTGGTGCCATTTTTGATACCCGCACAACACAAGTCAAGTCAGGCCTCAAGTCTGGACCTAACTTTGTGACAAGCATACAAACTACCTACCATCCCAGATTATTAGCACCCTTCGTCCCTGTCACTAGTCCTAGTCAAAGTTTAATTTTTCAAGAACATTTTGTCATTTTTTCGGTGTTGACTTGGTATATAGGTTTACACTTTACACCTGGTATCAACAATGGTATCAAAGACCAGACCGGCCTGGTCTTAGATTTTGTGATATTGCGACTGGTATCGTTATTGCCTTAGTAGGGTACGCCTATCATCGAACACTTTGGCAAATATTTCTCAATTCTTCTCTATTTTGAGTGATTAAAAATGTTCTAGGAGTGCCTTCTCAAGCTCTACAAATCATCTTTGAAATGCAAATCCAAAGGAGCAACCAAAAAAGAGCAGTAAAGAAAATATGTTTATTTCAAATGTAAAATGTGATTTTTTTCATTTTTCTTCGTTTTGGTCTCTCCTACTTCATCAATGCATAATTTTTTCATTTTTGGTTCAAATTGAGCGATATAAACTACTTTGAAATCACCATCTTAAGCTCTACAAATCATCTTAGAACTCTAAAGGAAACATAATAATATTTTTGGATTTTTTGAGGGTTTCGAAAATAGGTTATGAACTATTTTATCAAGAATAAATTTTTCACCTCTAATTTGTTTTTGCCAATCTAATGTGACAAATGTGCCAAGAGGAGGGCTCCATCTACTCTGTGGATACCATAAACAATGGGGCCTTCATGCAAAAATGGCAAGCGAACCTTACCTTAAGTGTTCAAACACCAACTTGCCTACCCTATTAAGGTTTGGGTTTATTAAAGAGAAAATGGAACATTCTAGTATTAGGGTTTAGGACTTTATATTGATACTCCATACCATGGAATTCATCCTCTTTGTTTCTCTATTATCAACTTTGTTTTGTTATCCAATTGTTATTCTGTGTTGCATTTAATTTCGAAGTTATGAGATTGTGTTTGGACAGTGAGCCACATAGCTCTAGTTTTTAACAATTTATTTGTGTAAATTTTTAATTACTGAAATAAAATCCTTTGATGGGTTTGCAAATCCATGAGCTCCATTTGGTTATTATTGAATCCAAGTCTTTGATTACCAATGATTTCATACATCAATGTAAATGTCCTAAAGCAACAACAAAATTCAACACAAATGGAAGACCTAACTAACATCGAGGACACTGGGGTACAAACTAATGTTGTTATGGTATAGGTTTTGGAGATACCAAGTTGTTATTGGTACTAGGTTTCTTTTTCATACCATGGGTAAGGATTATTTTATTTTTAATTTCAATTTTTTGTAACTAGTATGCTATTAGTAATAAGTTGTTTGTCATTCAACAAACCAACATCAACATGGGTATTAAGCATTGAATAGGGGGGAAAATATTAACCCAAAGTTGGGTATTAGGTTTAGGGTTTTGTTGGTCAAAGAGGGTTTGACCATAAGCAAGAAGAAAACCCAACACAACAAACAAACATTGTGCGTTGGAAGAGCAAATAATAACAAACAAACAAGGAGCAAATTGATGCCTAGAAAGAATATAAGGTCTAATGTTTTTATAAAAGAGAACCATGTACAAAATTTGCATCCCATCTAACATCGCTTAACATCAAGGATGTTCATCTAGGATTTTAACACTTCATTCTATCTCTTCCAAATAGCTTGCCTTCTCAAGCATGTCCTCATTTTCTTCCAATAACATGTCTTCAACCACAAAAAAATCAACCAATTTGTTTCCATCAACAAGCTTGCAATCAAGTTGTGCATTTAAGGGCCAATTCTTGTATATCATGACAAGTTTGTCAAGATTTTCAACTCCAAGATGACACTATCACAAACTAATGAACACACTTGTAATTGAGAAAATCTGCTTAGTTTTAATCTATGAACTAAAGATGCCTAGAATTTGTGGTGCCAAAAAACCCATATTTGGGAACTTGGCAACCCACCATATTAATGGATCAAAATCATTTACATGTTCCACATGGAATTTGTAGAACAAAGACAACTCAACTTTGAGAATACCTTTAATAGCCTTTTGAATTAGAGCTATTGACCCAAACAATCCAAATGAAGTTGAAGGTTGTTCAAGTGCTAGAGGATCAAGGCTTGTACTTTGAACTAGATTCAAATAACCCATAACATTTTTCAACAAGGGCATCAAAATCAAATCATTGTATTGTTGTACTAATGTGGTAGCTTGATCCTTGCTAATGTAATTCATGATGTAATCCATGCTTTTGAAGCATGCATCTAAAATCAAAGCAACCATGTTATGAATTCTATCGTGAGAAAAGGTTTCTACAAAACCCCACAAATGGCACAACACATTAATGATTATATCCATTTTACGATATAAGATTTGTATCTCTTGATCAAATTGACCACACTAAAGTGGAAGAAGAGGAACAACTTGATGCAAATACTCCCTCTTCATTGTCCCGATGACTGTTGAAATAACAAAGTTCGCATTAAATAACAACCAAATATCCTTTATTTTGATTTAACAAACATTAATGAATAACGAGTTTAAGGTTTCAATTATTGTTTGAGCAATAGCCCATGTTAGCTAATTGGGAACCCTAGCCTATAAAATTGAATTCTGTTGGGTGAAACAAATGTTAATAACATTATCATATTGCAAGATTTTTTAAAACAAAATTACTTTGGAAAAACATGTTTTCACTAGGGTTTTGATATTTGTATGTTACATGCCAACCTCATAGTAAGCCTTTTGCCACCCAAGTTTGCCTTCTTCAAACCTTTGGTCTAGGTAATTGTCTTTTAAAGAGGAGCTTGCACATTTTTCAAGCTAAGTTCTTTCATGGCCGCACCCACCTTATCATTCATGCCATATTGACATGCCTTTGACATAACATGACCAAAGAAAAAGCCAACAAATGGTTGAGGTAATTGTAAAGGCTCACATGACACAATAAAAATGAAAGCAGTTGTGAGAAAATTCAAGTTAATTCTTTCATCCTTGACATACATAATCACCTTATTTGTCAAGCTGAATTTAGCTAACACCACTTTCACTTGTTCTACAAGTGTTACACCAAAATTATTAGGTGTTTTAAATAGTCCAACAATTATGTGATAAGGGAACCTAGCTATGATTAATGAAATTGATGACCAAGGAAAAAATGTTATAGTTTAATTTCAACATCTATAAATCAAATATTGTTATAGTTGCAAACTAAACATTACGTGAAACACATAAGTTGCCATGGATTTTTGCAGGAGAATAGAAAGGTGTTCACAAACAAATTGTTTACAAGAAGGAAACTAATTTGACCACAAAGCTACAACACCATTTGCCTCAACTAAGGGCTTTCCATAATAGACAAAGGCATATAGCCTTTAGCAATTGTCGAAACAAGATATTTAATAAACCTCATACAAATAGGGTTAGATTTTTTATAAGGCCTCACATTTCTAAAGAAAATTAGTGATGATTATAGGTGTGACAAATGCCTTATGCTTGGATTTTTGTTGTTTACCACCATTTTTGTTGTCTACAACAACATTTTTTTTGGAGATTCAAATTATATTCATTTGCAACATGTTTATTCATGGCCATAATGCCATGCTCAAGGTTGTAAATTATGAATTCCTTTCTTGGATTTGGTTGAAATTTGAGAATGTATAAAACTTTCAAAAGAGAGATAGATTACACACGTCATGAGTTGCACACCTTGCATGTTAACCTCTACAGTGTGGTTGTTCAAAATGAAAAAGGCCCATAATTTTGTTATGTGATGAAAGGGAACCTAAAAATTTGCATTCATGGTGAGTTGCATTAGTTGTTGCTTCCAAAACACCTTTTCTTTGAAACTTGTTATTTTTCATCAACTATAGCTTCAACCTTTTTTAACAAAATCAAACTTTCAAGCTCATCGACAACAAAATGATCAAACTTTGTAGTGTGAAATTCATCTCCATAAGAGCCCACAAACTCAAATCAATCCATGAAAAAAAACTAGAAGCAATAGACAATTGCAAAACAAGAAGGTAAAAAGGATTTGAAACATAGAATAGTTGCAAAACAAGAAGGCAATAAGGATCCGAAATAGTTTCATTCACAAAACAAGAAGCAAAAAGGATTTAAAACATAAGACAATCACATAATAAGGTGTTAAGAATTTGAAGTAGTTGCATCCACAAAACAAAAAGTGAAGAGGATTTGAAGTCATAGTAGTGACATACAAAATACGAGTATTTTTCGAAGGTGCTCAAAAAGAAATATTTTCAAGTATTTTTTAAAAAGCATTATAAAAATACAAAGGCTTGAAAATTGGCCTTTGTATCAAGTATTTTCAAGTATTTTTTAAAAAGCCCAAAAAAACGTATAATATGCGTATGTTAATCGAATTGAGAGTATGTCACTACTATGTTTGAAGTACTAAAAAATCACAAAACAAAAAGGCAAATAGGAACTAAAGCAAAAGATAATTGCAAAATACAAAAGCAAAAAAGCTTTGAAACACTAAACAATGGTAAAACAAGAAGATGATAGGGATGTGAAGTAGTTAAATTTGCAAAACAAAAAGGCAAGGATAATGACACTTAGCAAAGACTTTCATAAAACAAAAAGGTGAAGAGGATTTAAAGCATTAAACACTCACAAGAAGGCAAGGTCAACTCTCAACTCTTGACAATTTTGAATGTAAGAAATAGGTAAAAAGTAAAAAATCTCACCTTCAAGATGAGCTCCACCTTGTGACAACGATTAAAAGATGGATAAAAAACATCTTGAAAATCTTATGTCACATTTCCAAAATGTGCACTTATAAATGAACACCACTTCCAATAAGAACATTCATAAATCAAGTTGTAGCATAACTTCAATACTAGCCTTTTAATATTGGAGTTCATGAAAAATGTCAAACCCTAATATCACATTAATTTTCTAAAACCCTAAACCCACATGTTGAAGTAAACCCTAACTTTTTGCCAAACCATAAATTGAAAATATAGTATTCATTTGTCATGTTAAAAATTTTCAATAACCTATGGGTAGGATAGTTGATACCTTAATGCATACCCAAGTTTATATTCGACATTTTGTTGATACCATAACAACATTAGTGCAAACATGATAAATGGAATCATGATTGTTTTGCTTGGGTGGTTGTTGAAATGTAGGGGGATTATTTCTTAGGATGATGTGACAAATTGTAATTAGTTATAAACGATAATGGATTAAAAATTCATTATGTATACAATGAAAAAAATATTCATTTTCTTTTCATTGGGTGTGTACAATTATTTGTACATGATTATATAATTTTGAAACATTTCAAATCTTTCAAAAAATGAAAGAAATAATGAAAACATTGGTTACTGTCTTTATGGGTGCTTTTGTATATTATATATCCATTACATTGAATAAAAAATTTAACATGTTTCTATAATAAGTACTAATGTTCCAAATGAAAAAAAATTAGGTCAAAATTTGTACTAATGTTCCAAACCCATGCAAAACCAAACACTAGTTACATTTGCTTTAGCTTGTATTAATATGATTGCCCTAATTGATATCAATGTTCATTATGTATGTTAGCCAATGTTTCTTTGATCAATTTTGTGATGTTGTGAAAATGATGATCATCCATAGGAAAATTTAGTCAAATTTGGCTACACCCTAATTGCGAAATAATTCTTTTAGGTATCCTTCTATATTTTTGGCTACCTACTTGAACCATGTATAGAAATTTGGCAAACTTTATTAAAATCCGGTCCAATTCTAGCTATTGAAGATCTCAATTTTGTTATTTTTAAAATTTTGCTTTGTGACCATATGTAGCTAGCAAAAAAAAGGTTGATACCAATAGGTATTAAACTTCACATATACATATCGATATTGTTGTATACCCAACCCTAAACCTTCACTTTTAAATTTCACATTTTTGTTGTATGTGGCCAACAAAAAAAAGGCTAATACTACTAGGTATCAAACTTCACATACCCAACTCTTAACATGCATGAGTTATTTATACTAGCCTAGTTCAAAATGTTTAAAAAACCTCCCCCTGCCCCAAAGCTTCAATACTAAGACTAGGCTCAACAATCTCAAAAGACACTTGATGTTAGCAGGTATTTTACTTCACATATACAAATTGATACCATTGCATACCCCAACTCTTGAACCTTGGGTTACTTATACCAACCTGGTGTGAAATTTTTTAAAACCCTCCAATACAAAGACCAAGACCAAGTTGGTTCAAAAAAATTTGATACCAGATCAACTTTAGTTTTTTCAACAAAAAAAAAAAGAGATTTTTTGGGTGTAAATTCAACTAATTTGCTAATGTTGTGGAAAAGACTTGTCAAATTTTTGAGACCACAAAAATATATTCAAAAGAAACCTGGTCCTAGTATTTTATCAATGCTGGGCAAGTACCTGGTTTGGCATGTTTGAATCTCTGCTTCTAATTCTAGTTCGTAAAAATTAAACGAGAACTAAGTCTGATTTTTGGAATCAGAACTAGAGCCAATTTTTGAAAAAATAAAGTTAAAAATGGGGGCTAACCAGAAGCTAACAAGCAGTTAACAGCCAATTCCCGTTTGGGTTACTTAGAACTGGATCCAATTTTCAGAACCCGAACTGGAACTCATGTTTTTGAAGAACTGGAACCATTCAAATTTATTTTTTAGATTCAGAACTGGAGGTTCTTCACAAAAGTAAAGAACCAGCCAACACTGACACTCTAGATTCAAGAGATGTCAAGGAGATTCACGCTTCTTATTGATAGCCTACAAGTTAACTCGTCATCAGTTAACTCTCTTTCTAGCTTTAAGATTTAAGACTCAATTTGTTCAGAGTCTCCATAAGTTATTGTTCTTCTGTTGTCCTGCCCACTTTTGCCAACTGGCTTGCTTTCTTTGCCATGCTGACAGTTTCCTCCTGGCATATATCAAATCTGGCAAATATTCACACTGAATCTGAGGCCTGAGTGAACCAATGGTACCAAGTGCCCACCATTGCACCATCCATTGGAAGCCTGTTTATGACTCAGTTGTGGACAAACCCCAACAGAGTTGACATGCCTCAATAACTTATCTTTTAAAATTGGGTCCAGTAGGTAGGTACTCAGTGGTAGGACCTTAGGCCTTTACAAGGTAAGTAGATGCATGCCGATGATCGGTAAGTAGGTACTGGCTAGTGAGTTGTTAGGAGGTACCTAGGAAACACTGGCAACTGATCTAACCACGGTGGTTAGCAAGGGAACTAGAAATCAAAGAAAAGTGTTTCTTGTCCACCCATCATCCATCCCTTATGGTGTGCTGATGGTGTTGGTTCACTCTGGCTGGAATTTGGAAGAAGAAATCAATCTATCTATGAAGGAAGGTAGTTTGTTTGTTTTGTTTTGAACCAATGAGACCACTGAACCGGATGCTTTCGATTGCGTTTTTCCTGGAAAGGACGTGGTAACACTTGGGCCAACAGCACAGGCCACACTGATAGTAATGGATAGAAAGACAGCTATCTGGCATAAAGAACAGGTAGAATTTTGCTTTTAGAAACAGAAGGTTGTAAATCATTTCATAGTAGAGAAGGCGCCTTAAGGTGTAAGGTTTGAGGAACCTTAACACAGAAGGTGCCATCCTTTGTGGAGGTAGCAATTTTACTAGGGCAAACGCATGCTCCACATATGGTAGAAAAAATCTAGCGGTATTTTTAGGATGTGAAAAACAAGCATAGACCCCCAAAAGGAATAAAAGGTATGGTTTTCCTACGAATGATACTGCATTCAGGTGTCTAGTTGACTATCGTAGCCTAGAGTCAGTTTCCACATTGACAAAACAAATATGTATATATTTCAAAATATGATTTCGTTTTAAAAATTGAAATTATATATTCTTCCATCATCTACAATTATATTGTGATACAAGTAGTGAAATTGTTCAGAATGTAGCCGATGATAATTATGATGATTTTAAACATCTCAACTGCATAATTTCACAAAATTTGAGGATTATTTAATGATGAAACTGACCTTAGGGTAAGGTACTCTGCTTTTCAAAGAAAGAACTCAAGGGTACAGGTCCTGTATATGCACCCCTTGACTTGAGAGATTAACACTTATTATTCTGAAACATAACCATGGTTCTCAAAAAATTAAAAAACCTCCCACAAAATTATCAGGTTTTTTTTGGCCAATTCTTTCATGAAAACCATTGGTTCCTTGACAGTTTACAAAAACTTTGAAGCAAAGCTTTGTTCATTCTTAAAATTTTCAATAAACCAGAAACAGACTGAGTCAAGTATGGTCCAAATTTTATGGCCTAGACCAAGAAGGATGACCCCCCTAGAAGCTGGTAGGTAGGTGGATTTCTTGTTGTTGGACTAGAGATTAACAAGAATCCAATAAAAGTGATTTTGGCCTTTGGGTGTTCTTAATTGCCAGATTCATATCCCTGTGTGCATCCAAGCTTCAGGGCTAAATCTTTTGGCATGGATGACCATCACTTTTTGCATGTGATTTTGGAGCCAAATTCGGTTAAATCTTCTCATGGATGATTGCCAATGATTGGAAAGCCAAATTTGGCTAAATTTTGTTACAGATGATCAATAGTTCAGCATATGATTTTATAACAAAATTTGGCTAAGTCTTCTTAGCCTGAGTCCCTGGCCAGAGTGAACCAGCACACCATCCATTGGATGCCTCCATTAAATATGCCTGATAAAGGTATATAAGTGAGCAAGTAGGAAAATATAGGCAAGTAGATGGTTAATAGTTAAATACAAATGAAAGGGCTGTTTGTACTACCTACCTACTAACAACCTGCAGTTTGAAGACAAAATAAATTGTGAGGCATTTTGAAAAATGGAATGCCAGCAAAAAGAAGTAGTGAAAGAAAAAATTAGCTCTGTATGGTGCTCTCTGATTACACTAGTAAAATGGGAACAGGTCTTTAGTCATTACCAATGTAGGTACTAAAAACGGCAACCGAGCTGACCACCATGGTTAGCTAGGAAACTGGGGTCCAACAGAAAACAGAAATTTTCATCCATCCATCCATCCATGTTGCACTGGCAGATGGTGCCAGTTTTCACTCTTATCCAGTAGACTCGGACAGGTACATATTGGAAAAACTGCGTGCACTCAACCGGTAGACTCGGACGGGTACACCGGGCACCGTCGCCGTGGTTTCAAACTTCGTCATTCACGGTATCTCGTAAATGGCGGAATCACAAATGTCATGGAATCCATATCGTCGGGTAGTGATCCGAACAGTCGGATTATGGTCACGTCGTGCAACTTATTGGAGGGACGGCACCAGGGTTGAATCTCCTGGAATCTCATGACACTGCGTTCTTTGCAAAATCCCCCAGAATCCATAACTGTGGCGCTTTCAAATGAATCACCCGGAATCCATACTGTCGTTTAGTGATCAGGGTCAGATGCATTGCAGGAGCAGCAGCAACGCAACCGATGTTGGTGTTGCAGACCAGTCGGAGGTGGGTGTTTTGTAGCCTAGTATTTCTAATATTAATATGTAATTTTAACACATATATTAGTCTATTTCTATAACACGCTAGCGGGTGGGTGTTTTGTAGCCAATTTTATTTTCTGGTCAATTTTTTCATGTAGCCAAAGTGTTCATCATTCCATGGGAATGTTTAGCCAAATTTAGTTTACAAAGTTAAATATGAAAGTAAAATTCTAAAAAAATCCCTTCTACATTTTGGGCTACACACTTGAATCATTTATAGAACTGGTTGTGCAAATATTCTTAAAATATTGTTGAATTTTGACTGTTGAAAATCTGAAAATGCACTTGATTTTATCGCTTTTAATTTTTCTTTTTTCTTTTTGGCAGCTATAAAAAACAATGCTGTCTCTAGCATACTAGATGACGGGCGAGGCGCTAGGTGTGGCACGTTGGAACAAAGATTTGCATCAGCAACGACTTTAATGCACAGCAGCAGCAAAGCCAAAATCGAAGAAGCTCCTAGACGTACTTATTACGTGCCTAGATCTGTGCCTAGATCTGTGTGTGAGTGTGTGTGTGTGTGTATCTTGTGCTGTACTTGCTGTGAACGCGCTCAGTTGAACTGGCCGTAGTAATAAGTACTGCAGTTGTTGTAGCTTGTCGGGGAGGTTCCTGTTCGAGTGGGTTCTCCTGAGGTAGGGTCATCTGAGGGTGTGAGAGCCCGAGGGTGTGCCTGAACCTCAAGAGAACACATGAGTACAGGAACCTCCACACACACACACACACACACACACACAACTCTCTTCTTATGGAACACAGGAACATTTGAATATACGAGGATCGCAAAACCCCTTGGCATAAGGGCCTAGGGTTCTTCTGGGTGGGAGTGGGAGAGAGATCGCTGAAAGTACTCAGAGAAATAAAATGACAGTCAATTACGTACCTGAGAGTAAAGTGCTTGGCTACTTCTTACTCTCCTCTCTCCTCTGTTTTGGTGCAACATGGGCACAAATGATCTTTCCTCTGATCTGGTTGGCAGCCAGCTAATCCAGCTTGTGCAGGGATGACCCGCTAATAAAGAGCTTGAATCACATGAATGAATGACAACTGTTAAGCAAGTGGTCTGTCCTCTAGCCTAGTACTACTGTTTTACTTTCAACTCTGTCACAGTACTACTGTCACATATTCAAAAAACCCTCTGTTGAGAGCTGGATTCTGTGAGAAAGCAGCAGGAGGTTCTTCCCAGAAATGCCATTTTGGAGTTGCATCAAGCTGTAAGAGGTTCACAGAAATGCCACTTTGAAGTCGTATCAAGAAGTTGTATAAAGAAGAAGAAGAAGAAGCTGGTAGTAATGCTATTTTGAAATTAAAGCGATTATAATATGAAGTGTGAGCAGAATCAGACGACGAACTAGCTGGTTTTGTCATAGAGAAACTCGCGCATGGCTGGCCTGGTCATCGATTACACAAACAGCTTTAAGCTGCAGCAATAGCCAGCTGCTCTGACACCTCCCCAGCGGCGTGAAGAATTTCTCAATATGAAGTTCGTCACTTACCTTACGGCTTGCATAGCGTCCGACCAAGCCGTCCCAGTTTGTCGCGAACATCATATTAGTGCACCTCCTGCCTATCTCATCAACGCCATACTCGAGCACTCAAGGTGCTGCAGCGCAACAATAGTTTGAGATTATAGAACTACTGTGTTGCTTGTTTTATTATTGCTACCTGCTGCTGCTGTGAACATCGTTTGAGACTGTAAAGAGTTTGGAAGTAGTCCCGGAAGTGTTGCAGAATCCAGGCCAGCTGCGATAATACTCTGCAAGGTTTGAAGACCTTAGCTAGCATGATCGTTGAGCTAGCTAAGTGTGAAGAGATGTTTGATGTACATTAATTGTGAGCTTTTGAACTGTCTGCCAAGTGCAAGACTGACGATTTGATGATGATGATGATGATGCTGATGATGGGTGTGTGTCTCTGCAGTCAATTCTCGCATAAGCCAGAGCAACCGCTGGGATCAGAGATGCAAGTACAGCTAGAAGGTGCTGCAGCTGATATGGTGCGACGTTGTCATTACGTAGCGCCTTGCATACAAGAATTGCAACCTGATGAGGACTTGCCCGACACTCCAACAAGCTGTAATACTAGTGCGCGGGACTTAATGTACAATTTGGCGGTTGACTCTACAACCACCAAGACAGTATGTGCCGTCGTCCGCAAGTGCAAGGAGTTCATCGCATTGGGTTCCCAGAATACAAAGTCTTGCCTTGCTCTCCTCGATTGCCTTGAGACTTTGCTCGACATCCTGGAAAAAGTAGAGGTATGATTCTTGTTCTTTTAATATCAGCTTTGTTTCCAATTATATACATGTCGCCCGTGCTGCATTCCTTGAATGTTTGTTGGATTAGTGTATTTTTCGGAACCAAACTAGATGGTAATCGTGTCGACAATTGGCGAACTGCACATAAATCGACAGTAGATTGTTAATGTTGCTGTGTGTGTGTGCATGTGCAGGGTACGTTTGATTCCGACACGGCCGGCTACCGCACTACGTTGGAAGACACACTTGTGTTTGCAAGCAAGGCCTTCGCGTTTCTGGAGCAACTGTGTCACAAAGGGTCTGTGTCGAACTGGTGGTTCCCAAATAAAGTGGATGGGCTATTCAGGGTTTTGCAGTGCCAAGTCCTGGACCTCCAACTGCAGCTGAATGAGGAGTATGCAGCCGAGGTGCAGATCGCACAACCACGTCTGTTTTTGTGTACTCCAGCTGCTGCTGAGACGTTGCAGAAGAAAAGCTTTGACATACTCAAGTACATGATCAGCTTAAGTCTATATGCTGGCTTCCTGATCAATCCTTGCACAAAACTCTCTCTCTCTCTCAGGAAGTGGTTCCTGTTCCATGAGTATCTGTAATGGTTGTTTGCCGCATACTGCTGCTCTCTGATAGTTTTCAAGCTGATGTCCATAACATTCAACATCTGATTTAGTTCTTGGTTGGTTGAAGGTTTCCAGGCTGCAAGCTACGAGAGTACCAATAAGAAGTTCCAATTGTGCAGGAGTAGTAGTAGTACTCGGTACGAGAGACAGTCTTTTGGAGTTACGACATTCATTGTGTCCACGCACAACTGTGAGAAGTTTTTGTACAGGAAGAAAAGAGCCGTTGTCCCATTGATTCAAGCGGAAGATGGCACTATCAGCTACATCGTGGAGCTTACATACCCTCGCACCTGGCGTCACAAGGACGTCCCCCTCACCGCCAAGGTCGGAAGCGACGAACGTGGCTATCCGCAGACATTGGAAGTATGTCCTGCTCACTCATGCCAACCCTAATAATAAATTCATCTAGATGTTTGTCGAATTTCATGTTAATTCTTCATGTGTAACTCCGTGATCACCGCACTGTATTCCAGAACTAGAATTCGAGAAACTAGATAGCTGGAATTCCAGCTGCTTCCTGACGCCTCCTTCTAGTCTAGCTGCGGAACTAGATCACTCTATTGATGCGAGGTTTTTATGGGTCTTCAAGATGTACTGCACCTCCTGCAAGGTTCTACTTGTACTCTTTCTGCGGCACTAGATCGTTCTAATAATGCCAGTTCTTTATGGGTCTTCAAGATGTACTGCACCTCCTGCCTGGTTCTACTAGTGCTCTTGCTGCAAAACTAGATCATTCTATTAATGCCATTTCTATATGGTTCTTCAAGATGTACTGCACCTCCTGCCTGGTTCTACTAGTGCTTTTGCTGCAAAACTAGATCATTCTATTAATGCCATTTCTATATGGTTCTTCAAGATGTACTGCACCTCCTGCTTAATACTCTGGCTGCAGAACTAAATCATTCTATTAATGCCAATTCTCTATGGGTCTTCAAGATGTAGTGCACCCTCTGCTTGGTAGTGCTCTTGTTGCAGAACTAGATTATTCTATCAATGCCAGTTCTTTATGGGTCTTCAAGATGTACTGCACCTCCTGCCTGGTTCCAGAGCTCATGCAGAACTACGTGATTAGGGTTTCTCAATGCCAGTTTCTTCATGGGTCTTGATGATGGGTACTAATTACTGCAGCTGCAATTACTGGATTTGCGCAAGGTTGGAAGTTGTTTAAAGCAACGGACAAATAATTATTGCCGCAATGTTGGTTGGCAGGTGGATTTGTTGAAACTGAACAAAAGGAGCTGGGGTTGGCAAGAACAGGATACGGCTCTCATCACCTATCTAGATCTTCCCATTGCCACAGTCTCGTCGTTATCGGGTTCACTCCTCTCTTTCAGTCGCAGTAGTCGTCAAGGCTACTACTACTCATGTGCCGCCAGCACAGCAACAGCAGCAAGGGACAGCAGCTACAACCTGATCAACAAGGCGCGTGAACAAGCAGGAGCGGAGTACTACAGAATTGGGGTGGAGATTGGGGGCGGAGGCGGGATCGATCCCGACTTGCGGCAGCTCTACGTGGTGGGTAGCAAGGACAGAGACTCAGTGTACTACAAGTGCTTCGCCAACTCGCTCACTGAAGAAGTGGTGGCTGTTTACCGTTTCCATAGAAGCTACAGATTCCACAGAAACAGAAGCAACGGAAACAGCAACGGAGGTGGAGGAGAAGGAGAACTGCATGTCGTTGGACGCGGCAACCGCGCGGGTCTTCGTCACCTCATTGTTTGTGTCTTCTGCTCCCTGGGCTTCACCACCGCCGTCTGACTCTGACACTCTCCCCTTCCCCCCGCCCCTTTCACGTTTTTGCCCTAATTGCCGGCGCTAATATTTAATTAATTAAACTAATTTGGCGCCACCCTAATCATCCACGCCAGCGAGCGAGCGAGAAAGAAGAAAATTTGCTTTCAAATCCACCAGCCCAAAACACAAGACTTTTTTCTCTATTGGGGGGCGGGGGGTGGGGGAAGAAGACACAAATGGACCAAAAAACAAAGACTTTTTTTTGGAGGCATATAAGTGTCCCTGAAAACGAGAATTTTCTTTGGGGGGCCATAAATGATGGACCGAAACCAAGACATTTTGTTTTTGGATATGTCACAATTGGACCAAGCACAAGACCTTTTTTTTTGGGAGAGGGGGAGGGGCAAAACAGAAGTGGACCAAAAACAAGACTTTTTTTTGTTTTTGGGTAACATCACAAATGGACCATAAACGAGACTTTGTTTTTTTTTGGTGGGGCGGGGGGTAGAAAACAAGACTTTGGAGACAACTGGATTCCAGAAACCCTAAGATGCAGGTGGCACCTGGATGGCCTTTTTCTGCAGAGATATGGAGGCATGTGCACTTGTACCCACTTGGAGCTGCGAGTTCCACAGGAGTTCTTCCCAATTACGGTGGCGGGAAGAATTGATGGACTTTAATGCTCTACTTACTAGAGAGAGCGAGTAAGTATTCCTTGCGAGAAAGTACAAAATCAGTTTTGTTCCCAAAGAATGTCAGAGCCATCTGATGAGATGAAAACTTGTTTATTGACTGAAAAATATTGTAAATATCACACACTATTTCCTTCCATCCATGACTCCAACATTGTAATTACTATGGCCACTGTTCAGTTATTAAATTGGGATTTGTTCGCCACACTTGATGATGATCATGACTCATATCAGCTGCATTCGTAACTAGGAATAATAATAAAATAACTTGAGTTGTGGTTAGAAAAAAGTCATAGTTTTTTTTTTTTTTGGGTGGACAAATTTTGTCTTTTTTGAAGTATGGGAAACTTTTGGAATTTTTTGTTTCTCTAGTGTAAATTCGACTAATTTTTCCAATCTTTAAAATAATCGCCAAATTTCTATATCAGAAATTTGGAAAAGAGAGAGAGAAAGAGATGTTAGTTGTATGTATATTTTCATGGATTATTTTGTATGTCTTGATGTAGACTTTGAGACAACGATGAGGGGGAGCCTTAAAGCACAACTCAATATTTGGTGGTCAAGATCGAAATTGTAATGTTGACTACTCAGGTTTTGAGTTTGAACCAAAATGAGACAAAAAAAAAAAACCCCTATTTTTAAAGTTTAAAAAATTGAAATTAGGGGTTTTGAGGAGACCTTTAAAAGGTAAAAAGCCTTAGTTGAGAACCTCGCAAGAAAGAAAATACCTTTTATATTCAATAATGGTGGACTATTTTGCCTTTGAAACTTCCAAAACTGTTGTAGAAAATAAGATTTAAATACCAATGGGTTATACCTTACACACCTCAATCGAATTGGATGGCTAAATTTTTAAAATAGAATTTCAAAAAAACAATTCACAAGTGATGTTTCACCAAAAGGGGTTTACATAAAAAATTTCTTTTGTCATTCATGAAAACATTGCATTCCTTATTGTTTGAATGACACAATTAATGAACACACTAGGAAAAATGGCCACACAAGAAGTGGGGAATGTTTAAAAGAAAAACCTATAATAGAATGTAGGTGTCTAGGAATGAGAAGTTCACTCCTAAACCGAAGCAAATGGGGGAAAAGCTTGATTCCAAAAATTTGAACTGCATGTTTGTGATTTTGAAGTCCATATGTAATAAAATCTATAAGTTGTGTGACCTAAACAATAAGAAGGTTATCACCATTAGAATGGTGTCGATTCTTTATTCCAAAGCAAGCCACAAGCAAAGATGTGTTTACTTTGAAGAAAATCATGAGAATTAAAGGACTCAAATGGTGACAGAAAAGTTATCCTTGAAATAACCTTTACTTTGGGCCCAACTTTGGTCGTCACTATATTCACTCATCCTTCCTTTTGAGCTATAATGAGGATCAAAGTCGCTAATGAATATCAAAGTGAAGATCACTAATTAAAGACGAACTCCTAAAAGATGATCACCATGATTTTCTTTGTAACTAGACTATGGTTCACCTAAGTTATGGTCACATAAATTAGAAGACAATATAAGTAGGGGCTAATTAAGTTAAGGCCTCGTTACCCACCTACTTACATAAGATAAGGATGACAGAAAACTTACATGGGGAAATTACATATGGTTTACCTAAGGGTATCAAAAAGCTATATAGGGGTTAGACGTGGACTACTTAAGGTGCTACGTAAAGATACTTAGGGCCCTATTTAAATTGATGGATGCTCAAAGATTATTTAAATGTCTACATAAGGGTTATGAGTCAGCTTTAAATACTCTCATATGTAAGCTTTATGTAGCTCCTTTTGCAAGATGAATTGATTGTAAGTAGGCCCCTAAATAATCTTCAGATATCTTGTCACCTAAGAAATCCTTAAATAGTCCCACAAATAAGCTTTATGTAACCTCCTTTTGCACTATGAATTGATGCTAGGTAGCCTTCTAAATAATCTCTAGGTATTATATAACCTAAGGAATCCCTAGTTAGTCTCACAATTAGGCTCTATGTAACCCCTTTAAGCAACCATTATGTATTCCATAATCTAGGCAAGTCCCTAAGTGTCTCCTTAAGTAGTCTCTTAGGTGAACCTTAGGTAGTCCTTTATCCCATAAGGCATAGTAATGGCATACGAAATACGAGTATTTTTCGAAGGTGCTCAAAAAGAAGTATTTTGAAATATTTTTTAAAAAGCATTATAATGATACAAAGGCTTGAAAATTGGCCTTTGTATCAAGTATTTTCAAGTATTTTTTTAAAAGCCCAAAAAAACAAATAATACGCGTATGTTTGAATCAAATTGAACGTATGTCACTACTATGCCATAAGGTAGGGAGGACCCTAGTTGTCTCCCTTATTAGTTCATAGGTAGCTTTCTAAGTAGGCCTTATGTAGTTCCCTAAATAGTTTTTTGATAACCCCTAAGTATTCCCTTAAGTAGGTTGAATGTAGTTTTTAAAGTAGCCCTTACATATCCCATAACTGAAGTAGGTATTTCTAGGTAAGTTTTTAGATGTTTCCTTAGATTCCCTAAGTAGGCCTTAGGTAACCCACTACGTCCACATGTATCTAATAACCTAGGTAAATCCTTAGGTGTCTCCCTAGATAATTCCTTAGGTAATTCCTAGGTATCCCCTAGCTTAAGAAATCCCCAACTAATTCTTGGAGTATCCCATAATGTAGCTACACCGCTAGGTAAACACCTATACATAGGCAAAACACAAGAAACAAAAGGAAACTCAAGTCATCCTAAGTTGAGGAAATTTGAGTTTCTTCTCTTGTTATTTTCCTTTAGCAATCCCATCTTGCATGTTGACTATAAACCTTAGTTTCAATGAAACCCAGGGTTTTGCTCCTAGGTTTCTTTGTCTTTGTGGATTACTTTAGCATCTTGGAAAGAAACAAGGTACAAAAACCATAATAGTAATTTTTAAAAACATGCAATAAATTGTGAAGTTAGAAACTTTTAACAACTTGACAATGATAAAGATGAAGGCATTGAAGCTTGGGATCAAGGTGAGAATGATGGTGAGTTGGAACAAGTATGAAAAAAATTTAAAAATAACAATACTCTTGGGATGTGACAATTTAAAGTGGAGATGTCTGCAAAAGGGATTTGTAGGTTATATAAATCTATTATGCACACTTGGGAATGGTTGGATAGTCAAAGGTGGCAACTTACAAAGAGGTAGAAAATGGAGATAATGCAAAACCAGTAGGCTGAAATTGATTCTGAGTTGAGATATTCTGAAGAGAGAAAAATCTAGTCACTTGTTGAATTATCCCTTAATAAAGAGAGAAGTAATTGGCAGAAAATGGATTCTCAAGCCAAAATAGAGCTGTTTGGGGAAATTAATGGATATTATAAGGTGGTACTAACTAAGAATAGGTAGACTGAACCTAATGCAATTGATTACCTATAAACAAACCTTTCCTCTAGTGGCAAAGTTGCATCAACTTAACTTGTTTGATTTGAAATCTATTAAGGACCTAGAAATGCATGACCTGGGTGTGGTCATGAAACTTTCAAATGGGAATTTGAAATAAACTGGAACGACCTCAAGGAGCACAAGACCACAACAAGTAGCACATGGTTTTGGCAACATATTGGCTCAAATGCTCATCAAGGGCTATATATGATAAGTGAACTTATACTTTAAATTGATAACTCTAGTCAATTACATTTGGATCATAATGTTCCAATCCAAAGCACAAAGCCAAAAGTCATTGTTGCTACGTATGTGGATGATCCTATCATTCCATATGACATAGGAGAGTTACAATGATCAGAAGACATCTTCTTGAAAAGAAATAGAATAAGTGGTTTGAGTCCTATAGGCTGGAGTTGTAGGTAAGTCAACCCCAAAATACATTGGGAACAATTCCAAGAAGTTTAGCATAAGGGACTGTAGAGATGTTTCAATTCCTATGGAAGTGCTTATAAAATTTCCTAGGAGCCAAATTGCCATTTTGACAAGGTGTGGGGAACGTCACATATGCCATGATTGCCAATCTTTCATGGAAAATGGGAGTTTTAGTATAATTCATGAAGCACCTAAACAATCCAAACACAAACACAATGATGTGTTGTGAAGAGAGCATTGAACTATTTTGACATTCCAAAATCATTTGGTTGTAGCATGGAGGAAAACCCATTCATAGTTGTCCAATCCTTGGATATTGTTATGCGAATTCAGGTGGTGGTACTAACCCTAGAAGGTCTACAACTAAGTGGGTGGGTGTTCTTGCACCATGGATGGCAACTTGTAACCTATGGGTTCTGAAGTGGAGTCCATCCAACCCCCATTAAGAGTGTGAAGGAAAGAGTCTTTGACCCTTGTAATGGGTTTCAACAACCACCAGTTTTATCAGATCTGTTCACATCAATGTCCTTGAAGAGGACTTCTAAGATCATGTTATACAAAACCAGTTTCTGTTTTAAGTTAAAACCAACCACCTCCATCTTATGGCACTTATGCCAAACCATACACACCTGGTCCAGAAGGATGCACTATGAAATCTTCAGCTGGTTGCATTCCTTCACTTTTCTGTTAGAGGTTTCTTTGGCTGAAAAATGCTCGTACAAACTTTTCTGACCATGGTAAGCAGCAGCCAAAGTCTCAAAAAGACTCAGGCTGTAGTGCAGGAGGACCACCTATCTAGTATAGTTTCTAACACTACAAGAATTACTGGGTGACCTGTAATCCAACACATTCCATCATCCAATGTATTCCATAATGCTCACCAAGGCTACTTTGCGATTACTACCCAGCTTTTGCACAGTCATCATCCTCCCTGTTGCACACCAAATTTCCTCTCTCCCCCATACACAAAAAGCTTCCTCTAGTCCACATTTTCCATCCCTGTTCCCTTCCTCACCATTTCTCCTCCCATAGCTCCCCCCCCCTCCCCCCCTCAACCCTTCACACAGTTTTCCCATGATTAGTCCCTATTTCAGGCTAATTCTTCAGGCCTATTCTGCTCTCCTGCTGTCCTTAACCTGCTCCATAGGGCTCCTTTTCTATCACACCACATAGGGGTTGGCCCATCATCCTCATTCTATTTGAATTGTGAATGTTGTATACCTGCCTCTTTCCAGTACAGCACCATGCATCTCAATGTTCATAAAGAACCAGGGCTGATTTCCCTTTGTTAATACCTGCTTGTTTGAAACCAGAATAGCTTTCCTATCAGTACTGGCACATTACAGAAAATCATACAGTGCTGATTGCCAGGGTATTACAGGAATATGTAATGGACACCTGTAAAATTTCCACCATGCCGAAAAGGAAGCTGACGCACTTAGAAAGCAAAAAGGAAAGCCACCTGCCAGCTTGCAAGCAGGCTACTAGTCTGACAAAAAAAAGAAATGCTGGAAAGATAAAGAAATCAACCTGGTTTCTTTATGCAGAGGAAGCTCCCTCATGTTGGGTGTTCCTTAATTTGAGGCCTTGTGGCCAAGACAGTCTGTTTGCAACACAAGACCAACTTTCAGCATCTGCATAGGGTTTTCTTTGCAATCAATAAATAAATGGTCAGACTCTCTTTGGATATGCACACAACACATCTTTGAAAGGCTCCTCTATATCTGCAAGTAGTGTGCTAAGAAACAACATCACAAAGGGTATGCATGCTTAAGGTTGCTATCCAAATGCATGCAACACTAAAACATGACAGACAAAGGGGGGCACATAACAGCTGATGCTCCCTTCTTTCTAGTAAGATATGCATAAATTGACAATAAGATGCCAGGAATGTTCACTCCAAAGTTGGTCATGCCATGGATCCATATAAAGTCAGTCAGTAATGGGTCAGTCCATTATAAGAGTGATAGGATTCCACCACACCTTGTAATTGAAGAGATATTCTCACTATGAAGAATACCCATGGACACAAACCCTCAGATGGGTTGATCTCATTTTTCTTCTTCTCCTTCTTCTTCATGATAAGGAGGAACAGCCAAATTCACTTCTCTTTTTCTTGAGGGGATTGCTTGGAGAAAAGCTTGTGGTAGATCTTGGAGCTCCAATGCTTGTAACAGAACCTCCACAACTTGATTCACTGTGAGAACCTGTTGTTTGTATATCACATGTGAAACCTGAATGAAGATATGGAAAGAGCGAGGATAGGAATTTGACTAGAAATTCAATCTCTTCCAGAGAAAAACTGCCACTGCCATTGCAGCTTGCTCAACCACAAAGATAGGACACTTACTTCATGCTTGAAACCATGGACAAGATTTTGTGAAGAAACAGAAAAAAAGATAAAAGAATGGCAACCGAAGTTTCTACCTCTGAAGTTGTCAATTTCAAGTGCTCTCCAATAGGGAGCTTTGCATGTGAAATGCCGAGATTCATAGCCTTCATGAGTGTTGCACCTTTCCACTGGTTTCGGTCCACAATCCCACCCACGATGTATACTCCAGCAGGATCTACAGCAGTTAATAAGTTGGGCGAATCAGCAGTCAAGTAAACAAGATCTGTCTTCCTTGTCTCAAACACTTGCAACCAACATCGCTCTTCCTTGTTGATGAACCATTGCCGGGAGCCTTGAATCTTGTCAAGCTCATCTGCAACAATTCCTCTGCAGCTTGTTACAGAAAGCCGGCATGGCGTAGCTGCCTTCCCATTGGTACCATAACAAAACTTCACCTGCATTTTGTGTCATGGATTCTTCTATAAGCAAAGAGAAGGTATACAGGACACCAAACAACTTCAATCCTGCATGCATGCAGAATAAACCATTGGTGGGATCCTTGAATCTTGTTGAGTTCATCTGCAACAATCCCTGTGCAGCCTGTTACAGAAAGCCAGCATGGTGTAGCTGCCTTCCTGTTGGCACCATAACAAAACTTCACCCTTTTTTTGTGTCATGGATTCTTCGACAAGCAAAGAGAAGGTATACATTACACCAAACAACTTCAATCCCATGTGCATGTGGCACAGATTATCCACTATAGATAGATGCAAGGATCCTGTAAAATCAAGAGCGTATGATTTCTACCTTGGCATTTGCAGGCCTGAATCTGCTTTCGTGGTTGTGTTTTTCTGCAGTAGATTTCTTCTCTGATACTGAAAGAAGACCTACCTGTCTGTGGGAAGGTTGCAGGTTCATGTCAGATGTGATACAAGAGCATGCAGCATCACATGCTCTTGCTCTTGATTGTGGGTACAAGAGCATCATGCAGCATCAACATGCTCTTGATCCTGATTGTGAGTACAAGAGCATGCAAGCATAGCTCTTGATCTTGATTGTGGGTGTAGAAGAGCAATCTGACGTTTTGAAGGTTTATGACTTGAAGAAGAAGAGATTGGGGGAATTCCGGAGTTCAGGGGGATGGGGTTTCTTTCCTTCCTTACCTGTTGCATCAAGCTGGAAAGCTGTGATGTGGTCATAAGATGCGAGAACTCGAGATCGATGACAATATCCGGAGCACCCATTTGCATGGCTTGCTCCATTTTCAGCTTCCGAGCTTTGCGAGCCTCTCTGCGCATGTGCGAAACCTCCACAATCCTCCGTCTGATGGCATCCATGTGTTGTTCCGAATGGGTGGCAAGCTTAGACTGCCATTCTTGTTCACGTCTCGTCGCTTCTTCCTGTTTCTTTCTCTCCTTGGCAGCTCTTCTCGCCTCTTTCCTGTCTGAAAACCCGCTTCCCTCCAGCTGCTGCTTCCCCTGCTCCATAGCTGCTGCTGCTTCTCCTCTTGAGAGAAGACGCCTGAGCCTAAGAGGAAGAAACCCATTTTGTCCATTCCCAAACACAGCAAGACCTCCTCCTCCTCCTCCTCCTCCTCCTCCTCTGCACAATCTACTTGCGCTTTTGTCTTGGAATCTGTTGTTCTTCACAATCTGGAAACCTCGAAGCTGAGGAGGCAGAGGCAGAGGAGATGCCATGTTGATGAGATGACGACTGACGAGAATACCATCACCCATTGGAGTTATTGTTCTCTGGTTTGTTGAGGATACGCTACTTTGCACTTGGTAAAACAGACGGCGAAAGGAAGGAAGAGAAGAGTATGATGGTGTTCAATGGAGCTTTGCTTCTGGAGTTTGCAGGTTGGGCAGTGGAATTCTGTCAGGTGCTGGCCTGCAACCCTGAAGTTCTGGGAAGATCAGAGGTGTGGGACATGCTTTGCTGTGTACCTCTTCATCTTCTAGCAAGAGCTTTCAGGCTGCTGTTTTCTGCTTTCAGAGTCAGGCTTCTTCCTCCTCCTCCTCTTGTTCCTCACAATGACTGAACTAGCAAGAATCTGTTGCAGCTGGGAAGCAAGCAAAGCAGGGCCTTTTTCTCTATCAACTTCTATTTTATTTCCCTTCAGCAAAATTCTTACTTGGGTTTTATAGTCTCTTCTGTCCAGACTCTTACAATCCAAATTCCTTCCCGTTTTTTGCTTTCTTTGTCCTTGAGCAATTTGTATACACAACAACAACAATTACACAAAGTGTGGAATGAATCTCTGGCTCCAGACCCAATCCTCCTACTGGAAACCAGTTTGTCTCTGTCACTGAAATTCCTTGTTCAGGAAACAATTCAGATTCAGATTCCTGGTGGGTGGAAGAATTCAGATCAGATTCAGATTCCTGGTGGTGGAAGAATTCAGGTACCTGGTGGTGGAAGATTTCAGATGCCCAGTGTCATACCCAAAATATTTAGGGTTTGAATTGCAGCTTGTATTGCTGGACCAGCCCTTGGGCCTTCTGGGTGTCATGTCAGAGATAGGGTTTGAATTTTGCAGCTTGTATAGAGGACCAGCTCTTGAACCTTGTTTGCTGTTTTGAGAATATGGGTAGAGTCAGTGTGCAATCAGCAATGACCGCACGATCAGCACACCCAGGTACATTTGTGGATGGCAGCCAGATTCTTTTGCCACTGCATCTGTAATGAAAACAAAAGTGCATTGGCAATCGTGAAACCATTTTTTTGTTCCTGTTCATGTTGGTCTGATTAGGGATTGATAGGTGGCAGCAATTTTCTTAAGATTTGTAACTACAAAGATCAGTAAGGCATTGCTCTCTAAGCAAGCATGCATGCAACACAAAGAGAATGTAGTCGATTCTAACTTCCTGTGGCAATGCTGCAGCATGTGCAGGTAATTATTGCACTTGCCATGGTGCAAGATGAGTTCAGTGCACCATGGTAAAAAACTCAAGAAGACAAAAGAGTTGAAGCATGACTCCATCAATTGAGAATATACAAGGTATTGTGCTGTCTTCATACTTGTTGCAATGCAATCTCAAAGTATATCATTTTGCTTTAGAAATGCTTTCTGGCAACACATTTCAAACATGCTTTGGAATGCATCATGTGAGCACTCCTCTGTCTTGACTACACTGTTTTTTTGTAGTACCCAACAGTGTGCTTTCAACACTCTTGATCTAATTTAGTGGAAATAAAGCAAGTGTTGTAGAACTACAGCAAATCTCAAACTCTTCACCTAATGCTTTCCTTTTGACAGTTGAGACTTTTTGAATGACCATTGAGGTTTAGGGTTTATTTGTCATTCTAATGCATCTTGTTGTGGATTTTTACTTATGGGAAAATGATAATTTAAGTCAATTGTGAAAGCAGAATAGTATCCTATTTTAGGAAACTTTTTGTAGCAAAGTGATTTTGCCATGCCTGCTCCTTATGATTTGTTGAAACTGTTTGCTAAGCTCTACCTTCTTAACCATCCAAATTGCACTGTATAACAGCATAGATTGATGTTTCAAGTGCCCTGCAAAAGGTTGCTTTTTTGGAGACCAATTGCAGTTTAATTGGAATGAAATGCAGTTGTGATACAAACATGCAACTTCCCTTGGGAAATGTGATGTCGAAGACTACAATCTTCATTTGTGCACCATGCTACAAAACAGTAGCAGTTGTAGTACAGGACTCATACTTGTCAGAGACATCCAAGGTGAGGGTGCATACTATAAAGACACTGCCAATGATATGACACAAGTTTGTGATGAAATGTGAGAATGATCTGTGAGTTGTTTCCCTCATGAACACCTGCACAAGGAAAAAAAGTTATGTTGAGTTGTGTCAGATTTATGAGACAATAGTGAGTCATGAGAATGTGGTTCAATTACTGTTCAGACATTAATCCCCTAGATTGTCCTATGATTTTATGAGAAGTTTTTATACAAATACAAGGATTATTACAAAGTGAAGTATCTATATTTCAGTGAAAGGACTCTCATGCTCAACTCTTTCATGTGCAAGTCTCTCTCTAGACTTACAGTTGTAACTCCTTGATTCACAGGGAATGCATTCTTGAAATTTAGTCTAAGTGGTTGTCTGTGAAGTTATGGAATCTTCTCTTGACTGATAATGGGCCCACATGGGTGCCATCTAAATTCACAAGATTTGGTGGTGAAAACTTTTACCTATGGAAGTTTAAGATGCAAGTGTTCTTGGAGGACAGAGCCATGGAGCATCCTCTCTAGAGAGGAGGGGAGGCCTAGTGGGGAGGGAGATCCTGAGTTTACTAACATAGATTGGAAAGCTAAATCTTTTATCATTCAATGTTGACAAGATGAATTAGTGTCCAACATGTTTTCTTGCAAGAATACAAAAGAGACATGTACTACCTATTGAATCATTATGAGACAGAAGCTTTAGCAAATAAATTGTTTTTAAGATGCAGCTTATTTACTTTGAAGTTTGCTTCTATTGACACCATGTTGCAACACATTAAGAAGGTGAAAGCTATGGCATATCAATTGCAAGCACTTAGTGTAGAGGTTGAGGATAGTGGCATTGTTATGGTTCTACTTTCTAGCCCTCTTCCTAAAATAATTTAATTGTTGCATTGGAGTTGCGATTTGACAATCTAATCATTGATTTGGTTGTAGCAAGGGTCCTCCACGATGAGTTCAAGAAAGTGGAGAATGAGGGGACTAGTAACAATGCACAAATAGCTTTTATATCTCAACAAAAGCTTAATGTGAAGCAATCTCCTAGGTAACAAGAAGTGAGATGTTTGTAACTACTGCAAAAAAAAAGATCATTGCATTAAAGATTGTAGGTAGAAAGTTGCCAACTTGAAGAACAAATCAAGTGTTGTTGTCACTCATACTGGAGAGTAAGCCTTCCATGCAACAACCAATAATACAATGAAGGGGATTGGTTCATTGATAATGGAACAACTCAACATCTTCAAAAGTTATGAAATTATTTTTAAAAAGACATTATCTATATATATGGGACATGATTATATTCGAAATGTAATACATGGAAGGGAAATGTGCTTCTAAACATGAGGAATAGATAATGTGGTTAAATTGGTTGTATAGAAGTCTTCTACATTCTTGGACTAATATTTAAGATTTGTTTTCATTGAACAAAGTTTTTCTTACAATCTAAAAGTGTAGTTTTAGAAAGTTGAAAACATTATTTATAATGATGATGATGATGTCGTCAAAGTGCTAAGGCTACTAAAGAGAATTTGTTCTAGAAGTCGTTTTGTTTACATGTTTTGATTTACTAGTTGAGAATGCTCAAAGACAACAAATAACTTGAAGCTTTGGCGTGAAAGGTATGGTCATTTGGGAGAGCAAAATTTGATGCAAGCAACGGAATCAAGTCACTAAAATGGTTGCATGTGTTTATTAGAATCATCTTGAAAGTTGTGTAGATTATGTGGTAGGCAAGTAGTGTAAAACAAATTCTTAAAAAAAAATTCATTTTTCAAATGACCAAACACCAAAAGCTTGATATGGTGCATACAAACTTGTGTGGACCTGTGACGACTATTTTAGTTGGTGGAACATGTTACTTCATGACTTCTATGATGAAAAGTCAAGGATGGTGTGGATTTATTTAAAGAAAAAGTCAAATGAATTGATTGTTTTATACGTATGTAGAATGATGAAGGAAAAATTGGCCCCAAAGGAGTGGGCTTAAGTGTAGGCTAAGTGGAATGTAAGATTTTAGGATGTAACTTAGAATTTTCACAAAGGCTATATAAAAAGGAACTCCTCCCAAAAAAAAATTTATTTATTTTCATTTGAGACCAAAGATGTCTTTGTAAAGTGAAAGTCATGCCTTTTATTCTAAAAATGATCATTTCACCTCTACCTCAAATGATGAGGAAATATTGAAAGATATGGACCAAAAGGACATGGCTACTTTTCGTTGCATGATAATTATTTACAACTTTCATGATTTTTTCACATCACATGAGATTGAAAATGGGGTGAGGCAATATGTGGACCCAATAGTTGGTTTTCAAAACATTTTGACTTAAATATGAAGCACCACACATGTTTATTCAAGACTTTGAACATCTTTACCTAGGTGGAATTTGAAGTTTTATTTATTTTTTCTTTCAGTTTTTAAATTTAAGGTCTGATCCTTTTGGGGTCTATTTTTAGGGTTATGGTTTAAGGTTAAGGTCTACTTTTTATTTTGTTTCAATTTTTTCATTTAGGGTTTAGGGCTTTTAGGCCTTCATTTAAAGTTTTCTTTTGGGTTAGGATTTACAACTAGGCTCTTATTTTCATTTTTAATTTCAATTTCTTCATTTGGGGTTTAAGCTTTAGGTTTATAATGTTTGTTTTTGTGTGATGATGTAATTTTCATTACATCATGCATTAATTATGCACTTGCAAATGAAATCTGTTGGTCAACATTCAAAGAAAAGAATTCATTAATTATTCACCCATAGGAATTGTTAAGTTATTGGGCTCATACACGATAGCTTGATTGAAATCTAGAAACCTTAGAATAACAAGGAACATAAGTTTTGGTTTAATGATTGGAAGAGAATCTATGTTATGAACAACACCATCATTTTGGACTATTCATATACATAGACACCAACTACTTTAGGTCCTATCATGATGTGAACATTTTATGGCATATGAATGTTTATTAACATTTACACTAACATTTCATTTATGGAAATAATTATTTTGAATATCTCTAGGGGGATCAAAGGTATATGTGCGAAGAGATGTTTATTGTGTCCAAGATAGGACGAGGAAAGTTTGCCCTAAATGTTAACCATGATGTAGTGCAAACATTCTACAAAATGCATGCAAGTTTTAGAGTGGAGATGGAATTGGGGATTGGTGGCTCAAAGAAAAAATGGAGATGCTTCATGAAGAAATTTGATTCAACAAAATCCAAATATACATATTTATTTTGAAAGCTTTCTTCATTAACTTCCTATGAATGAGGTGTATAAACTTCACATAAAATGTGGTTGGGGACCAAAATCCTAATATAGTTACACATGGCTAGCAAGGGGACTTTTAGCTACAAGTACAAAACTACTTTAACCTTTGATCTAAATTCCTCCTTTCATATAACACCTAAATTTTTAATTACCTTCAAGTTGTTGATCTTGATTTTTTTTTTGCTCATTGTTGATTTTCATTTTACCCATCGAAAAAACATTTCAAATCTTGAAGGTGGAAGCAAAATGGGATGCCATTGTTGCCATGTTATTGGATTAGTTATATATCATCTTCACCTTGGTCATCATCCGTTCACCATGACCTACATATGGTCCATAATCTAGATATGCATTTGGGATAGGGTTGAAAACCTTCATGTTCAAGGGAACTTGAGCTAAGAATTGTTGCCCTAAAAGTGTGTACACCATCCAGCACATTTTGGTGTCTCTTCAAACATTTCTTGAAACATGACCATCTATAGTTTTGAAACATTCAATAGTAGAAAACCCCCATTTTGCAACTTGTGTTAAGTGACTAAAAGTGTTGTTTGGACTATTTTGGAAACCTTAATGCAACTTAATTGTATTGTTTTGATAATTAAGTACATAATTCAATTTGAAGTATTTAACGAAAACTAGCTTCTTAATCAGACAAGGAATTAAAACCATCAACAACAAAAGAATCCTAACTAAAGATCAAATCAATTCAATTCCCAACTTTTTTTATTTTTTGGAAGTAAAACCCCCCATTTGCAATGGAAAATTACTTAATATAAAACTAATCGAATTGAAAACCAAAAATAAATCAAGGTAAATGAACCTTAAAGCTCAATTGCATAAAAAGGACACCTATTTTTGCTCATTGTAACACACTCTTTTAACATTGGAAGGTGAACCCAAATAATTTAAACTAACAAAATCCATATGCAACAAAAAATGAACATTTGTTGCAAATTGATCAATGGTTTCATATTGTGATCTCAAGTACATTTATCATTGATAACATTATTATAATATATTATTCTAATTTTGTTTCAAAATAATGCTAACTAGTCTTAATGAAGTGGTCAAAACATTTTCATGCCAAACTACTTCAATCAAATAACATATTCAAACCAAAAATAAAGTCTCACCTAACCATTTCAAGTACATTCAATGATTTTTTTACAAGGGTGGCATAATTTTATTAAAATAAATAAATCAAGTTTTATTTTGACAAAATGATGGTCAATTCGATCAAAGTGATCAATGCACCATTGACACACAATAAAATTATTCAAAATACATACCCACCCATAAAAAAAACCATTGCATTGACCATTTCAAACACACTACTTGGTCACACACAAGAGAACACTAAACACATTAACAAGCACCTGACCATCATGGCTAGATTATCTTTAAACATGATTAGATTAATGTTAAGCACATAACCCTTTCAAGTGCAGTAGTTGATCACAAACAATCTAACAACATGCAACTTCACAAATACCATGAACTCCATGTTGAATTGACAATTATTAATTAAAACCCAAGGTGAAACAATTGAAAAAGATTTTCCTTATTTGAATTCAAACGAAGGGAGTTCAATTAAAGATGCAACTCGTTGCAATGAACAATGGGCCAAAAGAGAGTATAACAATCCTCATGTGTCCTTCCAACATGAACAAAGACAATGAAGTACTCCAAATAGCCCAATATTCGGAAGCCAAGATGGCAATTGTAATGCATAAGGACCTAATGAGAGTGACAAAAAACAAGATCCGACATGTAAACAACATGCATGGAAACAATGAATGTGCCAAAATGGCAATTGGTTGGATGTCTCCTTGTAACACACCATCACAACAATCAAAGGTGGTTCAAAAATTACAACTACAACATAATTTTGGGGGGTCCTTATTACCTTTTTGAGGAACCACTTATATAAGGTGACATTAAATATATGTAAAGGCAAGTTAGGTGTTCTTGAGAAATTCAAAAGGAGTGATGATTATAGATACATTAAGAAGATGAAACAAATGGGCCATCACATCACATTGACACAATTATGGCTAAAGGTAGCAAAGGTTACACAAGAAAGGGCAACTCCATTCAAGAATGGAATTTTGGGTGTGCAAAAAGGTTATGCCCCAACAACGTTGTTAAGTTCTATGAAAACATGTAATAGGCCTATGACATGCACAACTATGATGTTTCTATGATTTAGATCTATGACAAGTTTGGTGCATAAACATGTCATAATGGTGATACCTTTGTGGTTGCCAAGATTGCATCAAAAATAGTAAATTTGATTATTTCACATCAAAGAGAATGGTAATTTGTATTGTTTTACATCAACACATAAAACATTTCAATCCCCAATTTCTACATCTTTAGAGATAAACATTTTAGGTGTAATTACATTGAGTGTTGTGAACTTGGATTTACCATGACTATGCAACCTAAAGCATGGATGATTGTGTGTTTGTTTTCAATATGGATTTTTCACTTCATTGCATCAGTGCAAACATGTGGAGGCAACGCAATGGAAAATAAACACTTCTTAATTCTTGATGGTCATAATTTTCCCATGTCACTATTGTTGTAGTTTAAACAAGAAAAGTGGGGTTAGACCTAATGACATTGCCATCACACACATCCCACGCATTGCAATGATTAATTGTTTTTTAGTTTGAGTTCTTTTTTTGTGTATACAAAGATGTTTGGACTTTAGCAAATAAGGGGTAAGGCATGACAAACAAGATTTGTCTCAATGGGTTTCATTGGCCTTTAAGAAAACTTTGACTTTGCACAACATTTGAAAGGGTTTTGAAACAATTAGCATATGGCCATTGAATCCCAATGCCATGGTGGGTAACATTACTACAATTCAATTTTTTTTATTGGGAAATCCAATCAAAAGGCACCCCATTTGGATGAGCATAAAAAATACCATGTAGGTATCAATTTGGATAAGTTGATTTGAACCTATTTAGTGTGATTGAGTGATCTTTTCACTGTCATAATGTTAGAGTATTTGACTAGTCATTTTGGTTGGTGGATAGTGGACCATTTGACTATTCAAAAATTTACACTATTTTTTAATTTAAAATATTACCAAAAATAATAAGTAAATAAATAGTACATAGTTCAGGTAGGTCATAAAAAGGTAAGTAGGTAGGTAATAATCTAGCCTAGCCTAGCCTAGCCTAGCTTAACCACTTAGCTTAACTTACTTAACCTACCTACCCTAACCTTTTAAGCGTGTATATAGGTTGTAAGTATTATGAGATGAACCCTTCACCTCCCCCGTGATAATCCTTGAATCTTTATTTATGGAATACATTTTCCAAAGTTGACAGAACTTGTCAATTCTTTTATTTCATTGTTTATTTCACATCATTAATTATGTATGTAAATAAGAAAGTTAGGTAATTAATAGGTAGGTTACACGATGGTTGGTAAGTATAAGGGGTTGGTAAGTAGGTAGCTTATAGTCCATAGAAGGTAGGTAGGTAGGTTGTAGGAGGTAAAAAATAGTTAGGCAGGAAAATCTTAGTAGGTATGAAATATGAAGTAGGCATGTAGGTAAGTAAGTGGATGGATAGATATGTAAGGAGTAAGTTAAAGATAATCGGGTAGGTAAGTAAATTGGTAGGTATATAAATAAGTAGGTCATAGGAGGTAGGTAATTAAGTAGGTGAATAAATTGGTAGGTATGTAAATAGGTTTAAAAGGTAGGTAGGTAAGTAAATTTGTAAACAAAGTTGTCAAAACCAACATGAAGCACCAAAATTGCATCCATCTATCTAAATGTTCAAATAAACAAACATGAACTATTTGATTAATAGTGGCCATTAATCCAATGATTGAATTTTTAAAAATTGTTGCCCAAAACATTTTGATCATTGCTTGAATTTTTTCGGGCAATGCTTAAAAACTTCAAATGTTAATTTGTTATCAGCTTCAGTTGCCAACCCGGGTGATTAAAAGTTGTTGGTCACCATTTGGTCATTAAATTGGACGACTGAAAAATTTCAATCACACAAATCAAGTGATCAAAAATTTGGTGACAAATGGATTTAACCATTTGATGGGGTGCATTTTAATTTTCACCATTGATTTAACAATTGAATTTTTTTTTTTAAATCCCAAAAACATTTGATCACTATTTGAAAAAAAATTGGTCACCACCCAAAAGTTTTTTCAATCACCTTTGGTCACTACAAAATTATGGTGACTGAAAGTTGTTTAAATTGCCACAAGATTTAACGTGATTGAGTTATATGATTTTTAGTCACCCTTGATTGTCATTTGAACAACCCAACCTTGTTTTGACCTTGGTTGATCTTAGGTTGACCTAAATTGACTTTATATTGATGTGATGTAAGGTTGGATTTGCATCCAAATGCATTCATCATGTCATGACAAATGCATGGATGTGGGGATAACATTATTTGTAGGATGGTAGGTGGGAAAAATGAAATAGGTAGTTAGGTAGGCAAGTAAGTTGGTAAGTAAATAAATAGGTAGTTGGAGGTAAGTAGGTAGGTAAGTCAAAGGAGGTAGGTAGGTAGGTAACTAAATTGGTATGTAAGTAAACTTAGACTATTGCTTAGCCTAGTTTGTAATTATCTTTCCCTATTAAGTAGCATAGGATGTCCAATTTGATCATAACATAATTGTCCATCTTAACGAAGAATGTCATTTTGCTTTGTCCAACTTGATTAAATGTTTCAGTTGACTAAAAAGCATTAACCATTTTGACCAAACTAGTCATTTTTTGTTCAAATTGACTAAATGTTCAAGTGATAGATAATCAAATAGGTCACTTTCATTAAGTTCACTAGTCAAAAAATACACACGTCATTCAAGCCCCAAGCCTTTAGTCAAATTGTACATGTTCACTAGTAAAAAAAACTTGTAAAAACTAGTTGACATAATGAATCTTGTTGTTTAAGATTTGCAAATATAAGAAGTTTTTAAAGAAGGTTTGAGAACAATGCAAAAAGATTACACATGCCATTATTTTGTCAATCTAAAAAAACATGGGTAGTTGGACCCATGTCTATTGAAGATGATGCATCCAACTTGGTAAATAACAAAAATCAAAGGTCACCAAGATTGACAAGTAGCAACAATTAGAAGTCACCAAGAATGCTAATAAATTTCATGCATGACTATCAAGGACTATATGTCACAACAATGCTAGGATGAAAGCATGGTAAAGTAGACCAAAAAATATATTAAAAAAAAGGTAAAAAAAGGTTGGTCCAATCTTTTACATAAGTAAAATAAAGTGCAATTATTTAAAGATAATAATTTGAATGCATATTAAATATATGATTAATCAACATCATTGTAATATAGTAAAGATTATCTTCATGTTGATCATTAAATTTTTTTTAAAAAATTCAAATATATTAAAACTTGTTTATGGCTATTTATTTATTTTATTTTTTCTGACAAGGGGCAAAATTTACTCTACCTTGCCGACACTTGCCATCTATTGCCCAATTTCTTGCTTTTCCTAAGGTTGAAATTAGTTGACCTTGGAAAAAACCAAGTGAAGAATCTTTAATCAATTGCACAAAATCGATCATGTTGACTTCAAAACATTACTTAGTATCTCTAAAACAAAAGGAAACTAAGGAGGCAACCACCAAAGATTAAAAAATGCAAGAAACAAGAACAACTTGCAAATAAGGAAAATAATGTGTTCAAAAAAATAAATAGAAAGAAAGACAAACAATGATGACTCTTGGACAAAGAGGAAAAAAGAAGGTTCAATGAAGCTTGGTCAATGAAAGACATTGCAACTCAATCGACTGCACTCCACGCACCAAACTATCAAGATTAAATAGGTTTAATTTGCAATTGGTAAAGCCTCCATTGGTGTACAAGCCCACATTGCTTTCCATGCCAATTTATGAGTCATAAAGTTCTACCAAGACTACTTAACACAAGAGAGCATTAGAGCCTCATGTTGTGATCTTCTTTTTCATCCCAATTTGAATCTTCATTGCCATTGCCAAAAGAATTTTTGGTGCCATTGTTGAGAGAAAATCTCAACAGAACAAAGGTGCAACATGGGAAATTAATAGTTTTTTTTGTTGAAACAACTTGTTTTTACACATTACATTGATTAATGTGATTAGCATTAGGTTATACTTGTATCAAAGTTGGGTTTCTCACGTAGCCATTAAAGGCAATTGCCATGTTGTAAAATTGATGAATTACTTTGAATCAATTATTGCAAGTCATTAATTTTAAAAGTCAAATACATTTTTCGAACACCAAATGTCACTCTTTTGTGCATTTGATTGCAACATGTAGGTGCCTAGGTGATTATTTTGACATGCATAAGTATCATTTTTTGGCCTTGGATTTTTCATTCTTAGGATACACTCTAATATGAGCAGGCATGGCAACTATCAAAATAGTGGCCTTGTATATCTGAGTTTTAGGTGTCTATGTGTGCCCACTTTTGGAGATTCATAATTTATTTCCTCTCTAAAAATGATGATTTAATTTGGGTGGGCTTCTCATCCATTTGCTAATTGCTGAAAATTGTTTTATAAATATTATATTTTTGAGAAATAGTTGTACAAACTATTTAATTAAGGTTCATTTACCTTAGCACTAGAATAAACGCTCAAAAAACTGATTGCTTCTAATTGCTACACCTATAAAATGCATCTTAACACTAAACCAAGTCTCTGAATCCAAATGTAGCATTTCTCAAGTTAGATATAGTGGCTTCACTTAAGAAGGTGACAGTAGGTACCAGTCTGGGTGCTGCTGGTTCACCCTGGGTAAGGTCCATTGAGTTATTAGTAGGTACACAGCAATGGTGGCCAGTTAACTGGTTATAATCCACTTATTAATAACCTGCCTGGATGACCTGATTATCATCCAGGTAGGTTGTCAATCTTTAAATACTGAAATAAAAATTTGAAAAACAGAAAAAATTTAAATCTTTATTTTTATTTTGAAAATCCCTATAACTAGTGTATAATCAATAGTTTAACCAGTGGCTCTTATCCAGTTATTTGATAACCTACTTGACACCCAAACTTTTTAAAATATTGATATTGATAACCCGTGTGATCCCCAAAAGAATCTTTAAAAAAAACCATTTGCCGACCACATAGTAAAAACAGAAACTGGTCTAAAACTACCATGTTTTGGTAAGTATTTGGAACTGAATGGAAGATAATTTTCTGTCCAACCACCATCCATTCCCTTCAAGGTGTGGTGCTGGCTGTGGTTCTAATGTTGAGAAGTTCTTTACTTTTATGAAGAAGCTCCAATTCCTATTCTAAAACATAAATTGGAAATGTCTCAGGAGGGGAATTTGCTTGCGGTCGAGAGTCAGGAAACAAGTTGATCATAGTTTTTTTTGCTGGTAATCATCAGCATGCATCCTGATAATTTCGAATCAAGTGGGATTAACTATAAATACTCCAATTTGATCAATGCCTAAACCGGATTTTCCCCAAAAACCAACTATCTTTCCAATGCCGCTTTTGAAAGCTGTCTCTCCTCCATCACCCCCATAAGGGCCATAGGATCTGATATTAGACTTGAATGTGATGGAACTAATACCTGTCACTTGTCGATTCCCTAACCTCATAGGTGTCATACCAACAAATCCCTCAATTTGTTGAAGATACTCGCCAGGATAGTTGAATTTTATCTGCACAAAAGGCAATGGGCATACAAGGTAGCCTTAATTGCTTTGCTTAATTGTCTTAACTTTCCTAAACTGTTAAGCTTTCAGTCAATTAATATAGACACAATGCACATGACATAACTTCCATATGCCATTGAAAAGCAAATCTAAAACCAACCTACTTGCAATCCAACCAATCATATTACAACTTTCTTGTCTAATCCATTCATCCTGCGATTTGGATATCTACTATTGAAAATTACTACATGGATTAACATTTCTCCCAATTCAAAACTTTGAAAACGTCACATTACAAAGTCATCTTTCAGTTCAGACACTATTGTGGGGGATGGCCAAGCAGAAAACAATTAAAGTTACTAGTAGTGAATCGAAAACCAATGGTATTCCTGTACTTATATTTTTATGTCAAGGGAAAAATACTAAGCGCACATGATTTCAATCATGAGTGTTGGCGATTAGCAGCACAGAATGTCATGCCATTGAAATGTAAGCATTCAAACCTCACCTCCTCTGCCCTTCCAAAAGTAGCTTCACCGTGCAAACTGGATTGGAATGATTGGCCACATATATCATATTCAACCTGAAGACACAGAAAAACTCCTTTCTCGCTCCTGACCTTCAACCGTTTGATGCCAGTTGCTAGGCCATCAGAAAAAGAAAATCCACCGCTTCCTCCCCAAGGGCCTTGAACCTATACTTGGTAAGCAGGAGTATGTCAGCAAATATGTGAAGCCGATATATTTGTTATGATGTTGGAAACTGGACCTGAAACATTTCATCTATGGCTACTATATGTAAAGTGAACACCACAAAAGGCTCTTCAACATAAAATTGATCATTGGACCAACGCATACTTTGGAAGTCTTTCTTGTGAGAGGTCTATAAATCAAAAGATAATGCTTCATTGGTGGAATTGAAACCTCTGGTAATTTTACCTCAGTTGGCTCAGTTACAAAAGAACGAACATCCAGTTTCTGTATCTGTATTTTATCACCTGTGAGGTCAAAGACAAGGCTTCAATTAGATTTCTCCCATTCAGCCTGAAAATTTATTACCAGTTACCAATCTACTCTTCCAGTTAAATCAAGCTGCCGAGTTTGCAAGAACAATGAAGGTGTAAAATGCACAAGGTCCATGCCATGATAATTTTTCTATAATTTTAATTCTATTTACAGGTTTTAATAATTTATAATAAGATACAACAATTTACATTACTTATCAGAACACTGGAATTAAAACTGAACCAAAAATTGCACAAGAAAGAACTAAAATGAGACCTAAGAAATTAATTTGAATAAATCTTTGAATGGATGAAATATCAAACCATTTGCGTCCTCTAAAGCTTGGAGTTCTAACCTTTTACAGTAATCCTGGTTTTGTTAAGTAACATTTATGAGTGTACTGGAAAATCACCTATTTCCAACCATAAGGTCCAAGCTACTTCTAGCATTAATGTGTGTTTAATATGGAATAGCAAAATGGCCATGCTCCACGGGTCACAACCCATGACATATTCTGACCCTATTTATGAGAATTTTCTTATGTTTAAGGGTAGAAAGTGAGGGCTTCTGAAATATTCTTAAATCCTTGTAATGAAAAAATTTCTCAAAAGCCTTGGCTAACAGACCCTTGGAAATGAAATATTCTCATGGTTAATGTACAAAGACCAAGGGTCTATGTATATTACATACCATGGATTATGACCAGTGGAGCATGGCAGTTTTGCTATTCTATAGTTGTCGACCCAAAGAAATGCGTAGGCCTTGCTGTAAAGCGCTGTACTGGGTCCTTGCCAAGCCCTCTGCCAATGAGCTTGACTTGGGCGTGCGAACTGCTTGTCAAGTCAGTTCTGTTGCGGTGCATCCAAAAAAAGAAAACAAACAAAATGGAACCCCCTAGGTTTTGCACTCTTTCATATCACTCCTTTATATGACCTACTTGGTGGCTACCTGTGACATGGGTAGAGACCAGAATTGGTATAGTATATAATGTTTCAAGTGGTATGTATCTGGGTATGTAAAAAATTGGGGACATGCTCTAGTTCATTGTTTGTCTCCACTATCCTTGTACTTGTTCTTACTCGGAGCGTTCCTCTTTTGAGAAAGTCCCATTCACATATTAGAGCTATCAGTAAGTAAGACAAATACAGCACCAGAACCCTCAGTTTGGTCATACACAGGGTGAGAGTAAAAAAAACCTGCAAAAAAGCACATTCGCATTCAACGGGGGATGAAACTCAGAAAACCATCAATTTTGGTGGTAAACTGAGTTTCATCATGTTGTTCCTTTTTTCCTGAGCAACTCCACTGCTGATACATATTTTTTCACTGCTCCTAACTGTACAACTACTATAATTAGTCTCGAACTTTGTGCATTAAATGCTGGGTTTCAGCATTTCATACTGAGATTTAATAAAATCTCTTTACTTTGGGGATACCACTGAAAGAGGGGATAGGGGGTGACAAAGAGGCCCAAAGACAGGGTGAGGACAGGGTTACTTTACAGATAACTCTATTATGTGAACTTTTTTTGTGCTTCAAGGTATGTATTGTCAACTCTAATAAGGCTTCTAAATGTTAAGGCTTTGTGTTTTGTGTTATTCATGAGTGGTGAGAGTTACATTATCATGTACTCTTCAATGGAACAACCCTTCCAGCTTGCAGATTAGAAACAAGCATCTCGTCATGATGGCTGTTGGTTAAATTTTTTTCCTTGCTTTAGATAAAATCCTGATGTATATATTCGATATTTCTTCACATATCTCATATTAGTTGTTGTCTATTCATATTTAGACATGGGATACCCCCAAAACATGTAGGTTATTATATAGACCCACCTGTATTTGAAGAATTTTTTTTAAAAACTAGTCTTGTTACCCAGTTTCTAAGTTGAAAAAAAACATAATACCAGTACCCAACTGGTATGTTGAAATCGACATAGCCGCCCAACACTGGTAGAGAGACCCTTGGTTCTCAAGACAGGAGTGAAGTGAGCTAGCTACCTGTGAGGAGAAGACCTTTGATGTATCGGAGTTCGTTGCAGATTTCAGTGAAATCGGGCCTCTCGCGAGGATCGTACTCCCAGCACCTTTGTATCAAGGAAACCGGCCTTTTTGGGCATTCGTTCAGAAGGACGGGCCGCAAACCATCCACTGTTATGGGATGGAACAGTCGAGTCTTCAACTCACCCTTAAAAGGCACTTCCCTGGTCAGTATTTCAAAACACACCATCGTGAAACTCCACACATCTACTTTGTGCGGGTGTGCAATTGGAGAACTTTGCGCAGCATCGGTGTACATCCATTCTTCCTGTATGAAGAACACCTCGGGAGCCATCCAGCTCCTAGTACCAACGTTAAATGTCTGGTGGGAGCGTCTGGTGATTGATTTTTTTATCATGGATGTCCCAAAATCGGTGAGCTTTATAGTCAGGTATCCCTCTTTGTATTCAAGTTCAAGGACATCAATAAAAGGTTTTACTAAAATGTTTTTGGACTTGACATTGCGATGCACTATGCTTTTGCTGTGTAAGTATCTCAACCCCCGTGCAGTTTGAAGCATAAGATCCACTGCTGCAAGCGTTGACAGTGGAACCGCTGCTACATCATTAAAGTCATCATCGGAATCATCATCGGGATGCAAAAAACCATAAAGATCCTCCTTCATGAGATCCATGACAAGAAAATAATCACGTTTCTTCTGCGAACGTGACCAACAAATTGTCGTCACCACATGAGGATGACAAAGGACGGCGAGAATCTTAGCCTCTGCCTTGAAACTGTCACCACTAGCCTCGCGGAATACTTTTTTGGCATAGCTCTCTCCTAGCCTTTCGGTTTGATAAACATCGCCAAAGCCGCCTCCCCCTAAACGCTTTCATTCGAGCAAATCTTGAGGATCCACCTGCCACAATGAGGAAGGCAAATTTCTAGTCATAAGATCAGCTCCTAGTGCATGTGTGAGCCATATTGACACAACCATGTGCGGTAGTCTCAATTTGTAAGAATAACATCAGGGTTATTTGAGTGGGGTAGGGTTATTAAGGGCTTATAGCGACTTCATAAGGAATGATGTATGTGCTTGGTGCGAAGGGGGTTTGTTTTCTTTTCTGGAATGCGTTATTGGTGGGTAAGGAGGTGGATTAGTTCTTTTCTTCAACAAAGGCTAATAACCATAGTTTTAGAAACTTTGTTGCGTAATTAGGGGTGACAAATTTCTAGAAGGTTGGGGTTAGAAGCAGGTGCCAAGTTTGCGGTGATCAACACAACATTAGTCTTGTTATGATATTTAGGAGTAGCAAGGATGTTAGAAATTCTTGAAACAGTTGAAGGGTTGTTAATGAATGGTTTAATAGCGATAGGACAATCTTCAAGCCATTGGACATAAGGTCAATTAGAGATAATTCAACGATCAAATATATAGTATGATAAGGTGCCAATGGCGATAGGAATCTGATGATCATTGAAACATTTATTTATGATAGGGATAAGCTCAGCAAGGAGCTACGAGTACATGTGAAATCCTGAGTTATGCCATAGTGATAGTTCAGAACTGCAGAAAGTCTAGGATGCGTCTGATGGTGCAGAATAGGTAGTCCGCCTTGCTATTGGGAGGCAGTCGACGGATTGGGCCGCGCAACTAATGATAGTGACCGATGCCGGGAACTAAAGACCATGCGAAGATAGAAGTATCTTCAATTTCGTAACAACCTTCACAAACGGTCTCGGGTTCGTCGCCAGCAGCGGGGTCGACTTGCAGCAAGATCACCAGGGTGCGAGAGTTCGGAGAAATACGATAGTACCAGGCTCAAGGGGGTTCGACTTTAAGACGAGCACGCACCTCTCGAGGTTCGGATTCTTCTTCACGAGAATGCTGTGTTAGAGTAAGATCTAGAGACGACTCCGGAGGCGGTTCTTCATTCGCTTGTGCGGCTTGTGGCCTGTAAGACGTGGTTGTGCGCGACGCCATGATTACAAGGAAAAAAAGAAAAATCAAATCTTCGACAAAATCAAATCGACAATGAAGGTGGGGGAGATTGTAGCATCAAGATATGCGGTCATAATTTATAAGCCAAGGAAAACAAAGGGAAGGCGTAAATAATGGCCTAGGACCAGGGCAAAGTAAAACTTTAATGTTATGGATAAAAAATGGAAGTTGAAGTAAATTGCTTAAGGAAAAATGGGAAGAGGTAGAAAAGAACCTTCTCCTTCTCCTTCCATTGACCACCAAGCCAAGAACCTTCTCCTTCTCCTTCCATTGGCCACCAAGCAAAGAAGTTTCACCCTCTCTTTAAAAGACGGACTTGGAATCTTGGGAAGGGGTTCTTTTTTTCCCCCAGAAAACAAATTTCAATTGAATCTTGAAAATGTTTATTTCTACAAGTTTCTTGAGGAGGGGAGGAAGGATCAGATTTGGAGTTGGAGAGAAGAAGGAGAATAAAATGAGGATCTTGGAAGAGTTTTCAAGGAATGGAGGTGAATAGTGATAGGTTGGAAGGTTAGAACTTATAGAAACTTCACAAAAACCCTCTCGAGTTTGGTAGTGTAATATCTTGTTGCTTAAGCTGTAGAGCCTAAAATTTGCTACGTAGATGCGCCTTATTGTTAACTTTCCAGAGAGCTATAGCAAGCTGGATTTGGACAACGTATGTGGGAGAAAGAACGTTTTAAGTGACTAGGGGTCTGTAGTCGAGTAGAAATGACTACCTTCACAAAAACCCTCTCACGTTTGGTAGTGTAACTTCTTGCTATTTTAGCTGCAGAGCCTGAACTTTGGTGAATACATACGCCTTGTTGTTAGCTTTCCAGAGAGCTATAGCAAGCTAGATTTGGACAACGTATGTGGGAGAAACAACGTTTTAAGTGGCTAGGGGTCTGTAGCCATGTTGGACATGGTGTTGAATCTTTAAACATTGATTTAAATGAATGACAAATTGACATGGAGCCCTAGGATATGTAGTGTGTGAGCTTGGAAAAAAGAATGTATCCAACAGTTCTAATCATAAATGTTGCATAGAAGGTGCACTAATAAATTTCAACTACGAACGCAATCTAGCATCTAGAATTATACTTGCGTTCTTTCCTTCACTAGTAGCAATTGTGCTTCAGCATAATCACCTTGTACGACCGGGAGTGGAGGGACGAAAAGTCACCTCACATGCAGTCGGCCTATTATCCAACCTTCTTAAAACATGCGCAACAAGGCATGGTTCAGCTCGGGACCACACAACTAGCGTCACAAACATGGGGCTCTAAGTTCGACCTCAAATCCTCTTGGTCTTACTTTGCGGCTGTTTCTAATCTGAAAAGATCATAAGCACCTAGCCTACCATCACATCCTTCTGGTTGCGAAATGTCAATCTGGCTATAAGTAGCTCTCGTAGTACCCTGGAAAGAAATACTATAGAGTATTGAAGTGCACCATTGCAAATCATAACAAACTTCGGCAAAATCCTACGAGCCGCGTTGTGTAATCGCTGCTTTCAGCCATGGCTCGCGATGACAATCCTTGATCAGTGACAGAGCATCTGTCGCAACTCGACAAAGTTCTTTCAATGCTGCCTCACAATTACATACAACAGATTCATCGACTGCAAACTTCAAAACTCGCAAAACTTCTCCAGATTCTGAGAGCTTCTGCGCCACATATTTGCATTGACGTTTGTTGAGCTTGAAGAGTTGCTCATTTTGTCTCAACGTCAGGCTCTTCGCTGAGTCTATCGCCTGTTTGGTCAAGAGCAGGAAATTCGGAGCCATTTGGAGCCCAAATTTTGTTCAAAACGAGGCACAAAACCTCACACTAAAAATCTAAATGAAGCAGAGTAACTCGGAGCTTGAAATAATCGATAATTTGAATGGGAAGGCCATGTTGTTAGTATGCTACGCCCTTGGAACCGAAGGTGGACGCTCTATACGTTCTTCCTTTTTTCCAATTACTGTAGTAGCTTGGCCCTTGAGTCGACCTATATCTTTGTTCACTACTGTAACAACTGAGGGTTGGGGTGTCCCCAAAATAATGGGAACCTAAGCCAAAGGCTAAGGACCTCTCATTTCGGGAACACCCTAGGTATGAGGACATACAGTTGCGCACAAAAGTCAACAGATTTTCGTAGATTTTTTTAATTTTTTAATTTTTTCCTGTGATAACCAGTGAGTACCTTATGGGCATCACAAGAAAAAATAAATAGAAATTATGTCAATCACTTCGAAAAACATCAAGATCTTGCATGTTGTAAACAGTGTTGTGTGTGTAAGTGTCAATAGTCACATATATGGTGTGTAAATGTAAATCATTTACACTTAACATGGCTGAACTTCTTACACTTACACTCTTGGTGTGTATACATATTTTTTTACAATTACATTAGGCCGATGTAAATATTTATCAAATAAATTTACATCGATCCTTGCAAATATTTTTTGAGGCATGTAAATATAAGTGTATAATTTAATATAGTCACTTGCCTTTGGTCCTCATTTTGCCCTCAAACCCCTTTTTTCAATGATATCCATAAAATAATGAAGTTTTATTGAATCTGGGTATGAAATGCTAGAACTTATCATTGAGTGCAGAACGTTCAAGAGTAATTATTAAGTTGTATAAGTAGGAGTAGTGAAATTATATGAAGCAAATGTGAAGGCGCTAAGGAAAAAGGAAGACAAGGTGAACTCAGTTTTTCACAAAAATTGATGAAATTCTGAGTTTTCCCCCAACCTTGAATCCTAATGTATTTTGTTTAGGTGTGTTTTTTTTCTAAACTCCCACGTTGTTTATGACCAAGCTCAGGGCTCTAGTGTTGAGTTTTCTTAATTTTAAAGATAATTTTACCATATGTCAATAATGATCATACCTTTGTGTAAATTCATATTAATTAGTTGTGCTTGAATGTTTTGACTTTTTTTTTTTTTTCAAGCAATGGGTCATTTGGTTCACCCATCACCAAAAATTTATGAACTCTTCTTTAAATAAAATCACATTTTTTACATTGTTTTATATTTTTATTATTTAACATGGTCATGTAACATGATATAAGTGCATTTGTTTTATGCACTCACTATTTTTCATGATCGTGTAAAATCATGTAAATGTATTTAGTTTTACACTTACACAATTTTACACAACAATAAATAAATTTACCCAAGTTTAGATTTACGCTACCATTGAGTGTAAATAAATTTGGTTATGGAATTTACACTTGCACTTTGTGTAAGTCCCAAACCATTTACATGCACACCACTTGTTGTAACCGCTCCTTCAATTACGCTAAGAATTTCTTTGGAGGCTTTTACAAATAATCAATATTTTGAAATTTTCATTTCAACAAATAGAATTTGAAGATTCAATATTTCCCCTGTAAATTTTTTTATTTGAAAAATATATATTAAAAAAGTTTCAATATTTTGGAAAATAATATAATTACTGTGGAAGCTCCAAGGGTCGTAGTGGTAATAAACTAATGGGCGTCATTTTTCAACATCCAAGATTTGTTTTGGGGAGCACATATTTTACATGGCAACACCCCTACAACTACATATTGAAAAATCCTTAGTGTCAAACATTAGGTATTCAAATTTCCAACTTTTGATAACTAGATCTTAAGATGGTCAATATTAATCTATAAAATGTAGCAAGATTTAGTCCTTGTGCAAATCTATACATTAAATGTATCAACAAAAAAAATGTGAGGTTCATGATCTTAAGAGTTGTTTAGACTTTCCTCTAGCGTGCATCATTGCTCAACTCCGATGTCTCTTACGCTACACACATGGGGTTTCCTCAACAAAGCTCAACCGCAATGGTCATTGGAGAAATGATGACATGGTGGTTGAGTGGTGGGCTGGCAAGATGCTAAATACCTTCCATCGAGCTTTGTATGGTGCTTATTTTGATTTGTGATGCCCTATCACAAGGCCTTCCTTGTCACACATGCAAGCCCCTTTCATCAATGTCCATAGAACATCTCAATCACCATCAACCACCTTCAAACATTGTTGTTGTTGACGAAAAGCTTTTGTGGTATGCCTGTAAATCGAATCAATGGAGATTTTCTCCCCATCCATTACAAGTTTGGATTATTCTACTGCTTGCCTGAATAGTAAATCTTCAAACGATTAAGGAATTTCAATAGTGTGAAAAATATGGGTTTGTTGCAAAGTAATGACATTCGTCATTTTGCACTTTAAAATTCGCGAATTTACGTGGTAAAGCACCTTGTCAAAACATTCGGCATACATTCGTGAAACATTTGCCAACATGAACATTGCGCGCGACGACAACCTGTGTTGAACGGTAACGGTTACTGCCAGACCATTACCACTCGGAGTCAGGCTGCCGCCAATACCTGCCGGCCGCGCCACCAGTGCTGTATGGTGCGGCTTGTTGTAGTTATCCTACTACGGGTGGTTACTATTCTCTCTCTCAAGTTGGAACTTTCTTTTCTTTCTTTCTTTTGCTTCACCTAAACTGCAGCTTTTTTGTTTTGTTTACAAATAAACTCTTCCTGAGAAGGAGGAGTCTGAGGAGTTTGTAAATTGTAGTTTGGAGTTGTAGTAGTACTAATAGTAGTATTTGTAGTACAGGAGTGGTACAAAAGACATGGAGATGAAGCAGTCAGCTATTATTGTAATGCACATGTGCAACACAAGAGCTTCGCACCATGTGCTCTTCCCCTGTGCACTACTGGAGCGGTAGAAGTTGTGGAGATGAAGCTACTACTATGGTAATGCACAAACTGCAACACAAGAGCTTCATAATATGTATTCTTTTCCTGTGCATGCTTCCACGGGATGTTGTTGTTGTTATCGTTGTCTTCGTCATCATTGTCGTCTCTTGCAACAGCTTGGAGCTTCATGGACTGGCTCCTCATGCCAAGAAGATCTTTTTGGAAGAAGGGACGACAATAGTGGGAACCAGGAAGAAACTAACTGCTTCCTGACTCCGTTTCTTGCAGAAGAGTCTCTCGTTGTAGAGGTGTTGTAATTCTTATAGGGCTCCCAGTGCGGGCCGTTCGTCCGTCCTCTTCCAGTGTTCATGGCTGCTGCTCTCCGATACTGGAAAGATTATCTTCCGGCGACCTCCTCATGTAACGACGTACCTTACATATCACAAACCATTTTCGACAATCCTTCCAATTTTGTAACTTAGCATCGGTCGAGGCAACAAATGCGTGAGATTCCCTTGCAACTAGTTCTTGGAGTTCATCGACGGCTTGAATGTGGACGAGACTCGTGAAAGAAGATCCTCGCATCCAAGAAACTGTGTTGTGCATCTCGCGGAGAATGGAGTGAAGAAGTTCTTCTGCCGATCTCCAGAGCCCTCTCTAGTGGCGCCTTGTGAGGAGGAGGAGGAGGATTCGTCATCAGGGGAAGAAGAATCAGAGCAATCCGTTGCACCATTGAAGGCGGGAAGGAGTCCGACGAGTTCATGAAATCGTCGTTGACGACGACGACGACGGTTCTTCTCCGGATGCAGACAACAACACTAATGCAAATAGCAACAAGCTCCTTGTTGAAGAATCTCTTCACGTAGGTACTTACACAAATCTCTTCTCAAATCTCTCTCTGTGAAAAACTGTAGATGGATTGTGGATAATGGCCAAAACCATACTAGAGAGATCTATGTCACAGAGAAATTGCACAAGGTAAAATGCAGATGATGCAACTGAAAGCTTGTTTGTGTTTTCTTCCTTGTTGGCTCTTCTGTCAAGATCTATCTTCCGTTTGCAGACAAATTCTAGTTTCTCCACGAATCTATCATCAAGAAAAGCAGCTTCTTGGGAGGAAGGATTAGAACTACTAGTAGTAGTACTTCTTCATTGAGCCATGAAATGCTTTCTAGATTTTTCTTTTTGCCCCAATGTGTGTGTGATTATGCAAAGAGCAAGAGATCCCTAACATGCATGCGAATGTTTACCGAATGTTCACCGGTTGATCTATAAAATTCGTTAAAATTTGTGCTTATTTGGGCTTCCATAACATTCCCGCACCAAGAATGTCATAACTATGGTTTGTTGGAGATCAAATTTGAAATCCATCCAACATTAACAAATTTGGGATAAGGTTATTGAGACACCCACAACTAAGCATTTTGAAAGCGGAGTAAATTGTACAAGTACCTTGAAACTAAACCTTATCTTTTTTAATTGAAACTCATGTTTTGCTTTGAAACTCATATGCAAAACTTGTTTATGGTCCCCAACATATGTTTCCTATGTTTAGGGTTTACTAACCTTGCTCTACTCATCAAGATCCAGTGTTTTTTTAATATTCTATCCAATATCCTTGCTTGTACAATCCATTCAAGTTTTTAACCTAGGATTTCGATTTTGCTTATTTTTGTTTTATAAAAATTGAATACATTTGTGTTTTCATTTTTACTACATTATAGCAACCCACATTTGAACCTTCAAATTTTTGACTTCATTCTAAAGGAAGAAGAAATTGTAGCAAAACTTACGATTGCTGGAATCCACTATGCTTGGGAATCTAAAGGATTAGGGTTTATTAACCTTACTTTCTTGCTATAAATGCAACAACATGCCTTAGATATGGAATCTTGTGTCTCTTGCACTAGAATGTTAATTTTGTTTAGTCTTTTTCAATAAAGCTTCCAAGTGTCTATCTTGTAACAAATTTTCATTTTTAGGGTATACAATTTGTTTTATGTAATGCCAAACCAAGATTATTCCAAGGTGGTTATGGATGATGTAGGAATGCTAAAGGTCTTGCAGGATGAACCTTTTGCTGCTTTGAAAGAAAGGGATTTAATTGAAACTTTGAAGGAGACCGTGCAATCACCTCCTCCCAAACCATTCCAAAAGGATCATATCACATGGTTGCCCTATGTTACATTTGGGCATGGTCTTTATAAGCAGACTCAAATTGTGATCTTTCCATGGGATCAACTTCAGGATTGTGTGCAAGGGGAACATAACAATCCAGAATTCCCTTACAAATTTACAAGGACAAAAAAGCACACGCTTTGTAATCCCCCAAACACATTGACACACCCAACAACCAACTCTATGTTGCTTGTTATTAGGTGATGAAATAAACGACATAGCATTTTATCTATGCTAGTATTTGTTTTACATTTCTATTTTGGCTTAAAGTTTTGATGTGTATTGTTTTGGTTCTTCATTTTTGGCATAGTTAACCATATTGCAAATGTTGGCAATGTTGGCTGTCACATTATACTATACTCCTTCCTGTCGCGACCCCACTTTGGGCTAAGTGTGAGGATGAAACTCACACTCCCAAAGTTGGGGATTTGGAGTCCTTCGGGACTCCCGAATGTTTAGAATTCGACATCAGAGGCCAAAACACCTCACATTGGTGTGTTCTTAGTGTCATGGAAAGGTCTTGAAGTGTAGATGTCCAATGGCCTTGCATTGGTCATTTGGACATCTGCAACCCAAGTTATGGGCAAAAGAAGGGCCAGGAATCAAACTGGCAGTTTGACTCCTGACCACTAAAAGTCAGGAATTGACCTCTTCCCGACATTTGATGCTAGAGTGCAACATGGCGTTGGAAAGATCTCTAAGAGAGCTACAACTTCGGTTTAGACCTTGTCTTGATCAAACTCTGCAGTCAGGAGATATGAACTCCCAAAGTTCCGAGACTCCAACCTGGGACAATTTCGGGACTCCAACTTGGGAGTCTCGAGAAAAAGAGCCATTCGGATGTGGCTCCCGCGGAGTAATGCAGAGAATACTATATGGGGGAAGGTGGTGGCTTCCCCCGAGTCCGGGCCGTGGTGAGTCAAGTGTGTCAAAGTGCCTATGGCTTGTCCCAACACCCAAGGGTGTTCCCGAATGTGAACTAACCCTCTTGTGGTTGGTTTTGGATGCAGAATCAAGCTTGATAATCTAGTCCCTCTTCCTAGTCTAATCCCAAGATTTCTAGCACGCCCCTCTACCCCCCTTTTAGTGCTGGAAGTCGGGAGCGACCTTCAAGTCCCAACTTTCTGCAACTCTACATAGTTGGACCCTCGAGTGGGTTCAACAAGGGACTTAGGAGTGCGTCATTTAACATGTGTTAGACCTTTCCATCAACTTTCATAATCTTTAGCACTAAATCTAAAGCGCATCTAACTATTGGAAGTTCTTTCCAAGTAGACAAAACACATTATACCACTGCCATAAAAAACACTATCCCATTATGGTCTGATTGGTTAGATTATGTTGTTATTGTTATAAACTCATCTTAGACTTTCTTTCTTTTTTGTTGAACATTAGTAACATAAGATGTCAAGTTCTTGGTTTTGCCAATTGTACGAGATGTTAATACACTGACAAATTGTGTTGATGTTGATCCCCACCACTAGTTACATCTCCCAAGTCAACAACCCAACCTACGTTTGTAAAATTTGACATACACAACATCTATAGTATTTCATTCACTAGAATCAAGCGCATTGTAATCGCATCATCCATTGAAAATTAAGTTGGTATCACTTGCAACCAACAAACAATTACAAGATTTAGGATCTAAATAATCTTGTGTTCAATTACATCAAAAACTTCTATGGGTTGGGTAAAGGTAATTGCACGTTAATGTCAAATGCATTGTTTTGATACATGTGGTTGACATATTTGGTCATGAATTTCCTGACATAAAACCCACACTCCCAATTAAATTGTTGTTGTGGTTCATCAAGCCACACCCAACTGTTCTTTGATATTGTTTGCTTCCATTCAAGTGTCCCTAACAATTTACCGTATGTAACAGCCCACATTTTTGCAAAAAAAATGGTGCATACTTGCAGATCAAAAAATGTTGGTAGTCTTGAGAAGGTCATAGTGCACAAAATGGGAAGCACTCCTTACAATTACACTCTAGTGGTTAGCATATTGAAAAGGGACTAAGACCTCTTAGACGTTGGAAGGCACTATCAATTTCTTTTTCATAAAATTCAACACACTATCCTCTTGACTCCCTTTTTTTCTTTTGCCCAAATTTTCACCATATCCCACATATGATGATGGGTGATGTATGAGTTTTTCTGTGACATATGGTTGCGTGTATACCATAGTTTAAAGAAATCCAATGCATCTATAGTCAAGTACCCAGTAATGTTGTCTAGCAAAGAGATATCAACATCAATTCTTAGTTTCAAATAATCACTTGATATGACAAACTCCACTATAGATTTATTGGTCCCACTTCTATTAGTAATGAAAATTTCCATTGGTGTTTTTTAACCTACAATAGAACCAATGCTTTTAAGTAGAACATCTAGATTTAGGTTTTTTTTTCCCGGATGTATAACCTCTAGCATTTTTGCCCATGTAAATGTTTGTAATAAGGAGAACAGACAACACAAATACTTCACATTTGGAATTTGAAACTCAAATGGAGATATATTTGAATCATAAACTTCGACAATTTGGCGTCTTGACAAAATTGAATTGGTAGATGTTGATTTAAATTGAACATGTCTTCTATAGCATACTTATAACTAGTGACAACCAAATCTATAAGCTTGAAGTACTATTGTTTGAAGTTGTGATAGTACATACATTTGTTTTCCAAGACTTGATGAACCTTTCATTTGAAGTCCATCATGTGCTTGCTCTTTCCCATAATTTGTCATAATGGTTGGAGATGAGGTAACCACACTGGGGTTGTTATCACGAGCTACAACATGATAAGAAATAATCGGCTCAAATAAGTGTTTATATTGGGAAGATATGTCATTCAAATTCAGGAGTGGTCTAATAACGTTGTGTGAAGATGGCCTTGGAGGCCGCAACCCAAGAGATAAAGTTAGTGTCCTCCTGAAACTAGCATGGTTTGTTGATAAGGAACTTGATAGGATGGGTGTTGCAGGACTTGGATTAGTGACATATGACTATAAGTCAACATGATCATCAAGTTTATGGTTTCGCTTAGGGCTATCACCAAAGGTTACCTTGACAAATGTATCCAACCCATAAGTTGGTGCAATTTCATTATTGCAAGTGGGTTGGCCATGGGAAGACTTGTTAGAATGGATGGGTTGATGCACAAGAACTTCTACATTTTAAATTTTTGTTGATGTTTTGGTACCATCTACATAAGATGGATCAAGTATGAAAATGGAATTATGAAAACTAAAGAACCTGCATGTTGAAATCCAAACTCTAAGTACACAATGTTTTGTGTGAAATTTTTCTTAAAACAATTGTTTGCAAAAAAAACAACAAATGGAAAAGTAATGAAGCAAATACTTGGTCCATGATTGGCCAACAATCACACCTAACATCGATGTGGCACCACATGTCTTCCAACTCCTTTGCCATTCCAAAAAAGAATAAGTCTAAAATTGTTCTATGAGCAATCTTGGACATGAATCATTGGACCTTTTCAACAACTAGATTCTCCAGTTGCAAATCAAATCCAAGTAGCCCCAATAAATCTTATCGACATTGAGTAATATCTTCATGACATTGGTGTAATTTGGGAAACCATAGGAAATCGAAGTCATAAACATCTGGAATTGTAATGGTTCGCTAGACAGAATGTCCTTATTCACAATAATAATGTAGGATGTTGCATAGAGTTAATCCTTTGTTTGCATAAATAAATGGATGTAGTCTCCAAAATGTAGATATGTAAGTCAATTTGAATGTTTGGACTATGTGTGGGCACTATGTATCGAATGTTAATTATTGTGATTCCTTTTCCACTTCAATGATGATGTTTTATAATTTCGCTTTTGTGTGCTCCCATGGACATTAAGGACTACAACCCAAAGGATACCATTTCAACATGTGGTACAATGGTGACCAACCCCACTTTGACTTCTCTTCACTAACTTTCAATTGTTGGTCAATTTTTTTCAATTCATGTAAAGCATAATCTATTTTTTTCTTCTTTAAAGATTATGCAGCATTCACCTTATTTGCATCATATTCCTTTTTATGTTGCAAATATTGTAGGTATTCTTGGAGGCATTTCATTTCAATGAACCTTTGCATGGTGTTCTCTCCACCCCCTCCAAATGTCCATGCATTCAAAGATTGTTTGACAACATTTGAAATTTGAGTTGTCCTTTCAATCCTCCACCGATTTTGGGATGGGCAACAAGTAATAAATAAATAAAACTAGAGCAAATGATAAACTAAAAAAGCTACCAGAATTCTATAACACTCATTGGTGGATAAAGATACCACTGACTAAATGTTGAAACAAGCAAGTTGCCTAAAGTGCCATTTGTTTTTAATTTCATTAGAAGTGCCGTAGTGTTTTCTGGTTTTCCCAATAGTTTCTTGTCCATGACAATATTTATCTTTGATAGCATAACATAAAGCCTAGTGATCTTGACTTCAAAAGGAGGAGGAGGTAGTTCATAAGTACTTTCCACAATGAAAGTTTTTGCAATTGACCTCGCCTTTGCCTCAATTTATGATTTCTTGAAAGGTGGTACGCCTTTTTGTAGTAAAGGCGTAACAAAAAACAAAGACAAAATTGCATCTGATTTGTTTTTCTTACTGGGGCCTTTTCCATTATCCAATGTACTCTTTTGCAAAGGTGGCTTCTTGAAAACCACAGGGTTTACGGCCAAACTTGCAAATCGTAAAATTGACAACAAAATTTTTAAGGTGACCTCCCACATTACATTAACAAAATAAAAAAATGAAAGTACAAAATTGGCTTATTTATTTTTGTAGATCTAACAGATGAAAATTCTTCATCCCTATTCAATTCAAAAATATCCTCTTTAAGAAGTTTGAACCTTAAAGGGGCATCCCCATGGGTTGTTTTTGGTTCTTTGGTGGTGTTGTCCTTTTAGATAAATGTTTTACTACATCTTCATTTGGATGCTTTAGGCAATTTGGTAAATTTTTCCCATGCTTATCCCTAACTTGGTAATAACTTCAAAATTCATGATGGTGGGGTACATTCTTAGCAATTCCTTCCTAATGTACTCAAGGCACAAGTTCATCGTCTTGTGGTAAAACAATGTATTCTTATCTTTGAACATAGTCATGTAGAACTTGCATTGGAATGAAGGCATGTTGCTAAATGTTGGTATGTTTGGCCACTTCACATCAAAGTGTGCTTCCAATGCCAACATTTCATACTCTTCCTCTAGGTATAATGCAACACAGTGGTGTCTATTTTGTTGCATTGTGGATTCGTATATTCTACTCTTGCTTATTAGACCACCAAAAATCTATAAATAACAAATAAGTTGATGCCTAAACCCTGAACTAAAACAACCATATCTACAAATGTTGTGAAGCTACAATAGTAAGTGGATGTAACTATTGGAATAATTTGCACGTTATTCAAGTTAGAGTTTTGCATCACAACATCACAGAAACTAAACACCATTACATTTTCCAAACCCCTTATTACATTGATTATTTTATGTATGTTTTTTTTTAAAAAAAATTCCTTCTGTTTTATAGTTCTTCTGACCTAAACCCATAAAACAAGTAACATTACATAAAGACAATAACAGTAAGCATGAAAATCAACCAAGGCAATTTAAAATCTTAGATAGTTGTTTTTTTACTCACCATGCTCACCAACACAATCATGGACAACAAAAAATAAGGAAGACTTACCCCTTACCCATCTTGCTATTGTTGTTTTAACAATTTTAATGTATTTTTGTTGACCGAACAATCGAATCATGTATGGGTCTTCTTGTGCAATTATGGGCAACACTTCTTGTAACAAATGTCTTCACTCCCCTCTTCTTTTGCATTCATTGCGGGTGTCGTCACTACTAGAAATCTTGTCATTTGCAACCAGTCACTATGGAACTAGCATGCAACTAATTGTCGTTTACAACTATTTTGGTCATATTTGCAACTACAAATTTGTTATTTTATAATTTTTGGGCCATACGGTTATGCGTGCAACTAACATGCAACTAAATCTATACAACATGGACATGTCATAAAAATAATGGCCTAAACTTATACATATTTAAATATATTTACATAGGTTATATACAATAATGTTATGTACCTTTAGTATTAAGTTAACCCCATGCTAACTTAAGCTAGCCTAAACTAACCTAGGTTCAAATAACCATGGTTAAACTAACGTATGCTAAATAAACAAAAAAATTAAACTAACCATGGTTAATTAAGTTAGGCTAAACTAATTATGGCTAATTTAAATTAAGCTAAATTAAATCAAGTTAAATTAACCATGGCTAAATTAAACAAATTAAACTAATAATGGCTAAAGTAAATTAAAATAAATTAAATTAGGCTAAACTAACCATAGTTAAATTAAGTTAGGCTAAAGTAATTATGGCTAAATTAAATTTATTAGGCTTAAATGATTATGGCTAAATTAAATTAAGTTAAATTAAACTAGGCCAAACTAATTATCGTTGAATCAAGTTGGGTTAAATTAAATTAAGCCAAATTAATTATGGTTAAATTAAGTTAGAATATTATAGCTAAAATAAATTGTTAAATTAAATTAGGCTAAAATAAATATGTTTAAATTAAATTAGGCTAAAATAAATATGTTTAAATTAAATTAGGCCAAATTAATTATGGTTAAATTAAGTTAGGCTATAATATTTATAGCTAAACTAAATTAAGCTACATTAAATTAGGATAAAATAAATATGTCTTTATTTAGTTAGGTTAAAATATGTATGGCTAAACTAAATTAGGCTAAAATTAACAATGGTTAAATTAAGTTAGGCTAAATTAAATTAAAGTAAACCATAGTTTAAATATTTTTTATTTTATTTTGGAATATTTTTTCAGAAAATATAAATTTGGTTTTATTTTTTTTCAAAATCAATTAATATGATAATATTAAATTCCATTATAAATAATTGTAATTATTAATTAAAATTTTATTCTAATTATAATGATATAAATTATATGTATATATACTCAATAGGTATTATATACTTAAATTTTATTATTTATGTTAAAATTTTAATTTTAATAGGCTACACTAATAACCTACAAGTATATAAACATCCTAAGTTCATTATTAATTTAAGTTATATAATATTATTAAAATAATATTTTCATTAAATAATAATAATAATTAAAAGTATCATATAATTATCTTTGAAGTGCAAAAGAAAAGGAGTAATGAAAGACTAACAAGAAGAAAAATAAACTTTCCAAGTTACAAAACGATTTTGTTTTTTTTTTTTCTTTAGACCCCTCCTACTTTCAAACCTCATAACTTTCTTATTTCTTCTTCATTTTAAACGATTTAAAGTGCTATCGGAACGCCACCTGAAGTCCTACAAATCAAATTGGAATTCAAATAGCAAAAAAACAACATAAAATGAACTTTCTGGATGTTTAAGAATCGGCCTTTGTAGTGTTCAATAGTTTTTTTTTGGGAGTTTTTGACCCCCTTTACTTAGGGGGGCCATAACTTTCTCATTTCTAATCTATTTTCAATGATTCTTAGTTTGTTAGATGCGCCAAGAGGAGGGCTTCAAGTTTTCTTTGGACACCAAATGCAATAGAGCTTTGCCCTAGCTGGTATAATCTAATACAGTAGTTGCATGTAATGTGCAACTAGGTTGATTCATGAGGTTTGCAATGGAATGTTTTAACCTATATCCTTTGGCTTCAAATTCTATTTGGCTCAGCATATAATTATGAGCAATAGCTATGTTTTCACCAAATATTAAGTGCCATTGGGGATGAGTGAATGAAAAAATCTTGACCCTTATGAAATGGTTAAACCTAAAAATAAATTCGGATTATTTTAAACCTACCTATATAACCTAACCCTAACCCTAAAAGTGGCACCCTAACCTTAACCCTAACCTTAATAGTGGGACCCTAACCCTGACCCTAACCCTAATAGTGGGACCCTAAACCCTAACCCTAATAGTGGGACCCTAACCCTAAACTTAACCCTAATAGTGGGACCATGTGACACATGGCGATTCAAACTCTCAAAATGCTCATATTGAGACACGTGGCACATTTCGATTAGCCAAACACAAAATATGTGGCCATTTCTGGGCCATTTGATTTAGAAAATTCAAGATCACAATATCGTTTCCCAAATATTAGAAACCATGCCATGTGGCAACAACCCATTAATTAATCGGAAAAAACATGGCCACTCCTTACCCACATGATTAGGAAACCATTGGATGAAACCGTATATACTACATTTAGGCTCCATCCACCATTTGATGATGTCATGCTGATGTAGTTGGTTTTTGCGATTATTTGTCGTTTGCGACTTGTCTTGTGCGACTACCAGCAAAATAGTTGTAAAATGTTGCTTTCGACTAAAAATTAGTTGTAAACACCAGTCGTAAATCAAGGGATTTCTACTAGTGTGTTTTGCATTACTAAACGCTCTAATTCTATTACATCAGACTAAAAGAGGTTCATAACAAGAGTGCTACTCGGTTGTGCTTTTACCAAGTTTGTCGTAATGGCATTAGGCATTGGATTGATTTGTTTAGTCAAAGTTGAAGACATCCTTGTTGTGTTCAGCCACATAGGTGCCAAATCCATTATTACATAATAACGTTAATCACAAACCTCAATAATGCAAAGAAAACTGAAAAAGGTCACCTCACCACTTAATGCAACACAACTTCCTTGTGAACAAAACCTCAACTTACATGTGTGCCCAAACAATTAGTGTTGAAAACAATTAGTGATTGTACATAATAACATGAAAATTGCAATCCTCAAACCTTAAAGCTACTTCCTTTATAATGCAGTGCTTGTAAAAACCCAAAAAATCCTCAAAATTCCCATCCACATATTTTTGGAAAATATTTGAAAGACGTCTCTTTGCATTTCCCTTTTCATTTGCAATTTTATTATTTGTGCTAGTAGCAAAACAAATAATTTCTCATTATAACATAACATGAAAGGTTTATGTCAATGATAAAACAAGGAATTTTTTTGTCTACAACGAAACACATAAAATATAAATCGACAGCAGAATATTGACAATGATTGAAATGTTCTACGAACGGTGATAAAAGGGGCCCGCATGTGTGACATGGAAAGCCTAGTGGTGAAGCATCGTGACCCAAAATAAGTGTTGAATAGAGCTCAATGGGGGGTATTTAACATTTCGCATAATGGAGGTGAAACTCAATTCACCAAAAACTTTGAAGTCCCACAACCCTTGAATGCTAATGTTTTTTATTTTTTTGAATGTCCCCCTATTTATGATCAAATTGAAGGTTTTGACATTGTTTTCCTTACTTTATAAATAATTTTATTATATATACTTAGTGACTAGAACTTTTTGTAAAGTCATATGAATTAGTTGTGGGTGTATATTTTGATGGTTTTTTTTGCAATGGGTCATTTAGCTTATTTATCATTAAAAATATTGTGAAATCTCCCCTCCTCAAGTAAAAATCACATTTTTTACATTGTTATATATTTACATTGTTTTACACAGTCATGTAAAATCATATTATTTTTACATTTACATTGATTTACATGCCAAAAAATAAGTTTACATGGTTTTACACTTATAATTTTAGGAAGTGTAAATAAAATTCATTGTGGGATTTACACTTACACGAAGTGTAAATCCCAATCCATTTACACACACAACACTGATTCACCTTGTAGAATGAAACCTCTTATTGGAGTAGCTCCATCAGTGCATGGGACTCCAAATTTTAAATATAATATTGGCATTGTGTGGTGTGTTTGGGCATGGTCACATGATTTATTGTTTGAAAGAGGCTATGATGCCAATATGGTTCTTGATTGGCCAACTATAATGATTGGTTGATGGTATTACATTGTATCCTTTTTAGTGTCGGTGAACTTGAAAGGCCAAAATGCAAACTTATCAATTAAAGTGCCACATGGCATGCATTTACGATTTAATGCATCATCGGATTTTGCTTGGTTTGAACTAGTGTTGGTTTAGTTCGGTAGGGTAAATAGGTCGGTGAACAAACATTTAAGAATTCAAAGGAGGTGGAATTCTCACACATTGTTCATTTGCTTATGAATGTCAAAAAAAAGTTTGTAACCTTTTAGCTATTATTTCCAACACAACAAAAATTGTTCAATTTGATAAAGGAATGGGGAGATATGGGGTGTTTTATGTAAGGGGGTTCAATGTTCAGTTATGGTTAATGAAAAAAATAAAATTTGAAGTTAATTTTTTTAATCTTTGCATCATTGCCTTTAAACTACACCTTATTTGGCACACCGATTAGGTTTTAAATCACTAAAAATAGACTAAAATTGAGGAAAATATGGGATTGGAATAAAAGAGGGGTCTAGAGCACATTTTTAAAAAATTTAAAGCAAACTATCCCTCATCCTCTTTCTATTTTTTTGTATTGCTCTTTTTTTTTAATGTTCAAACAACATATGTAACACTCTAGTTTGCACATTCAATGATAGAAAAAATGATCAATTTGGTCAAGGAATGATGAAAATATTTGAAAAATGTTAAATGATAGGTACATGTTCATTAATGGGTGTTTCTGCCCTATTGAAATGAAAATAAAAAATTGGGTTAATTTTCAACCTAGTTTCAAAAAAATAAGTTGATATCAATCAAATTGATACTCATGATGATATTCACCCAAGAGATTATATATGTTGAAAAAACTGGTTTATTAAAAATTGGATTTTTTAAGATCATCTCAAAACTTGAACCCTAGATATATTATAATACAACTCTCGAATTTGGTTCTTGTTTTTTTTGTTTTTTTGTTATATTGCATTATTGTTGTTTATTATCATCCTTGTCCTTAATTTATCCTTGTTACTTGTTATCACCTTTATTATTTGTCATTGCTTTTATCATTACACTTCAGCTTTGTTTCTTGTCATCACCATGCTTTTCATCTTTTTTGGTTGTCATCATTGCCTTTGTTGGTCATTATCACCATTGATGTTTATTTGTGTTGATTATTGTCATAATAATATTTCATAAAAATGACTACCTTTTTTAAATATTACAAATTAAATAATGTTGGCATCCACTTCAATCCATTGCAATATTGAAAAAACAACCTTGTGATCTACATTTTAGAACACCATAGTATGTGACTACTCCATTGCCTTTGTTGTTTGTCATCACCCAAGTACCAATTTTGTTTTTACTTGTCACCTTATTGCTACTTGCCATCTTGTTGTTGCTTATTGTCATCTTGTTGCTTGTTTTACTTTCCTTGTTTTTGTGGTGATGGTATTTCCCCTTTGCCTTCAATGTGCAAGTTGCTTACAATTGAAGCTACAACAACAACCTTTGCATTTCAAAAAGGTAAGATTTGTTTCCCTCTTAGTTTGTTAGCTAGGTTATTTTGCTTCTGTTGTATGGCTTTTTTTTTTGTTTGCAAGGGTTTGTTTATATGTTTTGTTCAGGTTTTGGGTAAATTGGGGTTGTTGAATTTTGTTGTGACTTGTTTATGTAGGACCATTTATTACAAATGACACTTTGATTTGAAGTGAAAGGGATGTATTTTGACTTGCATGCCCTAAGCCCTTCTTTGTGAATAAGGATTGACCTTCATTTGCACTTTGAATATTTTCCTCACCATCTTTTTTTTCACATTATGCACCATTTTGAAAAGAATGAGTGATAAACTTGTAAATGCTTATAGTTTTTTGCATTTTCACATGTATATGGTTTGTTCAAACTAAGTAATTACAGTTGCCAAAATTGGGAAAACATTAAATTGTTTGGTTTTTCAACTTTGGTCTGTTAACAAATTTTGGACATATGGAATCAATGCATGTGGAAAATAGTGTTGAAATTTTCATGAATGAAAATGTGATTGCATTGGAAGAGAAAATTGAAAAAGAAGGGTTGACAAATTTGATACAACATGATTAGATAATGATTAAACATTATATTTAGTCATGAAAAAATTTCTTGAAAAAAAATTCAATTGGCACCCCATGGTAGAAATTCATTGTGGTTAACATCTTATTATTTTAACAACATGTCAATAGTGGATGTAGATGTCCCACAATTGATGCAAATTGTGTGATCTATTATAATAATTTAATGTTTTTACAATTTTCAACTAAAGGAGGAATTGTTGAGAAAATTTTGTTATCTTAGTTATTTCAAAAATAATGGTATAATTGCATTAATGAACATGTGGATGTAGACCATGGATTAATTGCAAATAAATTTGAAGAATAAGTGAATAGTAGCATGAAAGGTCCAATAGAAAAACAAATTGCAGAAAAAAGGCATGTAGATGGGAGTGCAATCTTTAACTTTTTTGGTGCCCTAGATCCTTATAAAAATGATAATGTACACCATAAGTTTTTTGGAAAACTTGGGTATTCTTGTTGTCAAAAACCATCTTCCCATTCAATTTGTTAAAAATATTTGATTGAAGCATTTGGTAATGAATTACTAGAAGAAAATGGGATTTGTGATTAGTCCTTACAATTAAGTTTGAGGTGCATGCAACATTTACAACTAAAAACGTTATTACTTGTCTTACACAAATCATTTAATTTACATGTTAATTATATTAATTATGATAGGTAATAATAGTAATAGGCTATAATAATGGTTATTAAATTATTATAAATTTCAATAGGTATAATAAACCTTCAATACACTTGTAAGATTAAAAAATACATTTATGATGGAAAATTGATTTGTGTCAGGTTTGTAAACAAAATAATAATGTTTTAGGAAGTTCTTCAATTTTAAAAATCTATTGTCTTCTTTTATAATAGGTGGATTGGTGCTAGGGTCACTAGTTGTGTACCCCCTCCTCCTGGCTTACATCACAAATTATTGTAAACATTTTGTCTTTTATTATCATTGTTTGTGTCTTAAACCAATCAAAGGATTAGTAATTGTTAGTGATGCTTTAAATGCAACCATATCCATGAACCTTAAATTAAAAGAAAAATGAATTGTCTCTTTTGTTTTGGATTCTTTCATTGATGATGATACAAGCTTGGATATTGAATTGGGAAATCTTGCAAGGAACATAAAAAAAGGAAGTTTGTAAGCTCATTGATTCCTTCTTTTCCTTTTTGACTAGATATGATGAAAAAGGAACTCATAATATGCTAATTCTATTGTGAGATCCTAGATTCAAAAGTTTAAAATTGATTTGTTTTTTTATTGATCATGCATAAGAGGTGACCATAGTTAAAGAGTGTGATAGGAGATCTTTTTTTCCTATGCTCTTAATGTCCTACCAACATTTGCATTCATTATTTTAGGTAGATAGTTCTTTTGTTAATAAGATTGATCAAGATAATTGTTTGAATATCTTTGAAATGGTTGCAAGCACCAATGAACATTTGAAAAAAAAATTTAATGATAATTATTGATATTTTGAAGGTATAAAATCAATGTGAAAGATATCAAATGCCCCTTGGAGTGGTGGAACAAACACGAGTTTTCAATTATTGGCTTTTTATTTAAACATATATTGGGGATTATAGGTTCTAATGAAAGCACACTACAGTGTAAACAATTTTAGGGAAAATTGAGACTACATATAATATAAAAAGAAGTAACATGTAAAATATCATTCATTTTGAATTTTTTAAAAGATCACATGTAGTTAATTTGAAATTCAAACATAAAATAAGTTATTAAACCCATCAATATGCAATTGATTGGTAGTTATATCATTGTGTAAAAGTATACCAATACTTTTATAAACACTGATTTAGAACCTTTATTTTATAGGATATTACCCTTTTTTTAAAGTTTTGAAAATGCATTTTTTATATGTAACATGGTAAAAACAACATTTAAACCATCTACATCTTCAATGGAAGATCATTTTACAACTTAAAAAGATCACAATATTCATCATTATTATAACATAATGTAGTAACAAATGTTTTTAAAACATTTGATATGAACTTTACAACATTAAAAAAAATCATTGAAAATTATAGTGAAAAGATTTGTCTTCATAGTTGTTTTTTTACATGTGTAAAATTTCATAAATAAACTACCATTTAATTTAGTCCTTCATAATCCCTTTTTATAATTGCAGCATTGCGACAGGGCCATTACAAAGTGAAAATGTACTCCAATTAATAATTAATTTGTTCATATTTGATCCAATTTCATGATACAATGATATATTGTGATTTAAAACATCATTAATTGAAAGTTTTAGGTACAAAATATTTTCCAAACACCCACCATCATGATATATCAAGGTTCCACAAGTATTAAAAATTGTCAAACAATGACAATTTTTTGTTTACACTGTAGTGTGTTTTCACTCATTTTCAAGTTGAAACTAAAAATATATTTTTCCTTGTTAATATACTCACCAACTTGAGGAGATGTTGTTTACAATCAAATAACCTAAAGAAGTTGATAATGGTGAATATGAATTGACCAATTGATGCAAGGGTTGGTTGCAAGATTCCTTTTGATTTGGTGAAATTAATAGAGTTTATAATAAGAGGAGGATTTAGATGAGTTTGGAAGCTCATATGAGTGAAATGAATTTTAAAAAGACAAATCTTGTGTTTTTTTATATTTGAATAAGTTATTGAAAGAAGTTAATTTAACTAGCCAACAAAAGTTTGAACATAGCTTTTAAAATAAATTAATTACCCACCAAACAAATCACCAACTAGGAGTTAGTTGGCAATTAGAGTGAAAGACATTAAGTCCAAGCATAAATGGGTGAGGAATATTGTTAGGATATTAAATCTTGTTCTATCAATGAGGTGATGAAGCATGCATTTTAGAAGCTTAGGTTTTTTTTTTAAAGGTTTTTTGAAGATTTTTAAAATTTTGATGTTCTTAATGTCTTTTCACCAAATGCACATAAAATTATCAATCATATGTGTTGACATCAAGTTCTCAATGTCTTCATAACATGTTCTCAAGAGATTTTCAACATACTCCCAAATTCCCCAAATGTTTCCCAAGATGTTCCCACTTGCTCACCACACTTTATCCCAAAATTTTGCCCAAAGTTGAACAACTTGAATAGTTGAGCCAAAAGGAAGCATGTTTATTATTATGTTTTGAAAGTCTTCTATTGGGAGTGGGATTGTTCAAACTTCAAAGTCTCAAATTGTTTTTGAAATAATATGGGTTGCACCTCACAACTACGTAATAGAAGTGGCAAGTTACAATAGGCAAGTTGTGGTTCCAATGAACGTTAGCCGGATGTTGGTGTAACTTCATTTTTTCCAATGGAGCCCCATATGAAAGCACCCTCTATGTTGAAACCCATTACACCCCCTCACTTTGGTTGTAGGAACAATATGGATTGAGATGCCCTCCACTCACCAAATGCAAAGCATGTACTAATATTTGTTGGGCATCAATTTAAAGGGTTATTGACAGGAAAATCAGGAGTCTTCTTACTCAAGTCATGGCAATGCAAATCAAGCGAAACATGTAGTGAATTTTGGCAAAACTATTTCATTTAGTAGTGTCAAATGATTTGATGAATTGTATTGTGCTTCTACATTGGTATAATACAAAGATATGCTATCAGTTCCGAATGACAAGGGTCTAAACTCACCATCAATGTTGGTTTTGGAAAGGCAAATTGACAAGTTCCATTGAGGATGCTTTAAGAAACCTAATTATGTATACATGATAACTTTTAACCTTTATCCATTCAATGATCATAAATTGAACGCAAAGCTTGTATTACAACTTGCTCATGCCCCTTCTGAAGCCCTAGGTGAGTCTTAAAAATCATTTGCCAATGTAAGCTTTTGGGGTGTTAATAAAATGCATAATGAAAACCATAATGAGTGATAGTTTAAGAATTTCACAAGTTAACTTTTGGCATGCATCATACATGTATCCACTTGGATGTATTTTGGCATGTCCCTTGAAAACTATATACAACTTTGGAACTTTTGTTTTATACTCAATTTCCTTCAAAAACTTCATCCATCACATATACTTAATGTTATTTTTAAAATTATTTTCTTGGAAAGCAACGGTAGACTGAACCAACAGATTGTTAGCACCCACAAGTCAAGCTCAATGGTAGAAGGTTGGCATGGCCTTCACCTACATGAGAATGGGTTTGAACCCATAACCTTCTTTAAGGTCCCAAGGTCCTAGACAAGTACTTAGAGTATTTGGAGGCCACATTATATATGTGTGTGAAAATAGCCCTCCTAGAAAAGTGAGGGATCTTACACTTGATGTATAGGCATAAGGTCCATCTTGCTTATAAATAGTATGATTACATACATGTATGATTGCTTCTACTTCTATATCTCATGATCTACATATGTTTATGCTTATGATAGGATCAGTTCATGTTTTACAATGGATAAGGCCCAATGGGTGGGGCACATTCCCAAAATGTGGAGCCAGACTCAACAACTGACCTATTGTAGGGCCCTTAATTTTGGTGACACCCCCACCCTGGGTCTTAGCATAGAGTTAAAAATCTTACCCTATTCCGCTTAACCATACATGCTATAATGTGAGCTCCCACTTAGGCTGTACTAAAAAAATATGAGAGGGCTTCATGTAGTAGAAGGGCCTACCTTTAGACTTTTCAGTTTGTGCCTCACAGCCTATCGGTCTTAGGAGAGGCACCTTAACCCTAGAAGGGCCTATCCAAACCTTTTCATAAACTAGGTAGGTACTTTAAGAAATGATTCGGAGCGATTAGGGTTTGCAGAATTAGGGTTTGGAGTGCAGGACGCTACCCCTGGCCTGTTTGTCGTTCAGTTTTTGTCGTCGAGAAGTTCTGGGTTTTGTGAAAGAAATTAAGAGAATTGCTAGAGAGAGAGAGAGAGAGAGAGAGAGGGAGAGATGTTTTAACGTGTTTCTGTGATTTTTGACCTTTTCGGTGTTCGGGATTGTTTTTCGCAGGAGAAATAGAGACAGAGACGCGCGCGCGCTCACAAACACAGAGGTCTTCTTCGCATTTCAGCCTTTTGTGTGTTTGTTTTCTACTGCTGAGAAGAGGGGGTGGGAAAAAGAATGACTAGGGGTCTGGTTTCTGTGAATGAGAGAAGTGAAGATGGAGGACCGTTTCTTGAAACTGTCAATGAGGAAAGAGTCGCACACGTACAGCCGTCTGTGGGAATTGTATTAGGGGAGTCTCCGGCGGAGCAACCCGGTACTCTTTACGTTACTACCAGGTGCATGCTTCACACAACTCTCTCTCTCTCTCTCTCTCTCTCTCTCTCTCTCTCTGTGCATTGCATCTGCTTTCTCTGCACTAATTTTTGGTTTGGCGGATTCTTCGTGACCTTTGTCTTGCATCTGTAGTGCATCCAACTACAGATCCCCAAACCTTAATTCTGCAATTAGGATTAGGGAATTAGCGTTTGAGGTAATCAATCACGCTGCTCTAGGCATCCGGATGGTGCATATTTAGGCCCATAGAGATTATTCTGAGCATGAAAAATGTCCAGGAATATCATCACTGCCCAAACACTGAAAAACATAGCATGCTTAGCAGAAGTTTTATCACCAGATTCAGGGAAGATCATCAACCCACATTGGGCATGTCATTGTGTGGGAAGATGGATGTATGTACAGGGTTTAGGGTTTAGAACTGACTCTGAGGTGGACCCTGATCCATTGCAGACGACTGGTTTGGTTGAGTGACGAAGATGTGCACAAGGGCTATGCGGTTGACTTTTTGTCACTCACCATGCATGCCATCTCCAGAGATGAAGATGCTTATCCCCAGCCCTGCATTTACAGTCAGGTCCGCTTTGAAACATTTCTTAGCCCCAAGATGAGAAATGTTTTTTGGGGGTATCCAATACCTGCAGGTTCTTGTCAGGAAGATGTTGCATAAATGTAGTACAGGATAGTCTGCCAATCTGACCTCCAAGCTCAAGAAAGATGGTTTTCAGCCACCTATGAAATCCTAACATCGTGTTCAGATAGATGGTGGTGAAGATGAGGATGAAGAGTATGAGGAAGATGGAACCGATGATGGAGCTGAAGAGCCTCTGGAGTCAGAGAACCATGGAAGTGTTGGTGATTTTTCTCATGTGACAGAAATGCGGCTTGTTCCCAGGGATGCAAGTTCATGTATCCTGCACTTCCCCTTTAAACCCCTCTCTCTATCAGCACTAAAAGCTTTGGTGCCTATTGAAGACCTACTGATTTCCTGTTTGAGGATGGTGTGGAGCTGTTAATTTTTGTAGCATGGGTGCACTACCTATCACTTTCAAGTTTTTCAGAAGCATATGTGTACTACTTGTTTCACATCCAGCTATTTCCTAATGTGATAGAGTCTTTGGACTGGGGTGCATGTCATGATATGTCATAGCATAAGCTCTTGGGGCTATTTTTCAATTGAAGGATTCCTTGACTGGTGTACTTGTTGACCTTGCAGTGGACCATCTGTTTCAAGTACTATGTGACTGTGCAGCATTGAACCCAGATCCTGAAGGAGGTATAATTTGCTCATAGTGTCTTGCACTTTGATTCTGACATGGTTGGATCACCACTATGATTTTTCCATGCAGTTTATTTTGAGGTTGGGTCCTAATTGAACATTTCTGTATTGGCACTGTTGTTTTCCTCACCCCAAAGCTGAGACTTGAGGAACTGCAATCTGAAACTTGTCATCTTTGTGAGAATCAGAGCAAGAAGGGGAGGGTGATTGGTTCTTCAATGAAGATGAAGTGATGTCGAATGTGATTGGAGGTGATCGTGCAAACAATCATGTTGATCTTGCAGAGGTAATATGTCTGTGACCTGGTATGGCTTCAGCAAAGGAGAGATTGTAAAGTATTAACAGAGACTAAAAAGATATCAAAAAGTGTGTGTTTTGATTTTGATGAACAGATGTAAGGATAAAATATATATGTCTACCTATCCAGTAACATGCAATCAACTTGTCGACCCTGTTGGGGAGATGGTGGGAATGCCTCTTTTTTGAAACCTCTTAATTGTCTTCCAGACATGCAGCAAATAAGGTTTGCATCTCTGTGTAAGTGCAGTTGCTCATTGGCTTTCAAAACTTTTATTGATGTAGGGATTCTGTGGAATTGCAGCTTCTTATGCGGGACCCACGCTTTGAAGATGCTGATGAAGAGGAGAGTGGGACCTGATCCTGAGTTCCCACTTATCTAGTCTGATTGCATCAAGTTTTGTCTTTTGCAAGAACTCCCAAGGGGGGAGGGGGAGACAGAATCCCTTTTACTGATGATTTAAGTCCATGAAATAGAATGGCAGAACAAGGTTTTGTCTTTTGACAGTGTCTGGTGGAGACTCATTTGACAGCCTACTGGATTGTAAAGTTGTTAGCACTTTGTTCTTAGAGAGGCATGGGTACAAGAACATGGAACTTACTGGCAAATCCATTAACTTTATGTTCCCAGGAATTGAAACTCTTTGAGTGGCTCAAAGTCAAATTGGGTGTCTTCAATTTGGGGTATTTTTTACTTGAATGGGGGACTTTCTTTTGCAAGAGAGCTATATGGCTGGCTGGTTCTGGTCCAGGTTATATTGTTTAGGGTTTCCAGAGGTTTCATATAACAATGGTAAAAACTTGCCAACTGTATGAAACTGTTTGAAGCTGCTTGGGCAAAGGTGAGTTCACAGTCAGATATGTAAGTGAAGAAAACCTTTGATCAAGGAATTAGCAGTGCCAAGACTTTTGGGCCGTCTCTCCAAGTCAAGTTCTCTGACAGAATAGACTGAATTCCTGACCTTTAGTGATGAACTGCCTATGTCGAGGAGTCATTATTTCAAACAAACTGGCCGTTCTTTAACTCCTTTATGTTGTGCATGCCAAGTATGTCAGCATATATTTGTGTGATTTAGTGGGCATTTTATGGTAAAACCTGATGAGTTGCATGTAGTCTGGTTAGTTGGTACCTAGCTTGCTTCATTGAATTCCCCCCACTGACCTGGAGTTGACTGCTTTGGCATTGCCAAGTTATCTGGATAGCAATCCAGAGTTTTAGCAGGCCTCTTGAGATTTTCTGATGTGCCAGCTACAATAGTCTAATATCTGGGACTTGGGACTTGGGAGAGTCTTCCTGAGGAAGAGTTTCCTAGTCTCATGTGCCAATTAAGTTGTATGACCTATGTCCTTTCTTTTTCCCTTTCTACTTCTTCATCCTTGTCATGTTCTCATGTTGGCTTTAATTGCCAATTAAGTTGTAGGACCTATGACCTTTCTTTTTCCCTTTCTGCTTCTTCATCCTTTTCATGTTGTCTCACCGTGGATTTGCATCAGATTTTTACCGATACTTTGGAGACCAATTGCATATGGTTTGGTTCTAAGTAATTTGGTCTTCAATTCGATCACATTGTTTGACATGCATGGCATCATGGAATCAGATTTCACTTCAACTGCGATTGAAGCATTTGAATGAAAGCAGGTTGCTTTTCAGTACCTGTAATTGTCTTTTTTGCTTAATTTTCCTCCTGTTGTGGAGTGCACATGCCATCAGTTGTTTGAAACACAGAAGAGACATCATGCAGTCTTTCAATTGCAAGTCCAAGACTGTCAGTGAAAGGTACTGTAAAAACAATGTATTCAATTGCACTGTGCTTCTTATGTACAAAAAATGGAGTACAACCATACATGCAGAAGTAGAGAATTGTGTGTAACTTGGTGTAACATTCTGTGCAGGTGGAGAGTTACATTTGCTTTCTCACAGACAAGGCTCATGATATGTGTAATTCTTTAGTCTCTATACTTATAAAGGTAATAATGTCAGGCAATTAGATGTGCACACCTCCCTCAGATCATGTGCAATTCTGATATCCTGAACCCTGTGTACCAGGTGGCTGCCAAAATGGATGGTGGCAGCACTGGACCAAATTGCAAGTGCCAATTAGAGTAAGTCTTGGAAGTGTCATATTGAAAGCAGACGGTGTGCACATATGCAGCAGCAACTTGGAAGGTATGGCAACAAGTTGTGTAGTTTTACTGCAGAAGCTTAATCTAATGAGGTTTCTTCACAGTAGTAGTGATCAATTGAGAGGAACATGCCTTAAACCCTAAACCCTTCTTTCAACTGAAGTGAAGGCAATACTTACCAACATTTAGCTTAAATAGGCTTATTCTAATCTTTCCTTGTGAGACTACACAGCTAACATGTCTCTCTTATTAAAACCATCCCAATCATATTCCCAAGAAATATCACATAACCTCAACAACTGCAGATGACTAGCAATTGTAACCTGTGTTAGTATAGCTCATGTGTGTTAGATACAACCACTGAAAATCTCACTTTATTTCTTGCTTACTTCTGAACTTCCTTATCACAGTGTCATGTACAATGACAGGTTTTCATAGAACTCATTATAATTGCAGCTCTATCATGGCAATTCTGCTGCAGGTCCAGGAAGTCTAGGTTTTTCATCTGGGTCTTGCGTGATATTGCCCTGCTGCTTAGGAGCATCTGCTGAAGAGTCAGGATTATGTTTCTCTGCAGCACCTTTGATTTGGGTTTGCTCCTCATACAGCTTTTTCTGTGTGCTGGTCACACCACCATCACGAGCAATCTGTTCCATGCTGTACTGGTTGTAGACAATGATAACATGTAATTGCCCACGCTCATTTCCCTCCACATCCACTTTTGGATCTTTATGCACATCCAGCCACATGTCCTTGGGCTCATTGGGCTTGAACTGCACCAATGAAACCAACCCCATGTGATGAGCAGTCATAATTCAGGTATAGTTAGCGATTTCACTCTCTGCATTTTGCAATGTTGTCAATAATTGAATCCCATTCCTGCTGGTAATGGTTTTGACAGCCACCTAACTTCCAAAATCATTTTCAGAACAGCATGATATCTGTTTTGGGAGATGACAAATCAAAACAAACCTGGGCAAGTGACACCTCACAAGAGCCAACATACTCTGATTTTTCAAGCGTATCATCATCCATCAAGCGCAGCGTCAATTTCTGAGTTTCTGGATCCTCCACCTGTGTAATCAGCCAGATATTACTGTCACAACAGATCATGCAAAATTTAGGGTTGACAGTTGGAATCATCAAATGAGAATGTGGAACAAATTTACTCTAGATCAATAGCCTCCCAAGTTTCCACTGACACAACTCCAGAATCAAAATATCTACTTGATAAATACAAGAGACTTGCAATCTGATGTTTTACCTCCACTTTCAAATTCTCATTCCAGACAGGGTTGAGAGTATTCTTCTTTCTTGTGCTGCGTTTCATCTTGTCTTTCGTTTGACGTACATACATTACCACAAAGGGATCAGTTTTTCCCACCAGATCCGTCTTCTTAAGGTTCTTGCCTTCAATGAGTTTAATGTCCAGTTCCCCAACCGCATGCATCTGCAAAAAGCTGCTCTCACCCAAATAAAATAAGTAAAATAAGAATAAAAACATCACTAGTTTAATGACTGTAAAGAAAAACATCAAAACAATTTAGAATCTAATGATACACAAAAGAGACATTCATCAACATGGACTTATCTACCTATCTTAAAAAGTATTAAGACATGAATAAGTGAAATCAAAGCTCCCAAAGAGGAATATAGTGTCGGAAAAACTAAGTGCAAAAAACGGCAGTGTTGTCAAAACTGTTGGTACTGTGAGAGCGTACACTTAAATGTTTTTTTTAAGATTTTTTGTTTGTAGCCAAGTGGCAATCATCCCTAGGGAGATGTAGAAAAAGTGATGCTCGCCCCTAGGAAGATTTAGCCAAATCTGGCTATAAACCAGATATGAAATACAAGTTTTTAATCATCCTTCTATATTCTTGGCTACAAACTGAAAACCAAATATAGAAATCCGGTAAATTTTGCTGGTTCTTCCCCTCACTTCTGGCAATTGAAAACCTCCAAAATCAATTAAATTTCAAAATTTTATTTATTTATTTAGTGAAATTTTGCAATTTTTATTAAAAAAACTGGTGTAGAGTACCTGAAGTCTCCTGCCATCATTGGAACCACAATGCGGCTTGGCCAGACCATTGAATCCATCAATGCAGTCCTGATTGAGTTCTGTGCCAGGAAAAAAAAACTTAACACAAATTGAAATTTGAACCCACAGATCTGTAGAGAAGAACTGCCACGCCAGAATGAAGCATTCAAAGAAGAAAATAAATAAATCAGGAAGTTATTAATCCACAGGTCAGAAGAGCTGGATTTAGAGATAGGTAGCTGCTGATGAACAGCGAAGGGTAGTGTATGGCAGAGCTTACATCAATCATCTTCTCCACACCTGGGAGAGCAGCAATGTCTCCACCCAAAAATTTGAGATCAAACCCAAGCTCTGGCTGCTCAACACAATCAAGAACACCCAAAACACGAAAAGAACCGTGTTCTTTAAAGCAAGCCATCAGTGATCACAAGGAATGTATTGCTGTCAAATTGCTCAAAGCTTCTTGCTTTTTTCCTCCATTAGAATGCATCTCCTGATGGATATGGGGGTATAAGCTTAATAAAAGTGATTGGGTGGGTGGAGGGGGAAGTACATACAGGTTCATTCAAGGAGACAAGGACAGCACCAAAGCCTGGGATGGATCCAGTCAAGGGCTTGAACACCAGTCTGGCTGTTCCATGCACATGCCAGTTCTTCACCTGTACAAAATCCAAAGAACTCAGTTGATTATCTACCTATATAGTAGCCTGACCTATTGAACCCAAAACAAACACACTACATGAAAAAGAAAGGGAATTATCTTCCTTGGTCTCGAGATTTTCGTAAGATCTTAAAGAGGTATGTTTGTTCATATATATGAATCAGACTTAAGGATTTTAGGAATAATGGTGGATCAGGGAAAGTGCTTGAGGAGGTCACTCTTTTGTATATTTTCTGAAACACCTGAAACAAGGGATATGTCACAATGTGGCCTTGCCATTTACATTAAAAAAGTATCTTAAGGCAACAGAAGAATTATGGAAACTCAAATATTTCACCGAGCAAAAATATAATCTTCAAAAAATCCTCTAAAAGAAACCAAACTCCTTCAAGATGTTATAACTCTCTAACCAATCTCAAGTTTCAACACAAGCCAAAATATCATCTTTCAAAATGACCTATTATTTATTACCTAGGGGCCAAAATCCCTTAAGCTACTATACTCTATAATGAATCTAAACATAATATCCTTGCCATGATAGGCAAGGCCAATAAAGAGGTAATTTTCAATATGCTATGCAATAATGAAATATTGAAAGAATACTTTGCTAAAAAAATTGAGAACATTCTAAGCAGCAACAAAAATTTGTGAGAAATTTTGTTTGTAAATCACTCTTTGGGGTGGGGGGAGGACTCTCGCAAGATTCCTTCTAGATGCCTTTAAGTTTGCCACATTATGAGGAGAGAAACATGGAAGTCACCATATGTAGACACTGGGCTCTTGGAGGTCACCAAACATAGCATGATTCTAGAAATTGTCTGCAGTTCTCTCTAACCCATAGCCAAATTTGGCTCTTTCCTCTTGTGTATGGTTGCCACTAAAATGGCTACATCACAGAATTGAGAAAAAAGAAAAACAAAACCTGATTCTAAGTACATTCTAGATATATATTCTCATAATGAATTTTAGGCATCGGATTTATGACTAAGTAAATTATAAATTTTACTGTTTTTCTAATAGATTATGCACCCTTCTTTTTTCTTTTGGGCATACCTGTACTTTGAAGTTTGGACCTGGACACTCCACCCCTATCACCACGCCTTCTTTCTCAGTTTCCCATAAAACATCCATCTCCAAAATGCACTCATCTTCACCACCAGGTGACACCTTTATTCCTGCAACCCCACCCATTTCAAGCTCAAGTTTTGCTTGAAATGTTCATTCTTCTCTGCTAGCTGAATCTTCCCAAGTCCATCAACAACTTTGGTTTTTGGGAAGAGTCACTCCGATGTGGTCACTAGATTGGCAACTAACTACTACATCTCAGCACTTCAAGGGACTGAATTCCAGATTGTCACCAATGCAGGTAATTTCAACAGACTGGGAAAGAAAGAAGTGTGTCTATACTAAATTCACAAAACAGATGGGAAAGAAACTTGATAGTGAAAAACTCCAAAAAATGGAATTAGTTGGAAATAATTCACACAAAAAAACCTACCAAGAATTTCAGGGGCTCTATTCCCAAATTGTACGGTTTTGAGGATGATCTTCTCAATAACACCCATTGGGTACTGGTCCAATATGGGCTGGACTTGCTCTTTGACTAGCTTTCCTGCTGCCTGCCAGCCACCCAGGAGCTCAGCTGTGAAAATCAGAACTTGTGATGATATCAGGTGAAATCTGAGCACAAGTGTTTCGTGATGATTGGGTCTCAAAATCGGTCAAAAGACAAAACTACAGTTTTCAGGATACTAATCAAAGAGATTTGAGATACCTCATCGAGAACAGGCCACATTTTCCTCAACAATTTGTTAACCCACTCCATCTGATGAACAGAAGAAGAAGAAGACCACACACACAAGCACCCAAGTTTCAGAAAAAGCTGTATATGAATATTCCCGACATTCAGATCTAGAAGTATTTAGTATATACTGATTGTTCTGCTCCAGATAACTTAAAGAAGAAGCACACAAAACACCCAAAATCAAAACACACTGGTCTGGTCTGATTCGTACCTTTTCAAATTCGCAAAACTCGATCCACCTGGGGAAAGATTCCTCTGTTGGTAGAAGCTCTTTCAAGGAATTTACATCCAATCTTGACATCTGAGCAACTTGTACTGCCTGTTTTGTGGGGCGAAAGACATGCCCAAAAAAAAAGTTTCATCAGAGCTTCACATGTGAGCTTCATGCTCTTAGCCAAGCCCAGGGGAATAGCTAAGTAGGTAACCCATTTCTACAAGATTTTTGAAACATGAACTTGCAAGCAGAGTCTGCAATAATGCACCAGCATTATCGGCAACCTAATGTGCATTACACAATTTCCAAACTTCAAGGAAAAGAATCTGTAGGAAGGAGTGGATAGAAGAAGAAGAAAAAATTTGGAAAAGCTTGGGGAAAAAAAAACAATTCACTTTGTAAAGTTCAGCTATGGAAGGAAGAAGGACCTGGGAAGGACTTACTTTGACTTTGCGGAGGTGGGTGCGGTAGAGCACAATGAGCTGGTAGGAGAACATGAGAAGAAGCCCAAAAATGGCACCCACGATGAACTGCAGTACCATGGAGAGTGAACTCACAAAAAACAGTCCGGAAATGATAAAGGGAATCACACCTAACGCCGTGGCAATGTACAAACGAAGACGAGGATTCTGAAGCATTTCGATGGGACCCAACATCTCCGATGTCTTGCTGTTGCTGCTGCTGTCGTTCCCTACTTTCTTGTTCGCCATCTGATGGTTTGCTGTTGCTGTTGTTGCTGGGCTTGTCATCTGTTGTTTCTTTTCTGGAGCTGCTGCTGGAGGAGAAACTGGTGGTCCAGGAGGAGCACCTGGTTTCCTGGGGGAGTCTAATACGCCAGGAGCACCACCACCACCACCACCAGAGTCTGCATCCCCCAGTGTGCTTGTGGGAAGTTCTGCCTTTTCAGCTTCAACAGCCATGGTGGGTTGCGTTCCTTGCAACTAACTCAAGCTCAAAATCAAGTCTAGAAATGGAAAAAACTCTGCTGCACTAGTGAAAGAAACCCAACAACTTCGTTTTCATTCCCTGTCTCTGTCTCTGTCTCTCTCTTACAATTGAATCTACTCTACACCCAAAATCAATTCCATTGCACAGATTGAGAAAGTAGTCACTCAAAAGCAGCAGGAATTTCCTCAGACTAGACCAAAAAAATTCACCGAGATTTTAATTTTCTGAAGAAGCAAACAAGAACACCAACTGCAGAAGACAGACGGTTGCTCTTCTTCAATCAAACTGCAGCAGTTTTGTTCCCAAATTCAAAGCAGCTTTTCTTTCTTTTGGCATTCTTCCAACAAGATTCACAAAAGAAGCTCCCTGGTCACAAAAAAACACAACACAACAGTCTTCAATTCCCAGGCCACAAAACCTCAAAATTTGGATCCAAAAACAGAGAAAAGTTCCATAGGAAAAAATAACTTATTATTTTAAAAAAAAAAGAAACTGACAGATCCAACAACAGAAATTCAGCAACAAATTTTTATCTTAATTCTCCAAACATTTCTGCAACAATAATGAAGACGAGAAATTGTGAGAAAAAACCAGAGCAAAAGACGAAGAAAAGAAGAAAGAGAACAATCCCTCTCTCTCTCTCTCTCTCTCTCTCTCTTTCTCTCTCTCAGGGAAATCGAAGTGCCAAGTGGCGGGCCTACTTTTAGTGGCCCCTCGCCACTTGGCACCTTTCCATACCTGACAGCGTCACAGCACTAGATTCCAGATCCCCAAATGAAGAGTCGAAACTCCAAAAGAAAAAGTGAGGTGCCTTTTCCGTCGTCCCCAAATTGGGGGTTAGTAAGAAGTTACGTACAAATTGAAGTCCTGAACGACGTTAGATCCATGTCTTAATCCCAGGTCCCCTTTTTTTCCCCCCCAACCTCCTTTGCTATATATTTCCCGGATATACCCGGGGGTTCTTCTGGGTATCCAAAATAATTTAATTGTCCACTTAGCTTATTTTAATTTTGTATGCACAGCCTTATTTGGTATTTTAAATTAAATCATAAAATAAATTAATGTAGAATAAATTATTTTTAAATCCAAGAAATAAAAGAATTTTGTCCCTTGATTCCACGTGACGAATCATAGTGTTAGCGTCGAAAGTGGACCCTGGTTTTGTTAGAAAAAATGACTGAAAACGAGGTGTCAAAAACGCATGGCCAAACGGGAGCTCATTTTTGGCCCCTCAATTTATGGCCATAGCTGGCACCGTCTAAAAAGAGCGCGTCAAACGTGGCACACGTGTCGGAAAGTATGTTTCTCTACGTGGCACTCTACTTTCCCTTTAAATGACCCACCCCACCCACCCACCCCCCCCTCCTTTGGAGATTTAGGTACCTATTATGTCTAGTGACTAGGTACCTAACAATCTAGTCGGGCTATGTCAAACCTAATCTTTTAAAAAATTCATTATGAAAGAAATATTAAAATTAATATAATATTAAAATGAAGAAAATATTGTTGTAATAATAAACCATAAACCCTAACCATTAAAGTCTCTAGTAGTACCTTGGCCCACTTTGACACTTTTTTTTTGGTCAAATAATTATTAATTAATTTTGATGATTCCATTTCAAAGAATTACATATTCTTGAAATATTTCATCAGATTCTTTAATTTTCCTTTAGCAAAAATATTTCTGAAAAAAAAGTGATTTTTTGAAAATTTTGACATTTCTGCAAATAATATAATTAGTTTCAAACTAGTTCAGGTATACTACGGTAATTTTTGAGAAACTAAAAAAGCCATATTAAATTTTGAATTGTTACATTTAACTTAAATATTAAAAAAAAAATCACTTTAAATACCCTTTATGCACCCTATAACCCCAACTAGCATAAACCTTGGTTTTGATTTCAATTATTTTTATCACTAATTTTCAAATGAACATAACCTTTGGAAATAAAATTTTGAAATATTTCTTTAAAAAAATTGTGTCAAGTTATTTATTTGGTTATCACTTGAAATATACCCTTCTAGGGCTTATGTACTTATTTTTCTTAATTAAGTGTGATTAAAAACTTATTTATTTTAATTTCTTTGATGTTCCATTTTTGCAAGGACCACTTTCTAATTTTCAAAATAAGGCAAGACAATTAACCAACTTCCCTTCAAGGCTTAAACTTCGTGCCATACATTTTTATTTTTCTTTTAAATGGTGTAAATTCAAATAATTTTTCTATAAAAAAATTAAATTCCAAAAATTTCAAATTTAGAAGCAATATTTAAAAAAACAAATTGTCACACCAAAAAGTGTTAATAAATGAAAATTATTGCTAATTATGGTTGAGAGTTAGAACATTTAGTGAAAATGTGGCCAATGAAAAACAACAAATTTACTATATTTATCTAACCTATGCACTAGAACCATTCATCTAAGGACATATTTTCAAATCATATATGGACTAATTAGACAATACTTTTTTACTTGACTATTTTTTGTTGTGCACAAATAAAATTCAATTAACTTGGACTCATTGTCCCAAAACACTCGATTTTATAAAGGAGATATCAAAAAATACAAAAGTTCATTTAGAAAAATCAGCATTTTTATTTGATTAGTAAATGACACAATCCTATAGGTCACAAATTGATTAATGATAAATAACAATTTAGTTTTAAATGAAAGGACTAAATGGATCATGCAATCTTTTGACTCAAGTATTTAAGGGGTTGTAATTCGAGCATTTGAGCATTTAGTTCATTATTTGTTTTCATTGTTTTGGACATATTTGCACTCATTTTGTTCTACCAAGATACACATAGGTTTTCAACAATAACATTTAAAAATGGTCTTTCTTGATCTCATACAACTTTGAAGCTATATTATTTGAAATCAAAAAATAAAACAAGGTAAAAATAATAAAATGTAGAAATAATCACAAGGTCAAATAAATAATATGTAAAAAACAATCACATTTTATATTCAACCTCTTAAAGTTATCAACAAAGATAGGAAAACCTAGTAGTAGAGTTTTAGGTTTCCTTGAAACTAAGGATGCTAATCAAAATAAGATGGAACCATGTCTAAAGAAAAGAAAATGACAAACTTAGAAGAAGTTCAGACTAGGATGATTTAAATTTTCTTTTGTATCTTATTTTTTCATGTGTCTAAGTGTTCAATTAAGGGTCTCCTTATGGGATATTTAAAGGGGGAATTAGTGAATTACACAAAGCTTATATGAAGGACTAGTTGATGATTTTGTAAGTTCCATAATATCTAAGGGTTACATAAAAACCTACCTAAGGAAGAAAGCATTTAAAAGTCTATATAAGTTATAGGGAACCTAAAGACTAATTAGGGGGTTACCTAGGGGATTAAGGAAACACTTAAAGGCCTACCTAAGTTATGGGATATTAAAGACTATTTAAAAGCCTACATACTGCCTATTTACATGTATCAAAAGCTTGCATACACCTAGGGACTTGCCTAAGTTATGGGATACCCAAGGGTTATTTGGAAGACTACTTAGAGTCTACCTAGAGGACTCTTTAAGGAAGCACTTAAAGGCCTACTTAAGTTATGGCATATCTAAATGCTATTTATAAAGTTACATAAATCCTACTTGTGGGACTAGCTAGGGATTTATTAAGTTAGAAAATACTTATGAGTTATTTAGGGGGCTACCCAAAGTTAACTCATAATGCAAATGGAGATTACAATATAGGGCCTACATGGGGGATTACCTAGGGGTTACCTAATGTTGATTCATAATTCCTATGTAAACCTTATGTAGTTCCTTAAGTAACTCTTTAACTTAGGTAGGTCCTTAGGTAAGGTTTATGTAACCTTGTATGTAAACTTTTGATCGATCTTGTTTTAGATAGCCCATAACAAAAACAGGCCCACAGGTGAGATTTAAATAGTTTTGAAGTGGCCCCTAGGTATCCTCCACCTGAAGAAATAATTTTATAACCCCCTAGGTAGGCCGTATGTAGTTTTTAAATAGTCCTTACATATCCTTTAGCCTAGGAAATATTTGTATAGCCCCCTAGGTAGGCCATATGTAGTCTTCTAAATAGTCCCTACGTATCCCCTAACCTTAGAAATATTTTTATAACCCCTTAGGTAGGCCTTATGCAAGTTCCTAAGTAGTCTTTACATATCCCCTAACCTAGGTAGGCCCTTTGGTAGCCCTAAGTAACCCCTAAATAACCCTTGAGTAGGCCCTTATGTAGACCTTGCATAGCCCCATGTAAGTTTTTCATCATCCCTATTTTACATAGGTAAGTAGCCCATGGGTTGGTAGGTACATAAAGAGTTAGGTAGGCCCTAGGTTAGTTAGCCCACTATCTAGGTAGTCTCTTAATTTATGTCGCCATAACTTAAGTAAACCATAGTTTAGTATTTTCAAAAACTATGTCGATCACTTTAATTTTGAGAATTCATCTTTAGTTTTGATGAATGACACTCACTTTGATGAACTTTATAGATAGCTCAAAAAGGCATCTTGTAGTCCTCACTAGTTCAAAAGACTTCATAAATATTGATAGGATAATTTTCCATGTCTTCACTAATCCATAAATGTCCATTAATATTGTCATCAAAAAACTACATGTTTTAAAGTAGTCCACAAGTGTTCACAAATGTTCACATAAAACATGTACAAGCAATTGTTAGACCACATGTATTCAATAATGCACACATAAACACAGACAAATTTCATCAATCCATAGGAAGTCACTAATGCTAATATAAAACATTAACAAGTCTTGATTGATCCATAGATGTTTATGAACAATCACATAGAACACTAAGAAGTTTTCATAAGACCATAGGTGTTGACTATAATGCCCATAATACTTCAATAGATCCTAATTGGTCCATAATTGCTCACTAATACTCACATGCAACAAATGCAATAATTTAGATTAATCTTACGATGTTCATAATATTCACTTAAAATACATGGACCTTTGCATCCAAATGTAATAGGATTCACTTACAATCATTATATGTACCACATTAATCTAATAGAAAGTCCACAAATGTTCACATTAATTCACTCAATACATTTGAAGGTTTAAACCAAATCTATTTTGTTTACAAGTACTCACTATTCACCAAAACACCCTTGCAAACCTAAATAATTCATGGTTATTCACCAAAAACATAATTTATCTAGTTCAAAAACGTGATGTCACCAAATGGGGCTCAAAAGCTACATACAAATCCCAAGAAAATACACATTTGTGCATATGTGAAATGTAAAAGTCAATAGAACCCATGTCTATACAAAGAATACTAATTTGAACACTTAGAGTATTCAAATATCATGATACATCATATGACAATGCATGAATGCATAAACTTGTCAATACCATTAGAAGGCAAGGGAAATGGTTGCACTTGGTGAAAATTTACACATAAAGATGACATAACAACAAAGCATAGTGCAAAATTCACTAACGAAAAACAAAGTAAAGGTTGAAAGCTTTGGTATGTACCTATGGAACTCAAAACCCAACTAGAAAGGTACTTCACACATTTGTTCATATGACAATGAAAATATTTATAGATTGAGTCTTTTAATCAAAAGTACCATATTGATTAATCCACAATTTACATAAAATGACCAAAAGCCCTGTAATATAATTTTGGATTTCATTCAACATTAAATCTTGAATGCAAAGTTGAATATTGAACATGGAATTCAAGGTTGAGGATTGTTAAATTGAATGTTCAAGTTGAATGACCATTTCAAGATTGTGCATTTCATTCACAAGTTGCATAAAAAGACTAGAAGACTTGTAAACGAAAGTTCTAATGAATGCTTCAACACAATCTATTATGACATAGGGTTGATGTAACTGCTAAAGCCGCAAAGAAAATTAGTGTTGGAGCATAACACTAATGTAACCCCAAATTGGCTATGACTAATGATTATTTTTCAGCTATTAAATCCCACAATTGCCACAAATGCCATTCATCGATGCATGAAAAAAATTGTGAGTTTCTATCATGGCTAGGGATCCATAATTTAATTAATAAAGTTTAGATGCTCTTACCCAAATATTAGTTGATGAAACTATAGCTTGTATCACACTTGTGATATGAGGCAAATGAAACTAATTTGAATTATTATACATTGAAAAATGTTAAAATTAATTGAGTTTCTACCAAAGATTTTCTAAACTAAACTTAGGAACTTAGGATTATTTAAGGTTTGAAAGTTGTAAAACCATTGGCAATTGCCTTTGTTATAAAACAAACTTGAAAAGAAAGACTACAACTTTGAAGCTATTTTGGCTACTATCAATGGGTTGGATTGTTTTCCAAGATTATTTGGATTTCATGGATTGATCAATTTGGATCCATATTTGGATTGATTCCAAATCATTACTAAATAGGTTTTAGGTTTCATAGTGCCATCAGAAACATTTTTTAATTTTAGTCTACCATGCTTATGTCTTGTCAAGGATTTTCACAAATGCCTAGGTTAATATTTTAAGATGAAGGATATTCACATAACTTACACATTATTTTATTGAGTGGTTTTCAACACATTCAAATGTTTAAAGTTTTGAAATAAGACCTATGTTGGAGAACAAATTTCAAAAGAGGATACCATAGGGTTTTCAATGTTTAAGAAAATGTAAAAATCTCAAACATGCAAATCCCATGTACAAAGGAAAAAAAGGTCGAAACATTTTGAAAAGAAAAGAAAAGGTCAAATGAAGAAGTAAACAATAGAAGGACAAAAGTAAGAAACCAAGGATGAAAAAGAAAATTACTTGTGTTTCCATTAGGTGTTGAATTAGTTTGTTTTCATACAAATGCAATCCTAATCTCTTATTTACCACCTCCTTTTGATTGGGATTCATGTGAGTTTCAATTGCCCACCATGACAACACAACCACCTTGGTCCTAGGAGCCAACATGTCTTTTCATTTTTTTCATATTGATAATGGGTAGATAAAATGTTTTTGGCATTTGCATGGACTCCCTACGATGAAGAGCCATGGCAACATTCCTAGGATGCACTTTTAGGACTTGAATGAAGATGTGGAACTATTATTCACAAAGGCTATCAAGATGGCATGCTTCATGACCAGTTTTAATTTAATCACACATAGTCACATATGGAGTGGTTGTAAATGACAGAATTTCTATTAGTGTTTCTCAAGCCTTATATCCCTTAAACATTCCATAAGGTTTGTAACAAAAATTGTCACAATCGGGTTGGCCAAACCTTTTGCATTATGACATGCTTTGTGTGCATGTTGGGAAATGTGGACAAGGTTGTTTCAATTATCTAATGGATGACATTTTTGGCCTTTCTAACTTCATGATCTTGCACAAAAGGGTCCAAAATTTCATGTCCATCTTCAAGCACCCAATCCGTTTGTCAAGATGTTTTTTGAAATTCCCTTCTTTAAACATGATAATGTTGTTGTTTATTTGCATTTTTTGCCCTCTTGGGAGGACTACCTCATATCGCCCCCAAACATCTATTTTTATATTTATTATTACCCATGGCCTCTAGAAATAAGGCATGCCCACGACGTTAACAAAAAATGCATACCCACGACATTCACAACTAAATCAAGAAAACCAACCATGACCTTCACAATGAAACCATGAAAATCACACAAACCTTAAATCCTAATCAACTTCCTACCCTAGGAACCTTCCACCCTAAATCTAGATTTTGAACCTTATTATACCTCATGATGTAGCCATCCATTAAGACTATGGATTTTGGAACATCTAACAAAAATAGTAAAAAAGTCCTTATGAACATGACCCCATGTAGAACAAATAAAAAAGATGATTACTAAAAGAAAAATTGAAAACAACAAGCAATTCTAAGGACTTGTGAAAATATTGTGCATTTTTTATGATCCAAAAGTCTTTATCTATCAAATACTAAAAGTATCAATGATTTTTTTTGATATGACTTAATCACATCACATTATAACATATACTAAATCACTGAAAGAATTTAAACTCAAAATAAAATAATTTTGCATATAATCGACCACTCTATATTTCAAACTTCAAAAGTCCTTTACTATATATGGATAAAATTTTCAAGCGAAAAAAAAGAGAAGAAGTTCATAATCTAATTATTAATTTAGATTCAAATCCCAACAAATATTTTAAAAAGAATTCACTATAATATTTGAACAAAGGGCACTCATGGAAAAAATGCATTTCGTTGCAAAAGTAAGGCATTGAATTGTGCATCCACCTTATATTGACAAAACATTTAATTGTTTTTTAGTCTTTTTCATGAGATTATTTCTACTAAGTCATGTTACATGTCTAGATCTAAACACAAATGTTTTTGTAATCAAATTTAAGACAATATTTTAAGTGTTTGAAACTCATAGTCATTTTACGAATGGTCTTTCACCATTGTTTGATACTAGATTCTAGTTAACTTGGGTTCTATGATGTTGCACACTATTGGTGATGATCAATTGATGATTTTTTTGTTTTATTTGAATGAAAGTATTGAAGGACCTTCCATGCAAGTTGAATTTAAATGAATTCAAATTCCTAAACTAAGGTGAATTGAATTCCAATCCAACTAAATTTGATTCCAATTAAATTGAGTTTACTTCAACAATGGAATTGAACTCAAATTCAAGTGAAAAAAATGGGATGCAAATTAGTGGAAAAGATATTGAAAATTTGCTTGTGAATATGGTGTTGGAGAACAAAAACTAAAAAAAGACATAAATCCAAAAAGACACAATTTCATGCCCCTTTACTTGGGATTGGGCTAAACAAATGCTAGTTTAGAATTGTCCAAGCAAATGATCAAAATTTATAGACCCTAATCTTATATCCTATCTAAACCAAGTCCGATAAATGATTGTCATTTATTGCTAGATTTAATAACCCTTGATTTTTTAATTACGATCGACTTTTCATTGTGAATGACCTTTGGGCAAACATTCATTGATTTTAATGCAATCATCAATTTCTATTGAACTAGAGTAAAATTGAGGATTGCATTGGACATCAACCCTTCCAAATATAAGGATAATATCACATCATACCATAATGAGAAAAATGACAATATTTTGAAAATGACAATAAATTATTAATCATATTAAAAAGATAGGCCAAATAAATGTCATGCACTATGAGTTAGATAATAATGTAGGAGTTCCTATTTGTGATAGAAGTCCAACTTTTTTCTTTCCCCCCCCCCCCAATTTGAGCAAATTTGATTGGCCCATTGCAAAAATAAGTTGAAATCTATGGAGGCTCCCCCAAAATAGAGGATTCTATGGAAAGATGAAAGGCGTCTGCCTTTGGCCCACCTATATAGGTGAGAAGGGGAGGACTTTGGGAAAAACATATGGGATTAAAGGGAGGTGCTATTGGGAACACCCTTGGGGAACAAACTGGGAACCTAGGGAACATATTTAGAACCTGATGGGAACACATTGGGAACTTGAAGGGACCATGTTGGGAACAAAGGAAAAACGAAAAAAATCCTCCCCTTATTTGGAGATTACCTACCTTATATACTTTAGGGTTAGCTTAGGTTAGGTTTAGGGTTTAGGGTTTCAAAAAGATTGAAGACTTTAGGGTTAGGTTTAGGGTTTGGAGCTCTTGGTGCGCACTGCCATGGAGGACCTGCACGTCTGCTGTTTGTCTGGTCTCTCTCTGAATTTCTCTCAAGCAACCAACGGTGGTAACAGGCTTTCCCTTTTGGCATCGGATTGTGCAGTGAGGAGTTTTGGCTGATTTTGATGGATCTCAGAGTTTTTGGTGCATATGGGAGGTTTGGTTTGGTTTGGAGCTGTGAATCACTCTACAAGTCTGATGTAGTAATGTGGGCCCAGAGAACGGAGTGATGGTGTGGGTTTTTCTCTTGGTGTTTTAAAACAAGAGGAGATGGTGCACAGAGCAGCCCCAGGAGTTGTTGTTGGTCGTCTGGCAAGACAAGGGCTTGGTTTGGTTAGAAACAGGTTGAATTGTTTTTACAGTGGAGCAGCAGCTGCTGCTGTTGTTGCTGAGGAACCACTTCCGAGAGCCTGGTATGTAAATCAGCATGCTGCATTCCTTACCTGCATATGTCTGTGTCTGCAGTTTTTCTCAATGGGTTTTGAAGAACCTGAACTGGTGGATGTTTTTTTGAAATGGGTTTTGAAGAATCTGAAGTGGTGGATAGCTTGGTGGGGGGTGGGGACAAGGACAAGGACTTGGAGCGGAGGAGCTTAAGTACGGAGTGTTCATCGCAAACACCTTCTTGGTTCAATGTCTCTAGGTCATTAATGCAACAGCTTTTGGGACATGGTGCTGCTACACGCCATGGGTCCTTGCCAGGAGGAGAGGTTGGGAAACAGTTGTTTGTATCGAGACCTACTTACCTCTCTTCTTCACCTGTCAGGCATCCGGTTCTCAGCATTGCGGGAATTCGGTTCAAGGGCACAAAAACACGCAAAAAAGGCCCCAAAAAGAAGAAGGCAAAGGAGGTTAGAATGAAACTCAAGAGGATTCGGATGGAGAGAAAGGCAAGGAAAGCTGCCATGTCTCCTGAGGAGACGCTGGAGTACCGCATTGCCAAGGTTCAATTTTTCCTTCATCTGCTTGCTTGTAATAGCTTTGAGTCTTGCAAGCTTACTCACCCTTGTGCATCTGGATCAGTGGATGTTGTCAGAATATAGATTTATCTATTTGTTTTTCCCCCTGTTGTCTGATCCAATTTTGATGTGTGTTGTACTTTTCAGCAAAAAAAGAAAATCATGCTACATGAAGAACAACTCAAGAAGAAGTATCAATTGCCAGAGTTTCCAGAGTGTGATCCGGACCCAGAGACTTTGACACCAGAGCAACTCTACACGCTGAAGAAACTTGGATACAAGAACAAGAATTATGTGCCTGTTGGGAGGCGAGGGATCTATGGAGGTACGATACAGAACATGCACATGCACTGGAAGAAGCATGAGACTGTGCGGTTATGCTGTGACAATTTCCCCAAGGAGAAGATCAAAGCAATGGGTGAACAGCTTGAGCGGCTGAGTGGAGGTATTGTGATTGACATTCATCAGGCAAAGACTATCATTATGTGGCGAGGCCGCAATTACAAGCGACCAAAAAATGACATTCCAGAGGTTTTCAAGAATTTCAATAAGCGCAAGGTTGGTTGCATTTTCATTCTTATATGTCTCTTAAACTTGTGGGTATCTCACAAACGGGTATCAGGAAATTATAGCTTTCTAGTTGAGCCATGTGACCCAGAGTTTGAGTTCTGACTTTGAGTTGTATGATGTCAGGCACTATTGAAATCTAAGCATGAGCAAGCAATAAATTCATTGCGTGACAGCATTCAAAGATGGGAGAAAGACCTGAGGGATTTGCGGGCTGATATTGCTCGTAAGAAAGCCAAAGATTCTCGCTGGGCTGCAGAGAATCCAGGTGTTCCAAATCCTGAACCGGCATATCAACATGCCGATCAGCAACAACAAAAGTTTGAATACAATTCAGATGATGACGATTTCTCAGACTCTGCTACCATCTACGATTCTGATGGGAAAGTGCTGGAAGAATACACAGAGTCTGATGACTCTCAGAGTGATGGTGGTGGCATCTATGAATCTGATGGGAAAGAGTTGCAACAATACTCGGTGTCTGATTCTGAGAGTGATGATGGTACTGTGTTGGATGAGGTTTATGGGCTCCATAGTGAGAACTATGATTCTGTATCAGACTCTGAGCATGACAGCTTCTGGGATGATGAGCATGTTCCGGATGGGTCAAGATCCAAGGAAGAAATCTGTACACCTCCAAGGAATGATATTGAACTGCACCAAAGGGAACAGCAACAAGGGATTGCAAAGCAGTTTGGTCAAGCCTAAGTGGCATGCATGTGGCTGGAGGTCTATCCACTAGAGACTAAGAAGAAACCGTATTTAATTTGCAGGATTTAACTCTAGGAGGTTTGATTCAATGCATTCAGAACAGTAAATTTACTCTTCTGTCAGATTTGAAGGTAGGCCACCAGAATCTTTTGTTTTTCATGACCCTGAGAACTTCAACAGCTGGTACTTCCATCTCTTGGAGTTTTGGTCCTGGACTTTCTGTGACAAAGGGCCTGTGAAGTTCACTATCAAGGAAATAGCACAGATGTCCTCAGTTCAATATATCTATTGAATAACCTTGGGGGTGGGCCCTCCCACTGAAATCCATCCCAAAAACTGAAATGACCTGCATGCAATTGCAGGGATTGTCCTACCAGCCCCCCCTCAATTATTACACTTCCCCATTAGTTCAATGGACGATGGGGGTTCATGTAGTGGAGGCACTGCTGTCAGCACCTTCCACCTGTGAATGAAGGGTAGAGCAAGGTCAAGGGTGGCCAAAGGCAATGACATAGTGCCTCCCCCTCCATAAAAGCATAAAAACAAGGTGTACAAGCATGGGGACAGCCGAGATGCATTCATTTGAATGTTGAAGATCACCTTACAGAAAATTCTCTTGCTTCAGGAAAATGACATAGTTTTTCCCTGCTCCAGGGAAATTAAGTGAAAAGATGCACGAGCGTGAAATTGTGCTCGAGGGTCCCGCACTCTCCACTAAGACAAGTGTAGTGCTCTGCACACTTTATCCATCTACTGTTGTGATGCAATTGAAAGCTCCTTTTTGTTGTAGTGGAGGTTCCTATCCAAGTGTGGTTTCCTGAGGGAGGGCCACACAAGGGCATGAGCCTGAGGATGTTCCAGAACCGCAGGGGAATTCACAATCCAAGGTACAAGAATCTCCATGTGTAGAACTCACCTCTCTTATGGGTGCATATAAAAATAGGAATCTCACATAAAAATAGGAAGTTCTCTTCCTCACATTATCTGCTACAGAACTTCTCCTTGGGTAGATGCTTCAAAGTATACAGAATTAAGCAGACAGTGGTTTAGAACATTTCTCCTGCATTTTGTTGGCTTGCAAATGTGGGATTTTTGAATTGCATGTGCTTTTTCTTATCATCATTTGTACACATTTCGAATGTTTTATGGCATTTACTAATTAGATATTATGATCAGTTTTTCGGAACCAACGGCGGCCAAGAAATATTCTGTTGCAAAGGTTCAACAAATTTAACCATGTTTGTTCCCATTAAGGAGTTTACGCCAACTATATTGAGTCTCATTTGACCAGAAGAAATATATTAATTTTCAATCTTTTTGCTCCCCATTTTGGATGCAAGCATCAACCACATTGGAATTTGCACAATTTCCTCTCACAAGACCAGTTTTTCTCAATGTAAATACTTCAGTGAATAGAGTAGAGTAAACCCTCATCAACCACCTGCTTATGATGGAACATTTATTTTTCTCTTCATCATATGTACTTCATTTTGAGTGATTTAATATGCTATGGTACAAAGGTAGTAAGGTAGACTGGTCCATTATCAGTAGCCTGTCCATGACCAAACACCAGAACATTATCTCAAACATTACAAATCATCCTTGTCATGTAAATGAAAAGGAGGAATGAAAAAATAACAAGAAAAATAACCTTTCCAGCTTACAAAATACATTTTCTCCTTTTTTCTTCTCTTTGGACCTGTCTTACTTTCAAACTTCATGAGTTGCTTATTTGTTATATAATTGAACAATTCATAATGTTATCAAGAGCAATTTACACTGCTATGGGAACATAACTTTCTTATTTCTTATTTATTTTGAACAATTTGTAATGTTATAGGAGAATAATTTATAATGCTATAGGAACTTCACCTGAAGTTCTACAAAATCATCTTTGAACTCTAATAGCAACACAGCAAATAACTTTTTGGGTGTTTTGACTCCACCCTTTGTAGTGTTTGGTGGTTTTCAGTTCTTGGCCCTCATTACTTTGGGGGATCAGTGACCTTCTTGTCTCTAATCCATTTACAACCATTGCTAATGTGTCAGGTGGGCCAAGAGGAGGGGTTGAAGTTTTGTTTAGACACTAGAAACATTGGAGCCTTCCTCTTGGTTCCAGCGTGCCCTGAGCTATTAAGTATTCCATCAGCAGCCGGAATACAGTAGAAAGAACTTAATATCATGCACACATTTTGCTCAACCATAAAAAGACATGTGCTTTCTCAGCCATTTAGGAAACATAAATGTTTAATTGTTGATCCAGACAAGCTGCTCTATTCAACTTGGTCTGTACAGGAGAAATTGTAACTGTCCTTGTACCAAGAATATTGTCATGCCTTTCATCATCCTTAAGCCCTCAAACTCAGGAAATATCTTTAAAGCTTCAACTCGACAGACAGGGAGCATTCAAATCCCCTAGTGAGCAATCGAACATTAAGAGATAAACTCATGCTACGTTAAGTGCAACAAACAATTAGGAACAAAGACGATTGAACCAACCTTTGAGAGGTGAAGATCTGACTCTGACTTCTTAATAACCTAGATCATAATTCTGATCAGGGTGTTCAAGCAGCAAGGGGAGATCGAAACAATGCTCTGTGACAAACTCACCAGAAGAAGTAATACTTCTTGGGCACAAACCATTCATGGGCCAATAGTCCTGTGGGATTCCTTCAAGGCGAGTTGAAATATTCAGATATTCTCTTGAAAGCTGCAGTCTAAGATATCTTCACACCCCTTTCAATTGGAGCACCTGACACAAGAGAAGGAATCAGATAAACTAATGATGCATCCCCATGTGGGTGCTGGGATCCCCAGTGTCAAACAGTGCATGCCCAGCGGCCATAAGAGACCTGCCAGAAGCTTGCTGCTGCAGCAGCAGGGTTCCTCAACATCTACCCCTGTTAGCAGTACCTGCAAGTCTCATCATCTTCCTTCGTTTGTTGCCCCACAATACTACAGACCAAGAATCAGAAAAAGCGTAAAGAACAAGACCTCATAGTCCAATAGCAACAAGAAAGAAAGAAGATGCTCAGGAAAGCTGGTGCAAGTGGAAACCCTATATCTTAAAATCTCGTCTGCTTGTTCAAGGAGTTACATGACCTATGTAGCTCCACTTTGCATCACTCCGTTCAAGAAACTTTTTCGGCGGCTCAGGTGAGTAAGGAGATGATCACGCTTTGAAGATCGGCAACAACTATTGGTACTCCTCTCTCATTCTTGCAAACCTGCACCGGCAACTAAGGGCAAGCAAGTACGAGAAAGAAGAAGAGAAAAGACCATGAAGCCGTCATCTTGACCCAAAGCTCACCAATATGGTTGTCATCACTGCCTTTCTTCGGACGCAATACGTGGACCAGAGCATACTAATAACATATAGACACAACTTGCAAAACAAACACACGAGTACAAGCTACAAATCTATAGAGCTTCAGAAAACACGCAGCGACAATCCAACGTTTGTAACAGAAAACACCCAAGACAACCACATATTATTGTGTTAGGGGGAGGGGGAAGTCCGCCATTAGCATCATTGCTCTATATAAGAGCTTGCTATGCGGACCGTCTTCATCGTGCTCTGCGACTGCGATGCCAAGCACCATGCTCTGTGTGTCAGCTACGCAGCCAAGCTCACACATGGACAAGTGTGGCGACAGCGAAACCGAGAGTCTGGCGGGCACCGCAGCGACAACAACACTCAGATAAGATCAAGTAGTGCTACCGAATGGTTTCGACGCCGCCAGTTGATATACCCTTTCCATACAGCAGCAGAACCTGACGCAAGGACACAGAAAGAGCGCTAAACCCTAACCCTAACGTTACCCTTTTCTTCCGAAACCCGCGAGAGATATATCAGAAGGAGAAAAAAGAGCGCCAAACCCTAACCCTAACCCTAACGTTATCCATTTCTTCCGAATACCTGGTGTGAGAGAGAGACACCAGAGATTAAGAGAGCGAGACATACTCGGAGACAATGGCCAGGACCTGTTTGAAACCTGTGTTGTGAAGCAAATGCAAACGCGCTGTGAGGTTTAGGTTGCTACCACGGAGATGGACTAGGTTTCTTCCTCGGGTCGTAGGTCGGCTTGGAGGTTTCAGCGCAGCAAGGGGGCGAAATGGAACCTTCTTTAGGGAGATGGAGTTTATCGGCCTCCTCGCACTCCGTTGCATCTCCACTCTGCTCTCTCTTCAAGTGTTCTTGCTCCCAAATTTCCTTCTCCGACTCCTTTTTAGCGGGTACGTCATTCAGGAGCCTAATTTCAAGCAACGATAAGCCTTCTTTTCGTGCAGCTGCCCCAAAGCAGCCGGTGGTTGTTTATGCGCAAGCTGCCAGTAAGCTTGCTCAGGCGAAATCTCCTCCAAAACCAAGGCCACGAAAGCCAAGAGTAATTCTTAAAGCTCCTTTAGATGATACACGGCTTGCCGAAAAATTCTTGAACAGTCCACAATTGTCGTTGAAATCCTTCCCGCTTCTTAGCTCCTGCTTGCCATCAGTATCTCTCAACGATCTAGACAAGGCATGGATGGAAGAGAATCTGTTGGAAGCAAAAGATGCACTAGGGTTAGCATCATTGGAAGTGGAGGAAGACACTCCTGGAGCACATCTGGACACTCTGCTCTACCTTGCCTTCCAGCATGAAGCAAGCCAAAGAGCTAAAAAAGCCCCATATGTGAGAAAAGCTCATTCGCGCCTTGCTTTCTTGGGGCAGTTTGTTGTTGAGCTCGCCTTTGCTGAGCTTTTCCTGCAAATGTTTCCAAGGGAAACAACTGGGTCTCTGCGAGAGCGTGTCTTTGGACTCACCAGCAAGAAGGTGCTTCCCTCATGGATAATAGCTGCATCCATGGACCGACTGGTGTACCCTAATGAAGATTTGGATTGTGTAAAGAGAGAAATTCGTGAGCCTATTTGCAGGTAACATAATTCAGGGTTTTGTAAGACAGGTGCATTATTAGGCTTGCATTGTCTGCTTTAGTGCAACCAGAATTATTATACATGTTTAGCTTTTGAGGTTTTTGTATAAGCATTTTCTTGATTTGATTTAGGAAGAAGAAATGAAAATTGCAGAAGTTGGATGTAGGTCAGTGTTCTGGGCGCTGCTGGGAGCAATCTACTTGACACTGGGCATGCCAGAAGTGTACAGAGTACTATTTGAGGTCTTTGGCATGGATGTGGATGCTAAGACATGTCAGCCCAAGATGAGGAATGTACAAGATCTAGACTATCTTTCTCCGGAGCTTGATGGCAAGAGACTGACTTGGCAGGAAATCTGTTTCTACCAGGTCTGCAACCTTCACTCTGAAAATTACAGTAATCTCCTTGCTTTCCCTAGTTTTGGGTTTCTGCTGAAATGGTTTCTGAGCTTGCAAGAATTTCTGGTAGCTTAGATCCTAGGTTGTGGTTTATTCCTACTGCAGCCTCTACCAGGGACATTGTTCTCAGAGCCACGGCTTTTCCGAGCATGTGTACCTCCTGGAATGCATCGATTTCGAGGCAATCTGTGGGAAGCTGAAAGCCTCCAGCATGTGAAGCATATTCTAGGATATCCACTTCCAGTGGCAGACACTGATTCTGAGACTACAAAGGCTCGTAATACCGAACTAGAACTTGGGCTTCAGGTGTGTTCCCTCTCTAGAAAGAAAGAAAAGAATGTACTTTAAGCACTGGGGATGGGGATAGGTTTGCAGAGAGGCTTATCTGTGTCCATCAAGTTCATCCCCAATGCAGGAGAAAGAATCACAAATTGTGAATGTGAGGATTGATGTAGGTCTCTGAAATGGAATATTGCATGACATCTTTAGGTTGCCATAGTTGAGAAGATGCTCTCTATGCTTTTAAGCATCATAAACAAATAAGCACATGTTTACAGCCCACAGTAGATCATACTTCTGCCTATTTGATTATTCCATAATTGGACATCAAACTGAATTTGATGGCAAACCAATGGAATATTCTTCTGCATGCTTTTGGCAGAGTTTGTTGATATGCAATTTTTGTGACCATTGGGGCTGAATTCTAAGCCATTTTCTCATGAAATTCTGTTACTATTGTATTGAACAGAAAGGTCCAGAGGCTCCAAAGGTCTTGTAAGAGCCAGGCAGTCATTTATGTGCTCAACATGTCTAAGACTCTAATGCTTCTGCATGTGATGTGGGCAGTTATGTTTTCTTCATCCATCAGCATATAAGATGGAGCATCCACGATTTACATTTGAACGGTTAGAATACTTGGGGTCAAAGATTCAGGTGCTCCTCTCCTACCTCAGCTCTCACTCTCAGTGGTGTCTGAGCTTGATGCAACACTAGGAAAAAATCTGTGTATGTGCTTCTCTCTTGAACAGTCCTGTGAACTGTCTTCAAATCACAATCTTTGTGATTTACATACCACTTCATTGAGCATGGACATCATGAAGGGAAACCATGGGTGCCTATCACATGAATCTGCTGGACACAGACAATTCACTGGATCCTCTGCATTTGCCTCTTTTTCTGAGTGAGGGACACTGCTGAATCTCATGTCTTTGCATGAACAGGATGTGATCATGGCAGAGAGGCTTTTGATGAAGCACCTAGATGGTCCAGGTGTCTGGTTGGCAGAGAAGCATCGACGGTTGTTGATGAACCGGCTCTGTGGCCGATATTTGCGTGACAAGAAGCTGCATCATTATATCATATATGGTGAGGAGCGTAAGGAAGCGTTTGAAAGAGCTAGGCGCCTACGCAACTTTTCAACAACTGGTGTCTCTCAGGCTATTCATGGCCTTGGTTATGCAGTATATGGTCGACCTGAGGTTCGTCGGCTCATGTTTAGAGTATTCAACTTTGAGCAAACAGAATCACCAATATAAAAGGTGGGCTCCATTTCATGGAGCTATGAAGCCTTCTGCAGGCATCTTAAGTGATTGTGGTTGACAGGCAGGCAAATTCAATTTGTTGTGAGGAGCTATAGAGGCTCTGGTTCCATCTGGAAATGGTATTCGCTGACAGTAATTTTCATACTGTGTAGTGCATTTAGTTCCCAGTACAGATGCTAGAGTTTTGCCTTGTATTTTGCAAATTGGCTCATTAGCCACAAACAAAACTAGTGATTTTCGTAACACTGGAGAGCACAGTAATGCTTCTGCTGTTGTCTAGGACTTTTGCTGTTTCAAAGCAAAGTGGCCCTTTCTTTGTGGGGCTCTGGGTACCTCTCAAGTGCTATCAAGATCCCCACAAAGCCTAGTTTTATAATTGCAGATAGTCATACTTCTCTCACAGTTGTTTCTAAGCAGCCACATGCCTTATAGAATGCTGTTCTGAAAGTGTTAATGACCGTACTTCTCTCACAGATGTTTCTAAATCACTAAGCTCTTTCTACAAAGCTGTGTGCTTGGTGGTCTATGACAATTGGGTTGACAAGTTGTAGAAAGTTTACATCCCTCTTAGAATAGTTGCTTGTTTTGGAGACAAATCTGTTAGTTCCTGATCTCTGATGTCTCCATGGTGATAGAGACTATCACTGGTGGCATATATCATTGAGCGTAATTGTACTTCTAATTACCTCTTTTCTTTTTCTTGGATTCAGTATTAACCAACTTTTCTTCAGGCTGAAACATTGGGATGTGGGGCAACTGTTTTATTTTTCCAGCCAGAATGCTCAGGCATTAACATTGGGAAAGAGGATGTTATGTATATATATGCTGCATGAAAACTCTAAAGCCTTATTATCTCTTAATCTCTCAATTTTTTCCAAGTTGGCCACACTGTATGTACACACCAAGTTCTGAATTCTTAGAAAAGTTTAAATGCCTACTTGATTATCACTAATCTTCTTGTTGCGGACATTTTGTTGTTAACCCTGATGTTGGATTAGCAGTTCTGAAACACCAGATGGAATCCGAGCTGCATATATACACTATCTGAGTGGACTGGTCTCTCTGTGAACAAGCCTTCTGTGGAGTGGTAAAAGTAAATGATACTGAAGTTTTCTTTTCAGGAGACTGCATGAAATTTCATCTCATGCTAGAGTACTTGATAGGTATGAAATGCTTGATCTTGGCAGCATCTCGATTGCAGTAAATTACAAAAAATGGTCTAAATTCTTGAACTCTAATGCCCATGTGTGAAAGGCAAAATATGAACGATCATGCAAAGAGAATAGAACATCATGGGTATCTGCAGCAAAGTCCGAGACTGGATTGTTTACTGATGTGCTGACGGATTAGTTCAACAGTACTAACAAACAGATTGATTGTTGCAGGAGTACACGTGTTGGGTCTGAGGTCTGAACTGCAATGTAATGTAGCAGAGGCTTGGGTTGCAGAAAAGAGCGTCTGCTTGAGAAGAAACACTGGCAGTTAAGTACACAACATCCACAACTATTCAAGCTTCTCTCTATTTTCATAGCTCGATCATGGTTGTCTGCATTTATGGTTGTCTAGTACGGTGTGTAAAGAATTTGGAATTGGTTTGCTACCAACCTTTTGATTGACCATGAAAGCTCACCTGGCTGGCCGGCGTGATAATATACATCTATCTGGGAGTGACATGTGCAGCCTTAAATGTGAATGAGTATGGGTCTTGGTACCCGAGGCAGAGCTTTGCAGGTTACTGTGAACAGTTGAAACTGGTACAAGGCTGGTATTGCCTTATGTTCCTAGCAGTGTTGAGCAGTTCTTGTCTTTTATGAAGAACCTGGTTCCAGTTCTAAAAAAGAAATTAGGCACCCTTCACACCTGCTGTTATCTCACTGTTAAGTCAGTGTTAAGCAAGGGCCTTTTTTTCACTAATTCATAGGAAAGGTGCTACTTAACACTAAATCCTTGTTGGCAGCTGATGTGGCACTAGGTGGTAACTTAGTCTTAGGATGGTGGTAAGATACCATCAAATCTTCAGAAATGGTAGATTTCCTATTAAAATGCCCGAGTTATGTAGCAGCTCAAAAAAGGGTCTTGTAAGTCAGTGTTTGGTAGCACCCCTAACTGTTCCCTTTGTGAACATCTTTGATTACAAAGTTCTATTCAAAGTTACAATGTTCTCAAGCATTCCCCTCTTTCATTACAATTTTTATGGGCAAGAAACTATGAAGTTTATGTTTCTTAGGGTTTGGCTTGTTAATTTCTTTTTTATTAAAAAAATCCTAGTTTTGGTTCTAAAACTTAGGCCTTGTTTTGGGTAGGCTAAATCAAAATTGGCTCTTAACTGTCAATTAACCTCTGGTTAGCCCCCAGTTCTAGTCCCTTTTTTTTTCTTCAAATATTCTGGATCCAGTTCTTTTAAAAAATACCAGGATTCTGGTTTGGTTTTGGTTTCTTTGATAAAAACCAGAACCCAACCCCGGTTCTGGTTTCAAACCCGGTTCCAAAAATCAGGCCCAGTTAGAACCGAAACCCGTGGTTCTAACCCTCCAAACCAGGTACCCTGCTTAACACTGGTTCCTAGTCCCTACTGGGCCTGGTATTGATACCAGCCTAGTATTGATACCAGCCTAGTGTTGCTTCAAGTTATATCACCCTGCTAAAGTACTTCTATACCAGTGCATAGACCAGGCTCTAAACCATACTTGGGCCTCTATGCCAGACCAACAACACTGGTTCAGACTAAAATCCTTTAAAATATGAATTTCACAAAGAATGCTTTCATGCAAATTTCCCTTTCTAACTCATAAGGGCTTGAGTGAACTAGTACCTGCCAATTCAAAAATGGATGGAAAACCCCAACTAACTCTGTTTTTGTGGATGAACTTGGATGAACTTGGATGAACCATAATTCAGTTGCTCTTGGGTTTAACCTTGGTTAGGTTTCAAAGGTTACTTTTCTACTATAAAGATGTCAAAAGGGTATTGGGCTTTAAAAATTACCTTCCTTTAGTTATGGGTTTGTTACGCTGTACGCTATCTAGGTTGTAGCCCCAATTGTGGTAACATGGTTCCTTGTTTGTTGTTGTCAACTTGGTTGTCAAGTCACCTTTGCTTTTGCTTGTTAGTTACCTTTGCTTTTGAGTTGGTCTTGTGCAAACTCTAGTTCCTCCACTCCACTCTAACCATACTCAAGTCACCTCCAATAAACAATCTAGCACCTCAATAGGAATTGGTGACGCCTTCATCTCTTTGCCACTATAGCATAACAACATGTGCCCTTCACACCTTACACATTCGTAGGTCATTGCTTGCAAGTGTAACTTGGAGCAAATTGTCCCCAAACCCACACACTTGCAAGAGCACCTCAAAGTTTAAAGGTGCTCATCATCAAAGTACTTTGTAGCAATGTTTTACAATAGTTGTTCAAGCATCTTCACCCCCACAATAAAAAACATCGCTTGATATTAAATTTTGCAATATGATGAAAAATTCCATATTATGCACTAAATATGGCCAAAATGTTGGATTCACAAAAGTCAATTTTGTAAAAACTTCCTACTATGATTTTGGTTAGTGATAATGATTGGTCCAATAAATGATCTCTTATTGTTTAAAGTTAACCTTTTTATATTTATGGTTAGGAACAATAAACAATGAACGTTAAAATTAAAATTATTTATTTTAAAGGTGCAGTTTACAAATGTGTGGTGGAAATGCTCTCAAAAAACATCATCATCAACATTGTGGTTGATTAGTCTTATTTTTCCAAACCATTTCAACAAGTCTTTGAATAAATCAAGTTCCAATGTCAATATTGTGATGTAGCCAAAATGATGATCATTCACAATAAAATTTATAAAAAATTGGTTATAAACAAGATATTAAAATATTTCTTTTTAAAAAATTCTTTATATTGTTGGTTACTTACAAAACCTATTAAAAAGATTAGGTATTTTTATTCAATTTATTTGAAAATTCATGAATTTGTGTCTTTTTCCATGAAAATTCCTTTGCATAGGTCAAATTCAAATTTGTGAAGTAAAAAATAATGAAACTCCCCAAAAATATAATTATTAAAACCAAAACACATGTGGATATGGAATTTCATTTTTAGATGTTTTGAACCATGTTGTTAGCATTTTTTTCTAGTATGATCTCTCAAAGCATAGTTTTAGGTGGAAGTCATTAGTGATTTTAGGTTGGTTTATAACAATACAATCTATATCCCAATTGTGGCCACAACAAGGTGAATGTTTTGTGTTTGTCTGTAACATAACAACTACTATTATAGCGAAATTAGATGAAAGATGTAAATGTGTGGTCATGTTGACATGGATTTGAAACCTTAAATTTGTGTTGCCCTAAATTCATTGTATAAAATAATATGATGGAGGATGACTATGGTGTGGCTTTGGAGTTGTCAATGTTTGCATCTAACATCAAAAAGGAAATATGTGAGGTTTTAGACGGTTTTTTTTCATTTCTAAGGATGTATGAAAAAAAGAAAGTTCATAATTTATTATTTTTAATGTTTGACACAAGATTTAAAAATCTTATATTGATTGAAAATAAGGTAGCATTTCAAAAGCTTGGAATCAAAATTTTCAATCATGAAATTTTAAAAATGAGTCCTATGATTGGGAGCTACCCATGAAGTTGGTGAATAGGGGATTGCAAATGTTTAAGAGGTATCTAGTTAATGCATATAATGTCATTTGGAGTGGTTAGGAAAACATGAATCCTTTTTCCAACTACTGTTTCCTTGATTATTAGATTCTTGGCATTGTGAGACCTCAAATTAAAACAAAAGATTTTTTCTTTGGTTGGATACTTATGAATTTGAGTAGATGTTGGTTGCAATCAAATAATTTAGATAAGTTAATATTTATAAGCAAAAAATGATCTAATGATTCTAATGTAGGTTGCACTTTGCCTTGTAGCTTGATAGAGTTTATTTTTATTTGAAAGAGTTAGATGGGGGTGAGTTTAAGCAAGATGAGCTTGTGGACATGTAATATGTAATTTCAACCCCTTGTAGATAGATTATTTCTAAAAAATTGCTGGATTTTGTTATTCAGGCCATCAAAACTGCCTTAAATATTTGACGAATATTATTTTCCAAGATATATAAAAAATTGAGATCTGACATTTAAATTTAAAAAAAATAAAAATAAATCCTTGCCAGATATTGTAAATGAGAAAAATTTAAGAAGAATGAAAGATCGGACCTGGTTCTTAAAACCTATTTTGAAAACTGGAACTGAGGTATATCATAAAAAATATGATATCTGGCCGACAATGGTATGGCTTATACCATTACCAGGTTTATAATACCTGCCATATAGCAGGCCAAAAAGCAGCCTTGGACCCAAAACCAGTATAGAGATTGGTATCAAACAACAACAAACTTGTATGTAGATCCAAGGGGCCATTACTCTTAGGTGCATGGTTGTTATGAATTGGCCTGCAAGTTCATCACTACCAGGGGAGGACAATCCAAAGAAAACACATGCACACACAAAATACACCCAACTGGAGTCTGGAGACCATGTTCCAGATATGCATTGTTTTCTTCAAGATTGGTTCCTTTCAGGGCCCAAAGTCCTTCATTTCTGCTCTTCAATGTCTGAAAACAAAGAGACCATAACAAAATACCACGTGCACAGCTGCAACTGAAATTTTTTAATGTCAAATTTTTTATGTAGCCAAAGTGGTTAGGCCAAATTTGGCTACATGCAATATATGAAAGTAATTTATAAAAAAATTCCTTCTATATTCTAGAAATCATGCATAGAAATCTGGTACTCTTGCTGGGAAGGATGAAGATGATACCATAGACAATCTGACAATTATATAAGCACCTGGCTGACATTACCACCTTCAAGTAATTGCAGACTTATGAGGACAAACCCTGGAGGAATGAAGACCGATGCACCATAATTGCTGCTCAAATGTTCATGCTTCAATTAACCCTGCAAAACAGTATTGCAAGTCAGAATCCCTCAGGGTAGTAAGACAAACAGATCACCCTTTTAGCAAAGCATGCAAGCATGCAAGCAAGCAAGCAAGCTTCCAGCAAAGCTGTTACTGTCCATGAGAAATTAAAACCTTTTCCACTACTGAAATTTGCAAGCTGCCAACAGCTTTCTGTAAATCACATTATGACATTAATAAGATGTTGAAACACAAGTCTAGTCAGCACATCCTTGTGTTATAAGTTACCCACTTTGGATTCAATTAGCACACTTGCTTGCACTAATTTCAGCTAGTTTGGGGAAAAAATTGAAACATTTTTGAAAATTTGGCTAGATTGTACAGGCTTGCCATCTAATAAGTGCAGATATCCTGAGGTTTTTTTTGAGATTTTGAGTAGCCAGAATGAGACCAAAATGTACAAAAATCTCCAGATCTTCTATACATGGTTCAAGTATGTAGCCTAAAATATAGATGAATGTTTAAATTTTTTTTTACTTTCACATTTATCTTGTAGCCAAATTTGGCTAAATCCATTTATCACTCCTTTGCCAGAGTTTCAGTGTATACAGTCTTCGATTTCAGCTTTCATGGATGACTTCCACACTATCAAACACAACACGGGCAAAGTGAACCAGCAGCACCCACCAGCACACCATCCACTGGATGTCTGTTATTACTTAGTTATGGATGAATCTCAACTGAGTTAATATTTGGTTTCACCTTGGTAACCCAATTCTGTAGGAAATAGGATCTCCTTGTGAGTTGTTAATAGGTAAGGTAGAGAAAGAAAAGCAACTGAGCCTAACCATCATGGTTAACTAGGGAACTGGAACCCAACAGAAAAAAACTATGTTCTGACCACTTATTTCTGTTGTTATCAATTGGGCTGTGTTCAGTTCCCAGCTCCAGCTTACTGAGAGCACTGGCAGGACACACATTTGCTTTGTCCCAGATTGAGCACTTCAAGAATCCCTGCAGTCTGGTGTAAGTAGAGCCTGGTTTATCCTTAATTTCCTTCACATTATGGGAATTACTTCTCTTCTTTATTCCCATTATTTTTGGGTATGCTATGAAATAGTACATCTATATATATATATATATATATAGATATATAAAGATTGGGAATATTTTCAAAATATTTTTAAAATATTCTCGTCATCTAATTTTAAGTACCCTATTTATATTCCTATCATTTAGAAAATACTTAAAATGAAAATGAAAATTTCAACTTTTTCATTACCTCGTACTTGTCATATATCTGAAATTAGCATTTCGAATTTTAGACCCATCCCCAAACCCATGATTCCCATTTGCATAATTGCCACGTAAGCACATTACCAAATGTAGCTTGTGTAACACACAATCTCCTCCCATGGCATCCATTGGATGAAGATTTTGACCATCACATGTCATCTCATTCCATGGGCCATTTCACCATCCCATGAACTAGTCACATAAGGTGCACAAATTCAAAACCCTATTCATGCTAATTGAGACTATTGCCAAATCCATCATCCTTGTTTCCTAAACCCTAAATCCTAATGCATGTAATAGTCTCCATTGTTGTACAAGATTCAAGCACCACCCTAATTGATGTACGAGCTTCAAGCAATGATCACCAAGTTTACTACACACCAATAAATATTCCATATTGTCATAGGAAAGTTCAAGTCGGTTTTTCAAAGCATTACTAATTATTACTAAGTTGTTTGGGGAGAAGTAATGGAGTGAGAGTTCAAGACCTACAAGAACTTCAAACTAAACACTATTATTCATGTAAGTATTTTTGTTTATTGTTTAAGATTGATGGCCATAAGATCCTTGTGGAAGCAACCTCCTACACAAAACAATGTCTTGCTAAGGCACTTGTGGATGGCAAGTAATCCTTTGATAAAAAAATCCCCTCCAATGGTTGACTGTTAGTAGAAAAATGAATGCAAGCTTCGCATAAATTATGTTGTGTTATTCTAGTCTATAATGCAATGTCCCTTTGTTAAAATAATTGGATGTGCACAAATGTGGGGATTGGGTATCTTTATGGAATTAGGTTATAGGAGTGTTGCATTCTTTTGTAACATGTTGAAAACTTCGCTTTTGAGGTCAATATAGGATGAAAGGATTTACATATTTGTATATTTTATTTTTGTTTGTTTGTTTGGTGGGTTGTTGTTTATAGTTTAATACTTGTTTCCAATAAGTTTAAAAATTTATTTGTAGTAAGTTGTCTATGGACTTAATTGCAATTATTACAACATTTTTGCAATCTACATTTTTTGTAGTGTTTAGTGTTATGCAAATGTGAATGTTGTTGGAATTGCAAGCTAATTTTAAAAGGGTGAAAGCACATTAAGGGTGAATCACTTTTGTTCAAAAAATATGATATATAACAAATATTATAATATGTAGTCAGCTAAAATCTTTATGACACTTTTTGGTTATCTTAAACACAAGTAAAAAAGTTTAAAATTTCTACAACAACATATTTGAACTCAAAGTTCATTTTGAGTCAAAGTTAATTTGATCAAATGATTAGATGAAGGGGATTGGATAAAATCAATGTACATAGACTATATAACTTATAGTTTTCTAACAATCATAAGGTTTCATGTTTATGATTCATGAAACATTACCAAACAAAAGAAAATTGAAAAACTAATGCACTCCCTATCTATAAAATCTCCTCTTAATTTATATGGTAGTGGTTTTTTTCCTAAAAAAAAGATATTATTATGTATTTATTAATAAACAAATGCAAAAAAACACATTTTTGAATGGAATTTCATCCAAAACCTTTAACTTTTTAAATTGTCTTAGATTTAATTGATGTATATCAATATCATACACCCAAAAAAAATTCACCCAAGAATTCCATCCACAACCCTAGTTTTGAAATATATATTGAAAATTTCAGACTTTGTGACATGTATTATTTTGTCACGAATATATTTCCTACGTTCAAATTCTTCAATGTTTGTTGATTTTTCAAAATAAGTGATTAGATGAACTCTAAAGCTAATCAAATATATTTAAAATAAACAAAAAAATCCAAGATGTGATGTCCATACATTACCAAAAAACTTTATTGTAGTAAGATTATACATGTGACTATAATTTTGGCAGAGTTAAGTGTGTTTTCACCCAAAAGATGATCAATTTCTTAATAAGTTTGGTGTGATCAAGTTTAATCACAAATGTGATGGTCTTCATTCAATTGTTGACAAGTCTTTTCGTTGTTTATTCTTTTCTTGGTGACTTTTAGATGAAAATAATGCAATTTCATCTCCAATTGAAACATGCAATGAATCATCACCTTGGATGTGTGAGTTTTTTTATGTTTACTCTTAAAGTGATATTTATTTGTATGAAATAATTTTTTTTATTTTCAAAAGATAGTAAAAAATACACCATAAAATAGAAATTCAAAGTAAAAATGAATCCATTCTGATTTCCAAGAAAACATATGAAATCCTAAAAACTTAAAAAACTCCTATGTTAAATTCACTAGCATCAAGACACTCCCTAAGTTGAAGTCATTTACATAAATAAAATTGATATAGAAAACTTGTGGATCAAACTCTCATTGTTCATTTTGTCATGATTCTCCCAAATCCAAATCCCAACAACACAAACTTCTATAATCCCCATCAAGCATTTTGAAAAAATCCCAAACCCCATGGCATCCATTGTGCCCTCAAAAATAGGATTGATATATTCATTCACCCAAATCCAAATCAACCTTCCCATCAAATAAAACCCCAAAATACAAAAATTGGATCTCCCCAAATGAAACCTGTCACAACCCCACTTTGGCCAAGTGTGGGGGTGAAGCCCAACACTTGAAAAAGTGAGGACTTGGAGTCCTTCGGGACTCTTGAATGTTCAGAGCTCAACAGCAGGACTTAAAACACCTTGCATTGGGATGTTCTTAATGTCATTGAAAAGGTCTTGAAGCGTAGATATCGAAAATGGCCTCGCATTGACCATTTGGACATCTGTAGCCCAAGTTATGGGCAAAAGAAGGGTCAAGAATCAAATTGGCAATTTGACTCTCAACCATTAAAAGTCAGGAATTGACCTGTTTTCGACCTTCGAATTGAGTGTGCGATACGTCGTTGGAAAGATCTCAACGAGGGCTATAAGTTTGGTTTAGACCTTGTTGCGATCAGACTTTACAATCAAGAGTTATGAGCTCCCAAAGTCCCAGGACTCCAACCGAGACCATTTCGGGACAATTTCGGGACTCCAACTTGGGAGTCTCGGGAAAAAGAGTCATTTGGATGTAGTCTCGGCGGGGCGTCGTAGAGAATACTATATGGGGGAAGGTGGTGGCTTCCCCTAAGTCCGGGCCATGTGTGTCTTGTGTTCCAAAGTGCCCGTGGCTTGTCTCAACACCCAAGGGTGTCCCGAAAATGTGAACTAACCACTTTGTGGTTTGTTTTGGTGCAGATTCATGCTTGATCTACTACACCTTCTTCCTAGTCTAATCCCAGGGCTCCCAATTCAACCCTCTACCCCTTTTTAGAGTTGGAAGCCGGGAGCGCCTTCCGAATCCCAACTTTCCGCAACTATATTTTGGTGAACCCTCAAGTGGGTTCACCCGAGGACTTGGGAGTGCGTCAAAACCCAACAACCACCATGAAAATTCCCCAAAGCCCATGGCATCTACTGCTCCTTCAAAAATGGGATTGATAGAAAAAATTTGTGAATTATAATTTTCATTATTCATTTTGCTCTTGATTCATTCACCCAATCAAAGTTTCAACCATGTTCCCAAAAAACAAAATTGCAAAATAGAAAGTCTAAGTGTCCCTAAATGAAACCCAACAACCAAAAATTCCACAACCCCATCAACCAACATGAAAAAAACCCAAAGCCCATGGCATCCACTGCACCTTCAAAAAACCCTAGGTGTCCTCATGAAATCTAAAACAATTCCTTGAATTTTCATTATTTCCACAACTTCCTAAATCCTTTATTATGTGTGCATGACAATAGGGTAAAAGGTTTACCTAATGTAAATGAAAAATAATAGCAAGTCCTTAGTCATTTGCAATTTGCAAGAAAAAAAAGAAAAAATTCAAAACTTATTTAATACTATTGGTCTTAAAGAAGAAACTAACGTTGGATCAATTACATGGGTAATATTAATAGGGTAGTTCTATAAGTTATTGAAAACATGCCTAGAAATTGTGTTGGCGTTCATTGTCTTAATTGGGTTCAAGGGAAAATTACATCCAGATGACCTTGGTACTTTGGAAGTTCCTTATCAAACATAACATTCCAATAATGTTTGGTTTTGCCCAATAAGGGAAACACTAAACCAAACAACATAAAAAAATCTCCATTGTGTTTTATGCACAAAAATAGAAGATGAGGCCTAGGTTTGTCATCAGGCCAAGTGGTAGGACAACGATGAACCAATTTCTTGAATGTTTCAATCACATTAACAAATAATCAATAATAGGCCAATGTCAGTTTGCAAAACACCATTTAATATTTATCTTTTAATTTTTAGAAACACCCTAACAAAATTTGAAGACAACATCAGTAGGCCAATGAAAATAATGTGAATTCTTTAAAATCCACGCTTCAAAGTTTAAAACACCTTTTGTAAAAAAGTTTCACATATAAAAGTATTTGAATATCAAATTCAAGCCTTCTAGAAATGTGATCTAACATATGAATTGAATCAACACCTTACACCCCTTTTCAACACACAAAACATTAGATCTTGTTATGGGTTTTCCAAGACCAATAGTTGATGCTTAGAGAGTAGCTTGATCACCAACAACTTTGACATGATAAAACTTTGGATGAAAATGTTAAATGAGACTGCAAGTGTTTTGCTTAATTCAACCACACGTTGTTGTTTCTTTTGACATATAAGTATTTTGATACCATGAATTAGGGTTCGGTTGCTAAAAACATACTAAAAATAGGTTTAAGGTTCAATTTTAAAAAAAATCAACAAAAGAAGAAAAACTTACCTTGTTGGTGGATATAAGGTACCATATTTTTCTGCAACCTATAAAACAAAACATGACAACATGTCCCTAAGATTCATTTTCAGAAAAATTAATAATCATTTTTTCTACGTTAAAACCATAAAAAACTTGCCATTCATCAAACACATTTTTTGCCCATAGCTCAACATGCTTGTTTGTTCAATGTCCTCCCTAATTGACATTTTCAATCTCCTTTTCATCCATATTAAGGAAATTTGACTATGGAATTAAATCCTTGATGAGAGATTCAAAAAAATTGTCTTCAACAATCTTAGCTTGAAATGTAGAAGTTTCAAAGTTCAAATGAATAACAAAACCCAATGTGGAAGAAATAACATGAACATTATGATTAAATACAACATGCTAAAGTTTAGTTTCAGATGTAGAAGTTTCAAAATTGAAATGAACAATAAAACCTACATTATAAATTTAGCATCTCACAACTTAATAATGGAAATTGTGCAAAATTTGTTCGTTCATAATTCATACGTTTCACACACTAATATCATTCATTGAAAAGACATTTGATACATGGATTTATAAGACAATATGAAATTTGTGCAACATTTTTCATAAGTTTGTATTTCATCTATCAACACATTTATCAATGTGTCAAACCACTAGTACATAATGAGTTCAATTTCACTAATGAATTCACTAGCTTTTGTAGTGAATTAGGTGAATTTTGATCCTAGTGAATTCCTAGTGCATTCATCGATTGCTTAATGATAAATGATGGGTTGATATGGAAAAGTAAATTCACTAACATATAAACAACTAGGAAATTTTTAATATTTTAATTATTTAATTCAGATTATTGAATATTAATGATTAATCCATATTATCTAATATCAATTATTTAGTCCATATTATTTAATATAATACTCATACTAATCATTTATAATATGGGATAGGTTATATAATAATAAAATATAAATTCATTTGAGAATTTGAAAATTTAAAAATGAAAATTTTATTACAAATTATAAATAACTTTAATATTCTATTCATTTTATTCACAAGTATTTTTATTAATATAGTATGTAACAAATAAATATTTTCATATATTATATATAAATGATCTTATATGATAAAAACATTAGATCAAAAATGTTTTATTTCCATGGATGAATATTATGTTATCCATTTTTATCAAGTGAAGCCCACAATAAAATATTATTTGGTTAAAAACTTTAGATGTAATATGTTCATAATATTATATGTTATGTATTTTATATCTTATAAACATATGATATACTATATAATATTTATTACATATTTATATGTAAAAAATATTGGACTTTGATTTTGATTTGTAAACATTTTTTAGCATTCTATTAAATAAAGGAAGAAAATAAAATCTGACTTATTTTTCAGAATTAACATAAAATTTTATTTCAGTAGTATATATTTCGGATTAAAAAATGATAATATTTATGCATGAACTAACAATAAATTATATCATTAATGGATATAATAAAACATTGAAATAAATTAATGTAAAAATATTTTACATTAATTTTCAATTTTAAGAAATTAAAATTTTATTATTATAAATATTATTCAATTAATAAAAAAATAGAGTAATAAATGATTTATTATTTATTATTTATTTAATGTAATCCAAAAATAAAATAAAGTACTTTACAAAATTTTATTTTAACTATATATATGGAATATGTTGATTAATTATAAATTTGTCTATATATTGTATTACATTATGTTAGTGAAATATATTATATTATATATATTGATATTAAATACATATTAACACATATGATTAAGATTGGATTTTCATCTTTTTATTTTCTTAAAAATGTCTTTACATTGTAATAAATTAAGGCCCAAAAATAACATGTGAATGTGTAGTTGAAGTTTCATTCAAGGTGAAATGAAATTAGGGCTTGATAAATTTAGTTCACTTTTACAACCCGTAATGATTTAGGTAAGAGTATTTAAACTCATTGTGTATTGGTGAACGTGTTTTCAATACATGATATTTGTGTGTAAAATGTATAAACTTATGAATGAACAAATTTTACACAATTTTCATTATTAATTTGTCACATGTTAAATTTTTGATATAATGTGAAAAAAACACAACATGGACATTACAATTAAATAAAACAAGATGAGGTTCAAAAGGAAATGAATCACATTTAATACATAATCAAAGGTTGAAAAATTGGGAAGAGAATCCAACTATCAATGTTTAAACATATGTGTGCGATGAAGAACTGAAGAACTATCCAGCTAATTGAGCACCTATTTGGGGATGTAACTTAGAAGAATCAACAACAAACTTATTAAATGACTCAGGAAAAAATTGATCACAACACTACACAAAGATATCAAATCCATCAATGCATCAAACAAGATCACCAATAGTTACATATAATAGTGAAGACATTGAATTAAGAGAAGAATCTGAAAGTTGAAGGTTAAAAAAACCATCAACAGATTCAAGCCCAATGAAATCAGTGGGTCAAGGGATTGATGACCCCAAGTTTTCTTTCAAGATTTCAACAACACCCCCTGAACTCTGAGCACATAATTTTTTCACAGGAGCTCCCACAATAGAAGACATACTACAAAGCACATGAGCAAATAAAAAACATTAAAAAAGAAAGACAAAACTCTCACAAAAATAAAAAAGGTAATGCAAATTGCAAGTTCTTGTAAGATGCAAGAATTCTGCAACCACACAAACAAAAGTATTCATAAAAAAAACCTGCACAAGACAAACAAACAATAAACTAGAGAAAGAACTTAAAGAAAAAATCATAAAGACCAAAGCAAAAGAAGTAGAAGAAGCCATAAAAAGCAAAACAACAAAATAGACATAAGAGCAGCAACTCCCTTCCTAGGAGTTAGCTCCAACGCGACCAAGAAAACATCGATGAAAGGCAAATCCACAAAATCATGCCAAGCTGCAATGCTGACGCACACAGACACAACTACAAATTTTTCCATTGTTTACATGTACAAAGTCATAATGCTCTTGAGTGAAGAACTTCGCAATTCAAGAACGCCTCATAAACTCCGCTAACACAAGGACAAGCAGCAGCACTTTGTTGTCACACACACGGGAGAAGATAAACGTGATGGCCAGGAAATGAAGTTGTACCAATAAAGTAGCAAAACAGAACTCGCAATTTATTTTTTGTCTCACTTCTGTCTAGGATTCTGGGAAGTGATGGGCAAGAAATGAAGATGTACCAATAAAGTAGCAAAACAGAACTATTTTTTTTTTGGTCTCACTTCCGTTTAAGATTCTGGGAAGTTGTGAAGCTTCAAGAACTTTCCACAAAGTGTACCCCATTAGTTACATATGTACCCACGTTGTAGAACAACAAAATACACAAGTGATTGATGAGGATGCTTATGTCCAAAAAAAAGCTAATGGGGTACACTTTGTGGAAAGTTCTCGAAGCTTCACAACTTCCCAGAATCCTAAACAGAAGTGAGACAAAATGAGATGAGAGAGCTACATACCCAATGTGCCTCCAGCTGCCCACTAACAGATCCAAGCCTTGTGTCCACTGATGGCAAAGAACTGTTCAAGCTTTTCTAGACTTGTAAATTTAGCTCAATACGTATTGAGCAAAATCTGGCACAGGACCTTCCATCCTTTAGAAGCTATTCTTCATCCAAAGCATTGTGTAGGTAGGTGCCATTATATTGCTTTCCAGTGGAGATGCACTAACTCACATGGTGGTCTCAGCAAGCCCTAGAGTGACCCCCCTTAGCATATTAGAATCAGCAACAATACCCAGCTTGTTATCTAGTACATAACCATCTCTTGTATGTTTTCTGTTTGGATGAAGATTTCATAATTGTTCTCTGTGTGGATGAAAAAAATGCATATTGATTCTCATGAGGGATGATTATGTCAGGGAATTGGACATCCGTGCACAGGTTACCATGACTAGTGATGGTGCTCAAGTGTATCAACTATTCATAGTAACCTTGCTCACTTTCGCCAATTACTTAGTCCAAAATGTATATTCTGAACTGCATAAGTCAAGTCGACCATTTTTGGTCGAGGCTAAAGAGGGCGATGAATTGGGTCGTGTCGTGCCTCAACTATTCATGGTAACCTGTACACTCTTGCCAATACCTAGTCCAAAGTGTATATTCCTAACCATGGCAGTCAACCTAGTGTTTGGCCTAGTGTTGCAAAGTTTTTCGGTGGTGTTGGAATAATTCCATTATCATGGGGCAAGTAAAGGTTGGGTGAAGAGGAGAGAGGGATACCAAAAAAAAGTTAAGTCCTAAGTACTACCCACCTATTTAGATATCCCAGCCAAGTCAGGTTATATTTATCATGGTATACCATTTCAAAGAATAAAATGGATAGAAGATACACCCACAAAAAAAAAAAAACACTCGTATGTATACTTGTATATCTTCAAAATAGAAATGAAAAAATGTTTTACTCCTTGAGGTTAAGGAAAGTTTGATAATTTGTCTTTGAACTTGTTACCAAAGAAGCATACAATGGAGAGTCCCGAAAGAATTTTTCGGGTTGGGGGGGGATAAGGGAACGACCATTACCCATGATTGGTATGTCATGTTGGTAATTGTGTAGGATTTGCTTGATGACTAGCAATATTTTTGTGTATAGAAAATTGGTGCTTGTGGTTTGAAACATGAACAAGTTGGGTTTAGAGTAAAATCCTTCCAGTCTTAGCTCCAATTTGATGTCAATTATGTATTACAACATGTAAGAAATGTAAGAAATAAATTTGGCATTTCCAAAAAAATGTAATTAATGGCAAACCTGAAACGGTACTACAGTAGTCTCCATGCTGAAAACCCAAGGTACTACGATATTCAAGTTCAGCTGCCTGACAGCAACTGGCGTGAGTACAACAGAATCAGGCAATAAATGCACCATTCCAGTCCCAGGTACTCATTACACAAAGGAACGGGGCCATTACCTGGGAGAGTATAGCAATTACGTGTTACGGTAACGAATCCGTCACGGAATTTGTTGTCCTCTTCTTGGGGTTGTACCACACACAGTGCTGTATACGACAGTTCTGTCCCGGAATTTGTCATCGTCTTCTGCCGGCGGGAAACAACGTGCCAAGGGGGCGTGTCTCGCTCTCGCGCACGTTGTCGTGACGACAGACGTCGGACGGCGACGACTGTGGGCCCCTAAGAATGTCCGATCCCCGACCCCTGTGCCCTGATGGTTTGCGATTGGGCGTGATGTACATTTGCGCGTGTTTGCATCCAATTGTACTCCGAATGTACACCTCGCGATTCCCAAAATCCTCCGAGATATTGGGCTTTTCCTAGAGTTATTATTAATAATAAAATCTCAAGAAGCTGTGAGGACCAGAATATGGCAGTGTCGCTTGTGGGAAAGCAACAAAACGAATGAAGGCCCCTCTCGAGCGAGAAAGATCCTTGAATGAACCGGTTGAAGAAGATTCGGTGTGTCCATCATCGCTCGTTGTAGAGATGGATTGAAAATTGCGGCAACACCTCCTGCTGCTGCCTGCGAACCATACGTACCGTTGTCGATACTTTTGAAGTAGTGATTGGGTGATGCATCAGGGATTTAATTTCCAAGCGGATCCATCGAGGCTGAGATTCGTCCGCTGGCAGAAGAGAAGTCTTTCCTCTCTTGACGAAGACGACCAGACAGACAGAGAACCAGAGACAGAGATTTGAGACACTCCTGAAGAGAGACGGCCCGGTACAGCGCGGATTTCTTTTCCAGGCGGATTCATCGAAGTCGAGATTCGTCCACTGGTGGAAGAGAAGTCTTTCCTCTCTTGACGAAGACGACCAGACAGACAGACAGAGAACCAGAGACAGAGATTTGAGACACTCCTGAAGAGAGACGGCCGGGTACAGCGCGGATTTCTTTTCCAAGCGGATTCATCGAAGCGAGATTCGTCCACTGGTGGAAGAGAAGTCTTTGTTTGCTTGACGAAGACGACCAGACCTACAGAGAACCAGAGACAGAAATTTGAGACAATCCTGAAGAGAGACGGCCGGGTACAGCGAATACCAAAGGAACCAGCAGTAGCAGCAGCAGCAAGAGGAGGAGGAGAACAAGAAGGTTTCTGGTTGCGACGATGACGATGGAAGCGGTGGCGGAGTTGCTAGGAATCGGAGTACCACTGCTCCGTTTTCTCGTCTGTTTTCTAGCTTCGATTCCTTGTAGCTGGTTATGGCGGTACGTGCCGAGCGCGGCAGCACGCCATTTGTATGCAGCCGCGACAGGAGCGTTGTTGTCGTATTTCTCCTTTGGCGCCGCATCCAACGTCTACTTCGGTATCCTCATGCTCGTGAGTTACGCGAGCATGCTTTTCTCCAGACGTCACTGCGGCATCATCACGTTCGTCATCGCGTTCGCGTTCCTCATAACGTGGTAAGCAACGACCTTCAGACCTCAGAGGAATTCCTGTAGACCTCGGCGATGTAGTAACACTTGTAATACAGATTTCCCTGTCGATCTCTCTCTTCAAAATTTTCCCTATTCCTGGCACCCGGACATACGAGCTGTGCACCTGAATTCGATCTCTGGCCGTGATGACATCTAAGGCCAGATGATGACGAAGCTCTTGTCTGGTTGTGATGTGCAGCCATGTGATGTACATGAGCGGCGATGCATGGAAAAAGGGAGGCATTGATTCCACGGGTAAGGACCTTGATCAGAGTATTCTTCTTGAACTCAGTAAGAAATTCCAATGCAGAATCCAAAACGCCATGCGCTGAACCACTGAGATTTGCGTTTGTTTAGTCTTCCTGTGGATTAATTGATGTACATATATATGACATAATATGGATTTCCGGGCTGCCATGTTCATGGTTGCCTCCAGGCGGCAGCCAGGCTCTGTACAGACTGTGCTGCAATGGGAGCCGGGTTTGAGAGCTAGACTGCCAGGTTTGTTTCAGTTTGAAGGTTTTCAGAACAGTACGGGTCTGTCTTGATGAAGTCATCGTGAAAAGGCACTTGATGTTTGAGATCGTTTTTTCAGAATATATCTCTACCAATGGATCAGCAATGATGTGAAGACAATAGGTGGCTGCTTACTGTATCATTGGGCAGGTGCAATGATGGTGTTGACACTGAAAGTGACTTCAGCAGCTATCAACTACCAAGATGGGTTGATAAAGGATGAAGACAGTCTGCGGAGTGCGCAGAAGACTTATCGGCTCAAAGAGCTTCCATCACCCATTGCCTTTGCAGGCTACTGTCTCAACTGTGGAACTCACCTGGCTGGCCCTGTTTATGAGATCAAAGATTATATGGATTGGACAGAGGATAAGGGGGTACGTCTTAGTGTTATTAAACTGTTTTACTAGTGATGATGCAATGCATGAATTGTGTTCACACAAAGTGTCCAGAGGTTTTACTAGGTTGTTCTGTCCCTTGCTTGGGTGTGTGCACAGCTCTGGAGCCCACATGCAGCCATGCCACCTCCTTCTCCAAATAGATTTGCGATGGTGGCTGTTGTCAAGGGATTTTTGTTCCTGGGTATCTACATGTATCTTATGAACCAAGTCCCACTTGATAAACTCAATGAGCCTCAGTACTTGAAATGGGGCTTTTTGCACCGTGTTGGATATCAATACCTTTGTGCTTTCACAGCAAGGTGGAAATACTACTTTGTTTGGTCTCTATCAGAGGCGTCAATGATAATCTCAGGCTTTGGGTTCAGTGGTTGGACAAAAGTATTTCCATCAGAAGAGAAGCAACCAAACTGGACAAGAGCCAAAAATGTGGACATTTTAAGAGTTGAGCTGCCAAGAAGCGCAGTTGAGATTCCACAGTATTGGAACATCCATGTGGGCATATGGCTCCGTCATTGTATCCATTTTTGTGTTCTCCCCTTTTGGTTTTACTTTTGACTTCTTGTTGTATCTCCTGGTTGGGTTGTAAGCTACTCACTACAGCCTGTCAATTGCCTGTACATTCAGAAGGGTGGAACAGCCTGAGGGAGATCGGGTTGTCAGTTCACTTGCATGGTTTGCTCTTGACATGTTCCTTACAGATGTATATGAGAGACTTACAAAGAAAGGAGAGAAAGCTGGATTCCTGCAGCTCCTTGCAACTCAAGTAACAAGTGCGGTGTGGCATGTGCGTTCCTCTACTTGCCCTCATATTTTGTTACTTGCATGATGTTAAGTGAGAATTGTTCAGCTTATTCCATCATTGAGATAGAATGACTGAATTCTGGCATTGTGGGTTGGAACAGGGGTTGTATCCTGGGTATTTTCTCTTTTTTGTCAACACTGCTTTCATGATTGCTGGTTCAAGAGGTAAACATTGGCCTTAGCTTATGCTGATAGTTTCCATCTCTGAGGGGTTGGACCCTGCTGTACCAATTGTGATAACCTAATGGTACAATTATGTATAACTGGCCATCTCAGGGTTGTTTAACCAAGACATACAAAGGAGGAGAGGTCATTCCCATAGGTGGCAGAAAACCTTAAGAACCTTCTTGTACATGGGCAGATAACTGAAATCGCGTTCCATTGTTTGCCAATCTCTTGTTCCATTCCCAGGATGAATTGATCTTGTTATAACAATGAACAGCAATAGGCTGGTCCAGATATCCTGGTGCTTTCTGGGAAACATTTGATGACTGCAGAGTAGTCATCTATTGATATGGGCATGTCTGGGGAGACAGTGTTGTACAGGTGGCAGAAGGTTATTCCCGAGAAAGCTGCTCTAGCACAGGATCTACTAACCTTGGTCAATGGCATCTATGTCGTTATAGTTCTCAACTTAACTTGCATAGCATTTCTGGTATGCAAGTTACTCTCTTGCTCCCACATATTTCTCAATAATGTGCTTTTTTCCTCCTTTCTCCTTTCTATCTCGAAATTTGTCACCAATCCTAGTTGTGCTAGAGGATGCTTTGTCCACTACATTTCTGATAGCTTGTCATCATTTTGATTATCAATTTTGGTTGCAAATATGGTGAAATCATAAGCTGTCAGTTGGATGGAGATTTGTATCAACTATGAAACTAGGTCGGATCAAACATTTTTCTTTTCATTGCTTGAAGGCAACATAGAACATAGCCCTGGAAGGAGTGATGCAGGTTACTAACTTGACTGCTAACTACTTTGAGTTTTGGTTTTCAGGTGTTGGATTTTGTGGACACAATTGCAGTGTACCAGAGTGTATATTTTATTGGCACCTTCATACCTGTGTTGATCATGATTTTAGGACAGGTTATCAAACCTCCAAGGACAGCAAGAAAATCAAGAGTGAAAAAGGAAGAATAGCTCTCCTTCCAACCGGGTGTACCACAAATTTTGGCTATGCTTATCATATAGCTAGGTGCTCAGCACTTTAGAACTTTTGTCCATGTGGGGTTTTCAAACTTCAATGAAGCATGGGCTTGCCATTGAAGAAAGGTCTTGGAATGAATACAGAAAGTTAGAAACAGTGATCAATGCTTTGGTTTGGGTATTGTAATTTGGTTTTTGCGAATGTATGAAAATTTTGTCTGTAATTGGATTTTGCACACATGGAGCAAGCTAATGATGGAGACTATGAATGATTTTCAGTTGCTTAATACAATTGTGCACATTTTGCTGACCTTTTCCAAATGTTCTTGCAGTTCATCAGCTACCCAAATCAAGTTCACTAATGAGATTGACATGGTTTGTCATGTCAGGTCAGGTGCTACTCACCAACAACAGAGATTGTCAACATTGTCTGCTGCTGCCCTCAGGTATTGCCACATGACCAATCTGACCTTCTCTCACACCTTAGAAGTGTAACTCTGGTTTGGCTTGAATGAAATTTGTGAGTCTTTTTGCAAGTTTCTGGCCTACAAGAAACAAAGAACCTCCTGTAAACCGCCAGTTCTTTGCCGGTTCTTTGATGAAAACAGGCAGTTCTTTTAATTTTTTTGAAAACTGAGAACTGAAGGTCCTTTGATTCAAAAATTTTGGCAAAAAAGGGGAACCAGAGATTTTGCAATTACAGTTTTGGAGGTTCTTTGATTTCTAAAATTGAAAATAAAACTGGAACCCGAGATTATTAAGAAAATCAAAGAGCTGTGTAGAACTGGTTTAAAGCATTTTCACCTAACAAACCTGGAGTACCCAGCATTATTATTTTTGGGGGTGAATTTTCGCCACTTGGTGACCCCAAAAATATCCAGTGGGACTCATATAAAAGATTTTTGTGAAAGAAAAGCATCGAACTTGTGGGATTTCAAGGAACAAATTCTGAAACTGCCATATTTAAACAATAGGATCCAGGAGGTTGTCAAACTATGGCAAGATTTTTAACATATTTTACTTGTCTCTCTTCACCTGTAGCCAAATTTGGCTAATTCCTCTTGTGGATGATCACCAGTGTGGCTTAAAAGTGATGATAAACCTTGTGAGTACCATATTAGCTCATATAACAGCAAGCCATATACACATATAATTGCTATATCTTATAACAATCAAGGCTAGATCAATGCAAATTTCGAGAGATGTATTATGATTTTGAACAAGCTTATAACTAGGTCATGTTTCGCATATCAAACACCCTAATTACATTACACTATAACTTGCTTAAGAAGATATTATTGTCTTTGGCTACAATACATTTTTTGTACTAAAACCAGCTACTTGATTTTTTGAGAACCATAATTATAGATCTTGAAGAATATTGCCTTGATAACCTCGGGCCATTTGGTGCCATTTCTAATAACTGCTCATCACTTGTTCAAACTACACCTCACTTCAACAAACCAACTAAAAAATTATTATTAGTTAGAGCAACTAAACTAAAGCTCATTTTCAGGATACTTTATGAAATCTAGTAGCACTGAGTTTCACAATTGATAAACATTTGTACAGGGGTCTAATGTAGCAATTGGTGGTGGTGCCAATTTGGGTTTGGAATTTTTGGGATATGTGTGTACCCAATGGGTTATATGGTTGTATATGGTTCCCCCAACTTGTTCTTACTGTGTTCTCCAAGTTGTTCACCATAGCAGCACACTCTTTCTCATAATACCCTTTGTTGGAACTTCTATTCTTGTGTCTACTATGGTAAGGCTAGGGAGAACTAGTATTATTCTATCATGGGAGCTTTACATTTATGTTTTTGGTGCTTGCCTCCTTTGTACCCACCATATATGCAAAACCAAGTATGAGATTTCACCAAAAGTGTGAATAGATTTGTTCATTGATAGAACAAAATGAAATGTACTTTAATAAGTGCTCATGTAATTCACAAACACATAACCAAGTTGTACTCAACATCAATTGCTCCAACATGCTCGACTATTATATATTTCATTTCATTTTTTTGGCCTCTCATCAATCGTGACTAACTTGAGCCACATTCCTAGTGAGAAAGGGAATTGAGGTCTTGCTTTCTTTGGAGAACTTGGCTACATTCCCCAAATTAAACCATCCATACTTATGCAACTTGGACTCACTTCCCTAGCCAAGGTACCTTGGGGTTACTATTAGTTCAAGCTTTATGGCTAATTCCTTTTCATCATTTGCAAACAATGATCAAGATCCTCCACATTACACTATAGCAGATGCAATTGAATTTGTCATGCTTAGGCGTTGGAAGTTGACCACCTTGTACATGGGGTAGGTCATAAATCTCTCTCCCCCTTACATTATTTATTATACACTTTGTAAATCTTCCATCTTCAATAAGGATTTTCTACTCTCACTTGCAATGCCATTTGGTTGATTGGATGTTCTCCTTATGCCAAAAATGTAATTGCTTGGATGTGTGTGTGCTCTTTATGTATGTGCTTTCAATTCTCTGTGTATGTGTAGCAATCATATTGTAATTATGTTTACATGTTTTAGCTTGCTTTATAAGGCCTAGCATTTAGTGGGGGTTGTGTGATATGCATATGTGTTATGTGTCAATGTTGTGGGTTGCACCTATAATGGGTTAACACTTACACATAAAATAACAACATATTGATACATGCCCTAAACTTGAATCATAATGTGGTATCTTGAAATTGGTAGATGTGTCCAACATTTCCCTGGTAATCAAAAATCTAAGATGGTAGATATGTAATGACACTTGCACTATTAATGTAGTGAAAATAAAATAATATCTACTTCATAACATATTGAATAGTCAAATTAGGAAACAACATTAGCATATCAATCATTACATCTAGCATCCACATCAACAAATGCTAGGGGGGACATTCAATATTAAAATTTTAAATTGCCTCCATCAAACAAGGACTTGGTGGTGGGGGGGTTATTAAGTGAAGGAGCTTTTGCTTTTTTGCACCTTATTATTATCTAATTTATAATATGCACCATAAATTAAATGAGCTTTGAGACATATTTTTTATTTCCATAATCAATATGAACATGTTTTTTTCTATATCACAATGATATCTATTGATGAAAAAAAAAAAAAAAATCATTTTTGTGATGGTGCATCATTGGCATTTTCCAATGTCCATTTATTAAAATAGGTGGCAAATAGGGTTTACAAAATGGATCACAAATTGGTTGCAGCAACATCAAATATGTGAACTGTGGGCTCCCAATAATTTTGCAAGTAGAATTTGTTGGTGACATGAATGCTCACAATGTGAAGGTACTTGTGCGATCTAAATGGAGATGTAAACAATTATAAGAATGTTATTGATAAAAAATGCTTGAGAAAATTATGCGACACCAATAAATATCAAGACTAAAGGAGTGCAACATATGCACAAGAAAAGATGAAAATTGTGCTACATGGTTGTGCATAAAGTTTTTAGCATTGAAAGCTTACAAAATGAGATACAATCACTTTGCATTTGTTCCCATCAAGTTCTTGACATGCCTTTATATGCAAATACGTAAACTTTTATTAGAAAAATTGATGCCCACAAGGATTGTGAATTAGTCTAGCGATTTAAGGAACTCCCAAGTTAACATGATGAAAAAATTCGAACAACCTCTCTTACTATCTTTTTTTTTAGGATTGTTCATTATAACACATATGTAAGTTAATTGTCAGTGGAGATAACCAACAACAATCAAAAGACAAATTTTTGTAATGGCAACAAGAAATAGAACTTCAAAACTCAAAAAAGGTTAAGTGGATACTAAATTTGCATGTACTTAATTATGATTCATCAATTTGCACACAAGAGGTGAAAGGTAGCTATTTTTTTTTTCATTCAACTTTTGCTTCTATTTGCTAGTACATATCATTAAATAATCACATGTTGGTGCATTATAACACTTGGTAGTAAAGAATGCTTGGGGAATAAAATTAACCCCAAAACTAGATATGCAACTTTTTAGCTTCTCATATTCAAATAAACTTTTTGTTGAAAAACAATACACTACTAGCTTGCAACTGATGACAAGAGATTATCAATTAGACAAATTATCCTTGTACATCTTCTAAAATTTCAAAGCTATATTTGGCAAATGTATATATTTGTGAAATTGCAAGACATTAGATTTTAGCAAATCAAATACACTAATTAAGTTTTTTTTCAATAATTGTTATCACCACCAAATATAAACTTGTATTGAAGCCCTGGTCTACATTAAGAAAATCAAAAGGGGGAAAAATCATGCTTGCAAATGATTCTTCACATGAAAAAGTGTGATGCCCTACATAACCATTAGCTGCAACACAAATTCTTATGTTGCATCTTCAAAATCAAATGAAAAGTACTCATCAAATGACTTGTGTGACTCGACTATAACACAGAAAAACAAAAACCATGAGAGGGGAGGGTAACTTGCCACTAATGTAAAAAACCTAATTCAAACTTAGAGTTATGTACATTTTGTAAACATATCATGAGTTGACATTATAAATAACATGGACATAATTTCTACAATACAATGTCATTATACTAAACAATATAGAATCACCTTGCATTCCAAGAGTTATTGATTCATAGATTCCACACTTCAATGCAACAAACTTGTTTACAAGCTTCAAAACTTTTTTTCAAATCAAACTACACAATTTGAATTTCACCATCAACATACCTTTCTATATTCCAACAAATGTTTTTGTACACACTATCATGTATCCACCAAAAGAATAAATGAGCTAGGAAAAAATACATAACTTCTATTGGGATTGGGGAACACAAAACACAAGGTTTTCCCCCCAATTGGAGCAGAAGGAGGATTGGCACAAGACACATTGCCACCTTAAAATAGAAACAACTTGCAAATCATTAGTTTTTTAGGATGTGGTGGATCAAATTTATTACAAGTTTTTCAACAATCTATAAAAACCTAAATGCTTCACTTACCTCAATTAGAAATCACATGTAGAAAATAATAAATTGCAAGAATAAAAATGCACAAACATTTTATTAATGAATAATCAGTGTGTTGGAAAAGAATCCTATTCAAATGACCTACTAGTTTTTGCCAACCCAAATTGCCCTAAAACTAGGGCATAAATATATGGAAATGTGGTACAAAGATACCTTAGCTTCATGCTTATAAAATGTGTTATGAAAAAATATATATTTACACTTGTTAATGAAGGCACAAAACCAGCAATATTATGGGGGTCATATTTTTAGCCATCTATTGTTCTTCGTAACACAACTTCTCCTTTTTGCATTCCTTAATTGTTGTGTAGAAAGGGAATATCTCCAACTTGCAAAACTTTTGTATGTACATTCAAACTACTAAGTCCAAATGTGTGGTTAAGTGATTGTGGAGCTTGGATTTCATGAAGTTGAATGTGGAGAAGGTTCTAACTTCCATTGTTTTCCATATTACTAATGACCATGATAGTGACAATTTCCACAAGCTTCAAAAACTTTGATGACTTTTGAACCAATTTCCACAATGATATTTGAAGCCAAGTGTGCCCACATCTTAACTTGGGGTGGCAAAAATTTTCTTTCAAAATTGCCAAGTACCCAACAAAGGTGGCCTTTGCATTAGGTGTTTCCCAATATTGGGGATAAATCATCCTAGCTACATTCATGAAATCATGGCAAGGAAGCACCTTGCAAGTTCTTTTATGAACTCAAGAACTATTACACCTATACTTTGGTCTTTTTTCAATTGCATAATAATCTCTTAGTCATCCTTAATTACCATAGACATTACAGTAGTAGTGGGGCATCTCTTATGCAACATAAACAAGTGATTATTGAACTGAAATGTGGCATATTCAACAATGGTATATGGCTCCAAGTACCAAACCATGTGTGGAACATCACACACATTATGCACCAATTGATTGAACAATGAAAACTAAGGGTGATCATACCTCTTCAATGAGTCTACATACATAACGTATAGATCAAATACATAAAATAATATTTATCACTAAATTGAAACATAAGTATCTATGCTCAAGGCCATCTTGGACACAATTTGCACTATCTCTAGCATGGGCAACACACACATCAATATTAGGGCTAGTGTCACAATTGCATAATTGTTCATAATTGTTCCTTATAGATGCATTCTTAATCATACCGTCATCCATGTTGATGACAAGACTTTTGTAGACAATTAGAACACACTTCAAGGGTGTAAGCATATTGATCCACTATATGTGTTTTAACATTGTGAAGGATCTTCAATCCTTTTGTATGCATCATCTTTACCAATTTCTCATGCTTTAACTTCCTTTTAGGAGAGTGAAAAAAATAGACATACATGCCATGTAGTAAGGCTTTGATTTTTGCAACCAATTGCATGGAAGAAAATGAATATACAACTAAGTTACACTTGTGTGTCATGTAATGGATATTTGTGACAAATGGTGCATGTTTCTACATGAGTCCTACATTGTCACCCCATCTTTAAACCTTGAAAAGAAGAATTTGCACCAAAGAAGAATAACTTTGCTACCAAATATAATCGACAAAGAGTAGTAACAAAAATCATTAACATGGCAATTAGGTTTTTAGACCTACCTCCTTCATGACCTTTTAAATTCAAAAGTATGGGTTCTGTCCATCAATTTTCAATCACATAATCGTGGATTGATATCCAACTATGGTTATCCATTGTTATGACCTCATAAAATTCAAGGATATAGATTTCACATTTTGAATATTATGTTTGGTTGCAGCCAAAACCACATTATGCAACATAGTGTTTACCATTCCCGACCCACAAAGTTCAAACCAAATACATGAATGAAAGTTTTGGATCCAAAGGGTTGTGAAAAGGTATGTAAGTTACAATGCATAAAAAAACCGAATGTAAGAATGGAATTGAATACACACTTGCCATTCATTAGCCACAAGAATTAGTCTAATGCATTATGGGATTTTTCTTGACTTTAAGAAGTTGAAAGAACCTTTGCATGCAGTTGTAATTTATTAGAGGCCTACTTTGTAGAAGGTGAAAAATAACAACAAATTAGAGGTATTTTTTTTCAAGCCTCTTTGCATTGAACAATTGCATGATAAAATCAAGGCCATGTAATGCCATAAATATGTTCATTTTTTGCATGTTGGCTATCAAGATCAATAAAATACTCACCTACCTTCTTGGCCTTGGTGCACATCTAACCCTTGTTGAAGTCCCCAAAAAGAAAGCAAAGGCAAAAACAACACATCCTTTTGCAAACACATGTGGGGTGAAAGCATGGTAAAGTATGCCAAAAAGTATCCACCATGTAATCATTGTCACAATTATGACATACACATGAAAAAACGTATTCAAATTTTTTTTAAATTTTATTATGATGCAATGGTGCATTCCATTGAGATTATGGTTAGTTACACATAAAGTGTCAGGAATTTCAGTGTAAAAAATGGATGAAAAGTATGTTCTAAATTAGCCATTTTAAAAATTTCAAACATACTTTTACATGAATACTTTAGTAGATTATGACTATAAATGAATTTTTTAAAAACATGTTGATAAATATTAACGCTTCATCCATTTGAAAGTATAAAAAATTCAATTATAATTGTACTTTCATGATATTTTCATATACTTATTCAAAAGTGGGACACATATTTTCCTGTACTTGTATTTCTAAAAATGTTTTTAAATGAGTATTAAAACATGTAATCTTTTAGTATTATTCAATGAAGTCAAATAACTTCATCTTATTGATCATTAAAATAAAAAAATTTCATGAGTTCAATGTATTAAGGCTTAATTTATGGATATTTTCCACAAAAAAATCAATTATCCCTCATTGGCATATTTTACCATGTTTTCACCCTGTGGGCAATTTCAACCACTGCCAATTGAGGCAAAGATAAATATTTTATTTTTACCTATTTTTACTTAAGAAGGGTAAACATTATAACCTTTTTTTTACCATATTAGGGTTTAACTCTTTTTACAAAATACGGAATTTAGGGTTAAGTTTGTCTTTCTGATTTAACATTTTTGTTTTTTGTTTTTTAGGTTTTTAGGCTTTTATGTTCTTTGGTTTTCGATTGTAGAGCTTGCAACTAGTTTTCATTATTTACATTTCAATTTTAGAGTTAGTATTTACAATGAATTCAATGACAATTGGCATCTTGTTATAATTTTTTCTTTTTCTTTTTGGTCATGTTGAAACTTTGAAAACTAATTGTCATAAAAGGAAGAGAGTCATTCAAATGAAAATTTTACTCTTGGAATTTAAGGTACCATTTATTTTCCATTTAATGTTAATGATTTTTCCTTTTTTTACCTACCAAAATACTAAGCCACATGGAATTTGGTGGAAAGAACCCAAACAGTCTACACATTGAGATTCGATAAAAATTGTTTGGGACGTTAGTATGGAAACAAGGAAATAAAAAATATTTATCCACATATTGTGTGAATTATGTGTGACATGCATGGAAATTATGAAAACAAATGATGAAAGACAAACCTAAATCTAAATATGAACACATAACATAAGATTCAAAACAAAACCACAAGAGGTTAAAGACAAAACTCAAAGTGTGCAAAACAAAAAATGAAAATAAATCTTTATTGTGATAAGGTATGAAAGCAAACACACAAAAAAAAACATAACAAGGCTATAAAACAAGATTGTACTTTAAACTAATGTTGAACAAATTGAAGGTAATGACGGGTCCTACATTTATTTATACCCCTTTGGGGAACTAGTTCAAAAAAACTTCCATGGAGGTTTTCATGTGCCCACCAATTAGGGAAGCTTCTTAAATTTTAAAAAAAAGTATAATTGAATTACAAGTTAATTAAGATTTAACTAAAACTTAACTAAGAATGAACTAAAAAAGTTTGAGAATGAATTAAGAATTAACTAATCAAAGTTGTCTAAAAGTGAACTATAAATGAACTACAAGTCAATTATGAATGGACTACTAATGAACTATGAAGTCATAGATGGAAATCCATGTGAATGAACTCCATTCATCATGTGACCATGTCTAATGTTGGTGTTCATGACATTATGAAACATTATGTATTTGGTAAGAAAATTGGAACCTAATTTTGTCAAACTTAGAGCTACTACACTTGTTTGAAGACCATCAAAGCCTAAAAAAGATATTGGGTTGGTGTTATATTGATTTGCACATGTGGTTAGTGCAAACATTATTGCCAATAAATTCAATGTTGGAGCTTTTACGATACATAAATATGTTGATATTGTTCTTGATGCCTTAGTTTTTAAGGATGAATTGTTTAATCAATATATTTTTATGCTTCATGGTTTTCCCTTAATTAGGATCATGGATGGATTTTTAATTGCATGTGGCCTACCCAATGTTTGTGGTGCCATTGATGGGTCACATATTTTGCTTTCCCAAATGTTGAATAAACAAGTTATTACAATACTTACAAATAGATGAAAAAATTGCAATTCAATTTTTTGCAAGCAATTTTTGATGTGGACAAGTTGTTTTGGAACATATGTTGTTCAGTTCCTTGTGGAACAATAGATGGGGGCCAATTCAAAGCATCTTTTATTTATGAACAATTTCAAATACAATCAATTTTAAAAGCTTATTGTGATGGTTAAAAATCAGGAAATTAAAACTTATTTACTCATATATGCAAGCTATGCAAGTAAAGATTATCTTTTATGTGATTTCAAAGTTGGCTAATGGAAATTTGGATAAAATCATGTTTGCTCAACAAATGAAATTTGATAAGGTTAATATTGAAAATATTTTGGGATTCTTAAAAATAGGTAGAAAATTTTGCATTACATCAATGGGTGCAATCATGATATAAGGAGCCATTACAAGATGTAACCATTGTTTAATTTCCATTGTGGTGAGTGCTTAATTAAATTAATGTTGAAATTTTTGGATGGAATTATATGACAATATTTTTGGTGTATTGAAGAAACATTTGGTGAATTTTGAAATGAATGTAAGGAGTATGGAATACCACAAAGGATATTAAACAATGTAGCCAAAATGCATTTTGTTGCAAAAAAAACTTTTTAAATATGTGACATTTTTAGAAAAAAAAATTATGTACACATTTACATTATAGTATAATGCAACGTCTTTTTGGGTCATAAAGATTTTTAAATTTTAAATTTTGATTTGGAAAATCACAATTTAAAGCATATTTAATAAAATATCCCATTATTGGATTGTTATGGATTTTGTCTTAAATTGGTCTTTATATCTTATTTTGACGCCAATCCATGGGTTATAGAGCTTTTGGAATTGTGGTGGCTTGTTATGTCTTTCATAACTATTGCTAGTTGATGTGAATACCCTTACCTTTTAAAGAATCTTTAAGTAGATCCTCTTTGTAATGCAAAGGGATAAATGTTTTTTGCTCATAAAGGTTAAGTAGTTTCACAACATGAAAAACCCATGCATGTTGAACTTTTCATAAATTGGATGAGTGTTTAACCCAACCATGTTTCATGTTCTTCATAAACATTTTTCAAAAATATTGTGATAAATTTTTGCACATTACATAAATCCTCTTTGAACATTGGTGCATTAGTTTTTATTTATTTATTATAATGGTTAGGTATGTAAACCAAATATGCTTAAGGCTGGTTTTTGACCCATGCAATTTGCAAAATTGAAAAAAAAAAAAAAAAAAAAAAAAACTTTAAACTAAGATTTTAAATTTTGAAAAATTTGCATAAAAGGCCGTTTTGTACATGGGTGCATTAGTTTTTTTGGTTTTGATATAATGCTCTGGTATTTGGACTACATGTGCATAAGGATAACTTCTAACCCATGCAACTTGCGAAATTGGAAAACATTATTATTATTATTATTACTATTATTATACAACTCTAAAATTAGATGGAAAAAATTCCAAAAAATTGCATGAAGGTTGTTTTAGACATGGCTGCATCACCTTTTATGATTTTGTTAAAATGACTTGGTATTTAGAATACATGTGCCTAAAAAAATATACAACTCTAAAATAAAATGACAAAATGAAGGATTTGTTTTTCAATGTGTTGTGTATTTATACAAAGTTATAGACTTACAAATACTTGAATCACTTATAAGCATGTAAAATATCACTAAGCATTTTGGTAATTGCCAATTGAATTGTTTGAACTTGTGCATGAGATTCTATTTCAAGTTTTCGACTTTGGAGCTCAAATTCCATTTACTTGATAGCCAACTTCTCATTAAAATTTTATAAACAAAGTGGTCATTCTTTCTTCATATTCTTATTTTTGTATTTTCAACATTGATAAAACCTTCTGGAAATTTATTCATAGCTTTTGCCAAGTAGTTCACATTTCCAATGAATGAACATTTGCAAGATGTTACCTTACCAAAGACCTTGGACAATTTGTAAAAAAACACTTTTTGGGGTAAAAAGAAAAGTATGTCAGTGTAGATGAAATAACATGAACCACACTCACCCCCTTGGGTGACTACTTATGGGCTGTTTATTTTGGAATACTAAATGTTTTTGGAATACCTTGAACAAGAGTTTCTTAAAAAAATCTTTAAAAATCTTGAAATTTTTCATCACATTATTAAGTTATGGTTTACATAAAAAAATTGCTAAAATTTTGTTATTTAAAAAAAATCACAAGTCCTTTTAAGTAGTAAAAGGATTTTAAATAACAAGTCCATTTACAAGTCCTTTTAAGTAGTAAAAGGATTACTTGCAATGGTTTCCAAGTGTTTTTGGGAGTTTTTCATTCATTCGATTGATTTCAAACTTTTACAATAGATATACCAATACATTGAAAATAAAATTATGTAAAAGCAAATCCATTTGGAGCTTTTCATTTTTTCCCTATAATGTTAACACAAAACCAAGCATTGATTACACTTGTGGTATGTGTTAGTGTGATTACACACATGTGTACCCTCTTCTAGTATAATACCAAATGTTTCAAGAAGTGGCACATTTTTACCTTATTTTCATTGGAAATGATAGGTATGAATGCTTGAATTTTTGACATTTTGTGCTTCTCTTCTTCAACAACTTTCATAGTGCCTTGATCAACCTTTATGGGTACACCTTCTCCTTGGCAAAACTTTCCATGATACTTGTCATGCGTTCAAACCATGGCCATGTTGACATGCTACTTTTAGTTTGTTTTTCCAACGAAGTTCTTTGTTACCAATATTCACTTTTCATTTTTTCATTTTTTTTTAATTGGTTCTTAGTGACAACACGCATTTGGTAATTGATGATGGCGTTTGGTGCAAATGTGTGTCCAATGTTTGAATGACAAATACTACTTGCCAAAACACCTCCACTCCTCTTCATATAAATTAAGGATGTTAGCAAAAATGTCATTCCATCTCCCTCTAACATTTGTTTCATCATTTATTACTTTTTTTTTTGGTGACATTGTTTTACAATTAGTAATTGCACCAATTGAGGTGCAATAATCACGAATGATGAAGATCCTTCCACGAATGAAAGAGTTATGGTCATTGTCATGTCATTTTCCATCATGAAACAAGTCCACATAAAAGGCCATCCATCATCCATGATTTTACAAAAGAAACTCACATCCAAAACAAAAATAAGAATCAAGATCAAGGATACATTCAAAAACATTGTCCTAACTTATACATTATACAAAAAAAAAGGAAAAAAGCAAAGGAAAAATTTAGAATTCAATCCAAAAACATACCTTAAATGTACACATGCACAAAGATTAAATTTTTTTTAAAAAAAAATCCAAAATTTTGTGAAAATAACTTAGATCTATAAAATGTACCAATGTAAGAAAAAAGAGGTTTTGCAAGTGTTGTGTAGGGTTTTGCAAAAGTTGCTAATGGTAATGCGGAATTGCAGATGCACATAGACATGTAGTAGCAAGCTCCTCGTGATCAACCTCCTTCTTCTCCATGTTGTGTTGGAGCTGCTGCTATTGCTGGTTTTGTGAGATCTTGCACATGGCAATTGAACCTGCTGCAGTGATGATGAAAAAGGCATTGTTGCTTCACAAAAACCCTTGGGCAATTGCTGCTCTCTCTCTCTCTTACTCTCTCGCTCCTCACAATCCAAGGGCATCCCAAGTAGACCCAAATGCAATCTCCTCTCTCCTCCCTCCACTACCACCACTGCCAGCAAATTTCTTGATGGGACGACAATTCCAGACTGAATGCCATCAGTCTGAACCCCAGCACATAAAAGGGAAGACTTGCACATCAGTAACCCTAATAAGCTACAGCACCAGTAATGTGTTCCTACTGTTTAGTAGGGGGATTGTGTTGTGCAAATACCCAATTTATAGGTCACAAGATTGTTGAAATCTGAATAGAAAGTTGGAGAAATCTGAAAAGTTATTGCAAACAATTGAGGAGCTGAGTTAAACTGTGTAAAACAGCAAATTGAGGTACAGATGTTATAACTTTGTAGAATTTACAACCCCTGTTTTTTCTTCTTCTTCTTCTTCTTCTTGGGTTTTTTTTTCTTCTAGGACTCTGTTCTCTTCATCAACCTCCACCCATTGCAAGGAACTACCTAGTCAGTGGTGATGTTGTGATAGATAGTCAATAGCATACATGTTGCTGCTGCTGCTGTTGAAGCGTAAGCAAACCTGCTCCTCACTTAAATTGTGTCTTTGTAGTCTTCTTTACTTTTTCCTTCAGAGTTGGGTTTTGTTTTCTTCTTCCTCATGATGCTGGCCGATTGGTTGCAGGTCCAGATGCCTTCTCTTCCTCATGGTGCTGGCTGATTGGTTGTGGGTCCAGATGCCTTCATGGTTGCAGGTCAGATACCTTCATGCTGGCTGTCACATTCAGGATTTCTTCTCATTTGGAGAGATAGAATTGAGGGATTCAGAAGAGGCTTCCGCTAATTCCAATTCTTAGCTGTCTACAGAACCTGAAGCCCAATTGTAACAAAGAATCATCCTCCTCTCACAATGAAAAATAATCACAGTAACAGAGATCTATCTGGCAATGTACAGTATATCATTCGATAGATGTCCACCAATAACAGTCATCAGTTTGCACATTTCAGAATCCATCTTCAGAAGCCAATTGAGTTGTTGGACTTATAAGAAGAAGAAGACATCACAACTAAAAAACCACAAGAAAGATTTGACAAAGCAAACCCACAATCTTCAAAAGTAGAAACCAATTGTAGAAAGTACACAGAAACGCAGTTGGGTCTCCTGGAAACAGTTTTATGCTTCAAATGTCTCCAAAGCACCTCTGTTGCTCCAGGTTTGAAAAGAGTCCAGCTAGATACAATGCAGCAGAAGCTGCAAAAGCCAGAGTACTCCTACATAGTACCATCTGTAACTTTTACCTTCTACAAGACAAAGTGTTCCACTGTACATGTGTATCTTCTGTCTACAAAAATGTTTCATTTTGTGTATATCAATCCTGCAAAACTGAAATCTGCTTGTGTTGTGGTTTTAGTGAGGATCTTGGCGGCAAGCAATGATGACCATGTTGCGAGGAGAGACAGAAGGTTCAAACAGAGGTACAAGCTCTGCAGTTATTTGACCAGTAGTGCTACTGTTGTTTTGTGTGTGTTCCTCAAGATACAATAGCCGATCGAGCAAGATATAAGATTCCAATACTGGTGCCAGTACTGCCCTCAGTGACCAGAATGGTCCCACAAAATCCTGCCACAAAGCAAGCAAGCAAGCAAAGTGCACATCCTTTTTATGTTGCTATTGAGGTGTTTTGTGAGAGGGAAAAAAAACAGAGCAGGAAAAACCCATCAAAAAAGAAAAGCAAACAAAACAGAAAAGAAAAAGTGAGGGCTTGGTTGTCTAAAAACCATGTATGGTGCCACTGACTCCCATACGGTTGTGAAATCATGCTTTGATATCATTGGCAGGTTTAAGCGTTGCAGCGCTGATCTTGTATACTCCTCAAATGCTGCTGCTGTTGTCATCATGTGGTTTGTTGTTGCCCAGTTTCTACCACTAGACAAAATGGGCAAGCTGAGTGAGCTCTCTGCTCCCTCACCCCGTGATTTTGCATTGGAGGCATGAGTTGAAGTTGAAGTCTGACTACAAGATTCACTTGCTTGGTTCTCACCACTAGAACTTTGTTGGTTTGTGGGAATAGCTGTGACTTGACGGTGTGCAGCTTGTTGTCGTCTACGACGTGCCTTTCCTATACGACCCACTGATGGGTTTGCAATCACTGTCTCTGGGTAAAATTGTAGAAGAATCTGGAAAGGTTTTCCACTGGAAAGAAAATCAGCATAATGGATTGCTGGCCAACAAACTGGAATTTTCAACCTTCCCCTCCATACTGGACTACGAAACATAACCTAGATTTCAAGCATCTCCTTGTAGTTCTGCTTTCAATTAGACTGGGAAAACAAGGGAGAAAGAAACATACCAACTGTAAGGCAGCTCGAAAGGCATGAGACTCAAAATTCCGCAGTGCTGATTCAGGCAGATCATCCCTCCACCTTTCTGCACTCTGCACCCTCCAGAGACACAGCATTCATTCTGTTCATTATCAGCAGCACAAGAAACAAATGTTACCCCATCTATTGCACATATTGACGATCTTGTGTTTTAATCTGTGATTATGCATTGCACAGAGAGAGATCTGTTTTCCTGGAGCACTCCCGTAAGACGTGATGGTGGTGGAGCCCATGTAAATTCCAAACTTTGGTAGTATGACCAGATGAATGACATACCTGACAAGCAAGATCACGTCCATTTTTGCCCAAGTGTAAACCTAAGTGACAAACTCCTTTGCTGAGAGGGAAGCCTGACATCGAGTCCTTTGTTGTTTCACCTGTCATGCTGCTGCACTCCTCTGTCAACAAGTTGTAGCAGCATCCGACATTGATAACAGCTTTCACCTCCTTGCACTCCAGAAAAGTTCTGCAAAAGCAGGATTTCCATTTCAAGCAGCAAACCAAAAAAACCCCAAGAGTCAGCAAGAAGAACACAAAACACAATATCTTTTGCATCAGTCATCTCTCAAGCACAAAGCCTGCGAGTCTGCCACAATGATCATGTCTACAAAGTTCGAGCTACAAAACAACTCACCGACAAAGCAAAAACTGTTGAAACAATCAATTAAATACTCAGATGACAAGGACACTCATGGTGCAACTAAAGCTAAACCCTAAACATCAAACCCTAAATTCTGAATTCACAAAGAGAAACAACAAATGAGAAGAATCAGCAAATCCAACTCTTAACCAATAAAAGTGAAGATAGAGAATGAGAGAGAGAAGGGGGGGGGGCAAAGAAAGAACTACAGGCAAGTACCGGAGCATAGTGGCAGAGAGATCCCCACATGCATGCAACCCTGCCAGTACTGCAGCCACATCCTGTGTGCTGCTTCTTCTCTCCTTCAAGTGAGAAGGATGTTTGTTGATGCAGTTGTGGTCAGATGTTGACAACATGGGTTCTTCCGACTCCTGACTCTGGTTGCGAAGTGCCAGCATTAGTGAAGCTAAGGCTGTGTGCGTCTCTCCTGAACCCACACAGCATGTCACTGTGCGTGGGACACACAGGTCCTTGGAGGAGTAATCCACACCAACTGTAAGTAGAAAAAAAATCACCGCACTACAACCTTGTGAGCCTTTGAGACAAAGAGAGCATCCATTTTTTCTGCAACTGGCACTGGGAGCAAGCAACACTGGTATTGAGACACATTTTGGTCACATAAAAACCCATCACAGCAATAATCTCACACCTTGTTGTGTCTTATGCAATTGTGCATTGTAATGCTTTTCAATGCGAGCGGCACGTTCATTGGTGACATTGGAATGGTGGGCGCATGCATCAACTGCCACAACAGCCATTCGATACTCAAACGATAACACTAGACCCAGGTATCCCTGCTTCCACATTTGCCCCACCACCACCACACCCAACAGCCAACCAAGTCCAGGATGAAAACCCTAAACCCGCTCAGACCTCTCAAGTCCTTGCAATCATGTTCCTCTTAAACAAAGTCCTCTCCTTGCTCTCCCATGAACATGCTTTGTGCATAACCAACAGGTAGCAATAGAGCCTTGACAATTGCAGCAGCTACCTTACAATGGCTTCCTCATTCTACAGCTTTCTGCAAGTCAGTTCCAGGAGAAGCATATGACAAAAGACAGAGTGGGAAAAGATTACCTGACCAGCTCCGACATCAATCACGTTTGTTGTTTCTGTTGATTTGGCAACATTTGCAACCAATGATGACAATGCTGCAATCTGCAAATGAATTGCAGCATTGGAGAAAAACAAAAACAACTACCCCATCAAAGAGATCCTTCTGTTGCCACTGATTATTACATTCAATCTACTGAACAAGAACCCATGTCAGGTCAGCCAGAAGAAAAGAGACTGTAAAATCAATGTCATTGTTGTCTTCCCAACCAAGAGATCTTGCTTGGTACCCATGTCTGATGCATCTCCTACAGCATGAATTTCTGACTGTGTACCTACCTCATGGCGCTTTTTGGCACTCATTCCTTGAGCCAGCACACTGCCAATGGGAACTGCCAACATCTCTGAAAGAGCTACATGGAAAATCATATATCAGTGAAGTGGTCGTGTAGCCGATCATGAGACAAATCCTGGAACACTAAACTGTGGAAGACAGACCCCAGATTCAATGTACTACTACCCTATGTGCAAACACCAAAACCGCTGCCAAGGTTCTCAAGCCCTTCAGTCTATGGAGGATGAAATGCTTGATCTCATCTTTAATTCTCCAGCATCATTAGCATAGGAGAGAAATAAGATGGAGATTTGGGAGTAATAATTGTCAGTGAGAGTTCAGTACCATTTGTAACAGTTTTTGGCTGCCGTTGCAGAGCTAGAGAATGTGCTGTCCGCACAAACTCCTTCAGTGATGAAAGCCAGTCATCCTGCAAATCGAACAAAAAGAGAACCAAGCCACAAGATCTGTTGCACCCATCAGAAAACATGAGGACGTTTACAATGACATTTGATTCACATCTGGAGAAACAGCTGAGAAGAAGAAGAAACCATATGCTAAAAGAAAGAAAGAAAGAAACATTACTGTAACCCTAATACGGTAGCCCCAGTGCAATTCTCATGGAGCATCTTCTTCTTCATCTCTATGTCTTTGAAGCTCATCCCATTGTTGCACTGATCCCTCTCTATGCATGCAAGATTTGGGTAGTGTTTTTCAGACACTGGCCACAATAATCACCATGGCAAAAGAAAAATTGCAACAATCTCTCACTTCTCAGGCCTTTACAAAAAAGAAAGAAAGCAAAAGACAGACATCCAGACAGACAGAATAGAGACCCATAGAGATGGATGTACACCTGAGCAATTCCAGAGGGCAAGAGCAGCCAGTCCTTCACTGTTGCAGCTTGCAGGCATGCCAACCACCGCGGATCCACTTTCTCCCACAATTTCTCCTGCGAAACACAACATTCTCACACCATGAGCTTCTTCCTCTTCTTCTCCTTCTTCCTGCAAAATAAATCCTTTCTTGCACGATGAATGAGCTTCTTCTCCTTCCGGCTGCAAAATCCATGCAAGCAGGCTTGAAGCTCTTAGTGTGTGTGTGTGAGGGCAAGAGCAACAACCTGGAAGAATTCCACGACATGGGCACGCCATAACGGCTGGTGAAGCTTAAGGAAGTTTGCAATGGCGATGAGACGGTTCAGAGTGCTGCTGCTGCTGCTGCTGTCCCTCGTCGTCGTTGTTGTTTCTCTCTTCCCATCTTCCGAGGTTGACACTAGTACCATAGTGTTCCCGACAACCCAAAGCTTGCTTGTCGGCTCTACAGAATCAGCGGCAGCTGGAGGAGCTCGAGTTTTTTTTTCTTTGTGAGCTTCTCTCGCGCAATCAATCCCTAAGGATGCGCCCCTTTTTCTCTTCTTCTAGCTAGCTCCTGACGGAAGAGAGCCTCTGTCGCGCATTCTTTATCGCCAGCCAGCAGTGGATTTCCAGGTATTCCGCCGCCGCGGCTGCTACTCCTCCTCCTACTCTTGCCTTGGTTGCTGGATGTTGGAGAACTCAACTTGTAGGTAGTAGAGATCCATCATCCAGTTTGCTGCAGCTCTCTCTCTCCTTGCTCTGAATTTTTCCCTTCGAAGAAATGTAGCTATGTACTCCGCATGAGAAGAAGTTTAGTTTCCTGGCACAGCAGAGCATCACAGACATGCCAGGCAGGGGGTCCTGTTCCTCGCCAGGCATTGACCAAATGAGGTAGTGACATTGAAGTTTCCTTGCTTCTTGCATTGCCAACAGGTTGCTGCTCACTACATCTTTATGGCTCCTGGCAAGGTCTTTGACAGATTTGTTCATCTTCTTGTTCTTCTCGCTCTTCTTCTTCTTCATAATTATCATCAGCATCCTCGTCTTCTTCTTCTTCATCATCACCATCATCTTCTTCTTCTCCTTCTGATGTTGTTTCTTTTGGCTCCTCGTAATTTGGCTGACAAGTATGAGCTTTGGCCTCTTCGATATTGCTGAAATATGGGAAGCCCAAAGAGACAGCAGTCATTCTTCTTCTTCTCCTTCTTCTTCCGTGTTGGGCCTTGTCCCGTTACATTCAAAGTGTTGTCGTGGAGATTGTCTTTCTCATGTTCCCGTCAAAGTGTCGTTGCGGAGAATTTTTTTCTCTCTTGTGGGTTACCTTCAAAGTGTGTTGTTGTTGTGGAGAATGAATTTCTTTCTCTCTTGTGGGTTGACTGCCTTCCAATGATTTGTTTTCAGAGATTTCAACTCTCTGCAATCTGATACACAGATGCTGGGGCATGAACAACCTGACTACTACTGCCTTGTGAATTGCACATCTTTTGCTGGAGCTTGATTTTCCAGAATGTAATTGATTGTTGGGTTTTCTAGAATCTGAATGTTGTTTTGTGATCATGTTAAAGGTCATTGGAAAAGGGAGTGCCCTACATTTTCTCCAACTGGATGCATCTCAGGTAGGTTTCACTTTCTCAGCTGTTGCTTCTTAGAACTGCAATTTGCTGCTTCTGCAATTTACTTATTCTGTATTTGTGTACAGCACTTGTAGATAGTAATTTGCCCACACATTCTTTAGTCAAAAGATCATTCAGTCACTGCTAAGGATGCTCCTTGCACAATCTAACAGGTGATCAAAGATTTGGATGAGGGTATTCTGAGCATGAAAGTTGGCAGGAAACAGCGATTATACACTCCTGGTGAGGCTGATATCTATGTCTTGTTTATCTCACATTCGGGTTTTTTTGTTGAAAGCATTCATCCACTTGGATGTAGCAGAATGCATGAAGCATGCAAACTTCTGCATGGAGAAGATTGGTACATAAGAAGGGAATGATTTAGTTGCAATAACAAATTATGTTTTTTCTGGCAAAGAAACTCAAGTTTGCAGCTCAAGAGAGCTCTTTACGGGTTAAAACAATCCCCAAAGCATGGTACACCAACATTGATGCTCAGATTTATGCTCAAGGACTTCAACATTCAAATGTAGACAACAACCTTTATTTCACCCATGCTACAAATGGCCGAATAGCCACATTATTACTGTATGTTGATGACATTTATCTCACTGGAGATTATGCTGAAAAGATCAACATCATTTGAGCACAACTTCAATGAACCTATGACATGGAGGATTTGCGATCGTTGACTCATTCTCTTGGATTGGAGTACATCTGTCAACCTAATGGGTTCATTCTTGCCTAGCAAGGTTACATTGTTCAAATTTTGGCTAAGTTTGGTTTGGAAAATTGCAATCTTACAATTCTTCCCATGATTACATCTCACCAAAGACATGGGTGGTTCTTTGGTAGATGCCCATCTCTACTAATGCATGGTTGGAAAACTTAACTTTCTTTTGCAATCTCGACTTGACATTGGCTTTGCGTTGAGCAATGATAATTTGATTTTGTATGCACCCTCAAAAGCCTTCATCTAGATGTTGTAAAACACATTTACAAGTATGTGAAAGGTACTATTGATATAGGCCTACTATACTGCAAAGGAGAGGATTGTGTTTTGTTTGGATTTTTGGATGCAGATTGGGTCGATGACAAAGATAATAGGAGATCAACAATTGGCTACACTTTTCTTCTACACTCAACACCCGTTACATGGCATAGCCACAAATAGCTATGTGTTGCAGTTTCATCAGCGAAGAGTGAGTAGATGGCACTATCAAGTTGTGCTAGAAAAGGTGTTTGGTTGTGGAGATTGTTGATAGAGTTGAATCTTATCAAAAGTATAAACCCAACAATCATCTCTTGTGACAATCAAAGTGCAATCAAGCTTTCTAACAATCCTATTTTCCATGCAAGAACTAAGCATATCGAAGTCCATGATCTTATATTATATTCAAGAACAAGTTCAAAATGGTGCTATGAAGATCACATATATACCCTCACAAGACCAAATTGTTGACATTTTTAGGGTTTAGTATAGGTTGTAAGCATTATCTAGACACTTTTATTGTTCCTCTTACAAATCCGCATATAGAAGTCCATGATCATATGTTATATTCAAGAACAAGTTCAAAATGGTGCTATGAAGATCACATATGTACCCTCACAAAACCACTTGGGTCTACATTATTTTACAAGCTTTACAATGAGCTTGGACTTGTACACACCAATGACTTCAATAGTGTAGGACTTAGTAGATTAGAGCACCACCCATGACACCTGACATTTTGGCTTAGTGTAGGTTGTAAACATTATCTAGATGCTTTTATTGTTCCTCTTACAAATCTGCATAAGATTGAGGGGAGGTGTTGAAAACATTCATCCACTTGGATGTGACATAATGCACGAAGTATGCCAATGTTTGCATGGAGAAGATTGGTACATAAGAAGGTAATGATTTAGTTGCAATAACAAATTAAGAATAATTTGTTGCAAATTAGGAAGTTGTTAGCACTTGCCTTACAAGTCTAAAAGTAGATCTTAGCATGTATGTGTATGAACTTGGACAATAGGTATGTAGCAATGTATAAATATCCTTCCTTGTTGAAGAAAAGATTAATTTTCTTTAATACATTACTCCGCTTGCAACAATGAATTCCTTTATGTTTTACATAAGAAAAAATGTGAAGCTCATTATTGCATACAATCCCTGATGTAGCAACAGTTTTGCATTTGACTCCATAACATCTTATGGTGCTACAACATAATACCAGTATGAAAGAGAAAGAAACTTTAGGCATTCTAATTTTTGGAATCACGTAGATATTAATGCAAGTTTTTGCATGAAAGTAAAATTTGTAATGGTAAATTGATCACCTAAATTGATGAACAATATGAGTTCATCACTTAACAACCCATCAAATTTTGAGCCTTATGAAATATGTATCTCCTAAATTAGTGGCTTGCCAAAGCTCAAATCAAGTTCAAACTACATCTGAGGAAATCAAGAACATCATCACCAAAATTTAAGGTGACTTGTCCATTACATTTCTTGCAATCCTAGGAATCCTATTCAAATCAAACACAAGATTAATTGTTATTAAATAATTCTACAAATGATTAAAAACATGCCCAAAAGACATGTTAACATTGAAAACCTCAAGTGGTTTATGACCATGAATAGCTTCCAAGTGTTGATTATGCTTAGGAAGTTCAACATCAAAGTATTCATTCTAGAAATCATCACCATCACCAAGTGTTTTGCTTGGTTTTCAAGTTTGCAAAATGTTTTGAACAACATTATAACCATCAATAATACATGGTCTCTTTTGGACCAAGAACACTAGTAGCAATAGGTCCTTTTCATGGTATCTCCAAGCCAAGAACAATAACAAAAGCAATAGCTCTTTCTTTGGCAAAAACATCATTAGCAACACCACCTCCATCATTAACAAGAAAAATAGAATCAACAACAATAGCAAGATGTTGATCACCTTCAACATGAACCTCCTACACAAAACAAAAAAGTTAGAAATCAACAAATAAAATAAGAAACTTAATAAAGACAAAATTCACCAACAATTCTCAACAAGAAACACTAGATCAATAATAGTAATTAGTTTCTCCTGGGCAAGAATAATTGAATTAGAAATCAAAAGCCAAATCAATTCAACATGAAGTTAGAAACCAAGAAGAAAAAAAACTGAAATTGAAGAATTAGAAATCAAGAATTGACAAGTCACAATTACCTTTGTCTTCTCAAATGGTTTTTCTCCTCATTAAAAGCCTCGTCACATTGAAAAGGATGATCACATTTCAACTTGCCACTCATAATACAATGTAAAATTATTTTTTCTCAAGTGTTAATAAATTTGATTATACTTACAAACGTGAAAAAAAAAAAAAAAAACATGAAAACCATAAATAAAAACTAAAAAATAATATTAAAAAAACCCAAAAAACAATAGTAGAATTGAATGAAACAAAAAAACACAAACAAGAAAAAACTTAAAATTAAAAATGGAAAAATAAGAAGGGGAAGGATTGATTTTTAATAGGAAATAGGTTTTCAATTACCTTAACCTCCGTGTCATACACTTGTGGAATGAAAGCTTCCTCCATACAAGTAATACCAACCCCTTTGTCAATCCTATTTGATAGATTTTTTTGTTTCAAGGCAAGAAAATGAAAAGTTCATTTATCAACAATCAAATGTAATTGGTTGTGGCAAAAAAAGATGCAACAAACCAAATGTAGTCATTCTTCTTCCACTTAGATTGAGGGCATAAGAAAAGCAAATGTAAACTTGACTTATCACCAAGCCAAATAATAAGACATTCACGAATTAATTCCTTGAAAATTATAACATCATCCATAGGGTAATCCACAATAGGTCTATGGTGATTTGCATAACATGTTGTAATGTCAATCTTCTAGTTTTTAGAAACTTCCCAACACAATTTCAAAACCAACCTAATATGCACTTGCACCAAAACTTTTCAAAGTCCATGTTTTTTAATTTGGACAACCCATAATGAAAAATTCCTTGTGCAACAATGCCCAAATTTCATATTAAGTTGGTTTAAAATGTTTGTTGACAAATTTATTACATCATCATTTTTCATTCTTCTTGAATAGAAAAAACATCAAACTTATTTATAGACTTCCCAAGTCTAGCATCAAAAGCACACAATGTAAGTTCATCATTTGCTAGTTTTACTTGATTGTACATTGGATCAATGAAAATGTTGGAAGGTATGGTTGGAGTTACCTAGTTTCAATAGCCCATTGATTCTACTTCTACCTAATTAGTCTGCCAATACCTCTAATCAAGGATTGGATGTTGAAGATTCCAACAAAAACACAAATTTAAAGAAAATTTAATAATAACCTACAACATTAAAAATAATAAAAATGATAAATAAAAACTTACAAAATGAAAAAAAAATCAAAATAGAAAAAAAAATTTAAATAAGAAAATAAAATAATTAAAAAAATAAAATTTCTACTTAGTTAGAAAGTAAAAATACCATTTCATTTGCAACTTAAAGAACAAAAAAACCTGATAATATATCAACAACTCACTTGAAAAATATTTTCACTTTCAAATAAATCAATAATTGATTTTTCTAAATTATAACCCCAAAACTTTCTCGATTCATCAAATACATTTTTAGCCCAAAGCTTGACATGTTTGCTGGCTTTGTGACTCCCTTTATTCACATTGTCCAACTCTTTATCATCAACATTCATAAACTAGGATTTAAAACATATTTCATTAAGAATAAAAGTATAATTACTTGTAAGAATTGTTGCAACAACATCAAAGTTAGGACAAGGGGACTAATTGCCACAACCATCAACCATAGTAAGGACATCAAAGTCCTCAACATCCAAGGACATTGATGGGTTATAAAAGTTAAAAAATAAAGCAACTTCAAAATATGCTTCATAAAACTTAAGAAAATAAAATTCAAGCAATTGTAAGAAAAATTCAAAATCATCATCAGATCACAAAAATATTAGATGAAATATAATTGATAAATGATGTGAATGGATTAACAACAAATGTGGATGGTGTATCACGTCTACATCTAAAAACAACACATGATTACTTGTATTTTAAGAAAACATTCAAAATGTTCATCAATAGAGAATTCTTATGCAAGGTCAATACAAAGCTTCTTTGAAGCTCCTTGGTCAAAATCAAACATTGAAAAATAAAAACACAAAACACAAAAGGAAAACAACAAAAGAATGAAACAAAAGAAAAAATGGTTTATAGTATAAGGTCCAATCATGGTAAATTAGACCGCTCAAATTACTTGTAGCAAAAATGGAAAATAGCCATAAAGTAGGCTTTGACATATTAAACTTTAAAATATTATTCAAAACAATGTTTAATATGTTTAATGTGAACATGTTCTTTAACTTTGTAACAATTATATTTAACAACCACATGTTTCAAATAAGTATGATTAAACTTCATCAAAATATAAGCAAAGGTCACAATTTATTTAAAATAGGTTGCAAATAGATGAAATATCTTATTTTCAAATTAATGGTGCACTAAAATGTTATTGTAAAATCTCACATTTATCATATTATTATCAAAATGCATCAAACTTCTAATAATGTAAAAGTATGAAATATTCACCAATCAATTTGAAGCATATAACTATCTAGATGGTGTTACTTCAAAATCAAATTTCTATATGTTGTTTTCCTCTTTCATTCTACCTCTAGTTTTTTTAAACCTTTTTCTAGGCTTTTGTTGTACTACCAAAGGTGATAATTACATCCCCAATTGGATTAACTTTGTAATTAGCTTGGATGTTGGCATGAAGTTTTCCCGCTGCTTTTTTGAATGTTATTGTTAACCAAGTTCTACTCAAACTTGTTATTGCTTGTCATTCAACTACTTGTTCTACCACATTGAGTGTTTCTACAACTTGCTTTGCTTTTCTTTCCTTTTGTTTCTTTTTTCTTGGCTTCCTTGATTTGTTCTACAACTTCCTTCTTCATAGCCTTTCATCATAAAATTTTCACAAATTTTATGGATGTTATGACATGGGATTTGTTATAGTTTTTCTTTTACTCCTTGCAAACAAGCTTAACATTTATAATAAATGGGCAAGGCAAAGTGCTTCTAGAGTAGGGTTTTTGGAAATGGCAACTTCAACTTGAGGCTCCAAAATACAATCAACTAAGTTTACAACTAATTTAATAGTTCAATATATTGTGGTTGTTTTGAAGTGGTAGCTTGATTCATAGGTTGTTCCACAAAGTACTTTAGCCCTTATTGATTTTGATCATTAAGATGATCATCTCCTTCTAGATGTTCAATTGTAATTGCCATATTCATTAACTTAGTAACAACTCCATCTTGCCCATTTTCATTTTTTACACCATTTGAATTCTTAATTTCTTCATTTGAATTGGAGACAGTTTTAAATGTTATATATACATCATTAGGCTTGGTCTTTCCATTAGATTTAATGGCTAGATAGTTGTTGCCCTTTATGTATAGTTTGAACAATGATTGATTCAAAGTTTTATCTATTCATTTAACTAATGTTGTTTTATTTAGTTCATTATGCTTGTTTCTAACCATAATGTTATTTATCTCTTTCTTAAAGGTTGATTTGAATTGCTTGAAGTAATTCACATCAAAAGGTTATAATGCTAATGGCTATAATGCATGAAAGGTGTGTGAATGTAAGGTGATCATGTCCAAACTACATTGTTGTCTCATCTTTATTATTTTAAAAATTACATGTGAATTGTATTCATTTAGGGTTAATTTAAATTGGATGATTGGATGGAAATATGCCACTTAAGGATTGACTTCAAAAAGGAGTTGAACATAAATCATGTCATCCATAGTTTTTTGGCACGGATGCATGTTCCTAGTTTGTAGTCTCTAATGCAGTCAACTTTATTTCTTTCACCTCTAAAGATGTAAAATCTTAATAGAAAACCTCATGCATCATTTATGGCATAATTAAAGATCAACCATTCCTTGGATTTGGGAATGGTGTTATACACTTGTTGTGAACATATTTTAGCCAACATTTGAGCTCTTGATTGTTGCCTAATTTGAATGCTTATCTCATAGTAATTCCATATGTGATGTATAATGTAATTATGTTAATTGCACATAGTTGTTAGGTTTTGGTAAAATGAGTTGCATGTTTCACTTATCAAACCTTGTGTTGTGCAAACCTCAAGTCCTTTTGTAAATCTAATGGTTAGTTTTAGATGTTTACACTAAAACCAACACCACCATGAATTTCCAAATATTTCATCCTTGAATGGTGTAAGGCAAGTTTGGGTGAGTTTTGGTACTTTAATTTGAACTATTGTAATGTGAATGATAGCCCACATTCTTGCATACCAAGTATTTAGCTTATGACACCTTCCTCCTTTTCATGTGTTAACGCACTTGTGGGCCATGTTTCTTAGATTTAATCTTGCCATGAGGTGGTTTAAGAGTGATGTGAAAGGCATATTTCAAAATTGGTTGGCTTTCTTCAATGATGTGACCTTTATTCCCATTGTATCCATAGCATTTTTTAAGACCTTAATTATTGTCCACTTGCCTCTTTGACTTATAGTTGTGTTCTTATTTCTCCTTGTTATTTTTTACTTGTGTTTTCTGCAAGTGGTGGTGGTATATTCTCCTTGTCAATTGGTCAATTTAAGGATCAATTCCTCCTTTGAAGCATGTTGATGATCATGGTTAATTTATCCTCTTGGTCTTAGCCTCCACCAAATTGGGGGTTTGCATTTGGGCCCTACCAAATGTATACTTTTGTTTTGAGAAAAAATCAAACCAAAAACATCAATTGATCAAGTTAGGATACTTCTCAACATGTGTTTATGCTTTGAATTTTTAATAATGAGATTTTAGAAGTTTCAAAAATCTTCCTATATTAAATTCTCATTTTTGTTTATTATGTAGACTGTCAATGTGAATATGAAGTTGCAATTCATTTGAGGCCACGAAAACCTTCAAGATCCCATTATTTTAGCTCACTTTGTTGTTAAGTGTAGAGTGGCTATATGTTGAGCTACCCATCAATAGTAGATGAACTTATTATATTTTTCATTGTAAATTTTGTTTATAGCAACAATGTTACATTCATTAACTAGTTTTTTTGTTTCACCTCTATTCTCTTTTCTACCTTTGATCTTAATAATTTTGCATTAGGTTCAACATGATCCTTTTTCTTCACTTTTTTGTTCTCTTCTACTTTTAGTCTTAACATTCCTACATGAGGTAGTAAATTTTTTAAAATCTTTTGGAAATCCTTTTCAACATATTTTTTGAAGTTTATACATATTTGAAAATAAGACAAAACTTACAAAATGTGAACATAATGAGTTCTTTTAAATTGATATTGTAATGAATATTTTTTGATGTTCGGATAATATTTTTCTTTTCTAGTATTATTTTAACTTGAACCTATGAAGATAAATCAAACCTTGAAAATACCTTGAACTTGCACCTTGATCAGTTAAACGTTAGGTTACAATGCTATCACAACATCATATTAATGATTATATCTACACTTAACCTTGAACACATTATTAAAGTGTTATAAAAACACAAAATACATGGAAGGGGCAAGTTTGTGATGTTGTCGAATCTCTCATGGTTTTCAATATGTGATTGATTACTTGCATTTTTTGTTGTTTTTGTTGCTCCAATGGCTAGAATGTGCACTTCATCCTAATCATGTGGGTTTAGTTTTAACTCAATTATTCATAACAAATGAAAAATATTTGCCTCATCTTCAAACTTAAACAAGTTATGCAATTAGTAACAACACATAAACACATTAGGTAGGAACTTAACATGTAAATTGGATTTTTGCATTAACATTTTGAAAGTTTTTTTCAATATCCCATTATTTTCAACTATAGAATGACCTCTTTTATGTTTTCTGTTATACAACAATTCTAAAATTGCATGTTGTTTTTCTTCTTTAAAAGATGTCATAATCCAATTTATTAAATAGTAATATTTATCACCCAACAAGTGGGAAGGAATCCAATATGATCCATTGTTAACATCAAACAAATTATGAAACTAAACATGCCTATAGAGAGTAGACTTGTGCAACAATCGAATACCTTCTGTTTTATGGTAAACATAATCTTTAGAAAAGGGGGTGAAAGGTTTAAAAATTATGATGTGGGTGCCATCAATTACACCCTGTACATTTGACAATTCACAAAATTGTTTGAAGTCTTCCATGAAAACTTGAATTTCTATTCCATTTGGCCAAGATAAAAGCTTTTTATAAAATATAACATTCATAACATCAACAACTTCATGTAACACCAACGTTGTTGTGGATTTCCCAATTGCAAATAACTTGCTACAAATCAAAAAGTTGGCACCATGGGCTATTGATTTTGTGCCAACATCTATAGTAGCAATAATTGCCTATACAAAACACAAAATCAATAGTAAAAACTTTTGGTTGTAGAAGTGCACAAAATCAACAATATGAATGCTTACTTGCAAAAACACACAAAAACAATAGCAACACCATTGAGCTGTAAATGCACACAAAAACAACAATTACGAATGAAATTAAAATACTAAAAAAACAACATGGAGCTTAAGAAAACAAAAGAAATAAAAAACAAAAATAAAGAACTTCAAAGAAAAAAAGTTATGATTTGAAAATGACAAAGCTTCAATTGAAAACTAAAACTTTAAAGCTTGAACAATGTGTGGAACTTACAATCACAACCATTGCACAAACAAACCCAAACATTAGCTTTCAAAGAAGATAATAGAAGGCAAAATTTTAAAAATGTTTAAAACCATGAAATGAAGCTTTGACATGCATAAACAAATGGCACAAAGGCATGACAAATAAAAGATTTCAACATAGACCAAACTTCAATGTGGAACACAAATCAAAGAAACAATAGTTTTCTCCACTCTTGGGGAGGTCAATTCCATTTTATTACAAATGATGTGAAAAAATTAAGATGCAACTTATTGAAAAAAAATGTTAATTTTTAATTTAAATGTAAGTAGGGTGCCAATAATTCATTTAAAAAAATTCTAAATATGCTAGAAATATGCCATTATTTCATAACATATTAAAAAATATCCTTTTACTTTAGGTGCTTCCTAAAATATACAAGGAATGACCTCCCTAAGGAATGACCTCCCTGAGTCTCCACTACAAAACAAAAATGGGCAAACTCTTAGTTAGAAGAGAAAAATCAAAGCAAAAATGTTCAAAAAACTTTGACACAACAAATATTCAACATGGAATTATTTTTGACACAAACAAAGCTCTTCAACATAGATTGAACTTTGAAGTAGAATAGAAATTGAGGAGATAGTGGCTTGCTCCAATCCACTACATAATTGAAATGCAAACATAGGTGAACTTTGAACAAAAAAGGCAAGAAATGAAATTATAATCAATGAAAAGCTTTTGCACACAAAGCTTCAACATATGAAAAGTTTTGGCACAAGGGAATAATGAAGGTACAAAGGAAAAAAAGTTCACTCAAAGATTTTTTATCATATGAATGATGATTTGCCAAGGTATGCCCACAAACTTTAAAAATATAAAACCCTAGACCAAACATTAGGTCTAAATATAAAGTCCTAGTGCTAGCTATCTTTAGTGTTAGTGGTAGCGGGAAGGTCATTATATAGGTGTTAGGTTGGGTGTTAGTAGGTGTAACATTATACTCAATAATACCAAGTGTGACTGTAACATTAGAGATTATTGTTGAAATTATGAAATATTGAAATTGGGGCTATTGGACCCTTTTTTTGTCAAAATATTAATTATTTCAAAAAGAATTGCCACCAAGCATGAGTTGTAAGTGTGGTCCACATTTTTTTCAATATGGATACAAATTTTTCTACCATTGGCCAATTGGTGGTGGGGTTAACAATGAACTCTTGAAGGTGTTGTTGATTTGCCTTGATCATAGGCAAACCGGCTAAACCAAAAGGGCATTTGGTTATATGGATGTTCCTATCATAACATTAACATACCATGTATATAACATGATTTACTCACTTTCGTTTTCTCGAATGTTGTTTGTAGCTTGCAAGAAGATGGACTCCAACATTGATCCTTTGTCCTTAGTCACCAACAATGCTATTAAGTGTCATTGATGTAATTGTGCAATTGAAAAAGAGGCTGGCTCTTGAGCCTTGAAGCTCTCAAGGGTTTCTTGTTTCTCATCCTCAAACCCAAATCCTAAACCCTAAACCCTGCCCTCTGTGGGGTTGGAGTGAGCAGGAGGAAGCTGAATTACATTTAATAAGATTGCTTTTGGGATGTGTGCAATGCAAATCTCTGAAGAAACTGCTTTGTTTTGCTGAGTTAGTCTTTTGTTTTCTGTTTGTGATGTGATGATTCTTGGGTTTCATTGCACTAAAAGTTTCTTTTCTAGTACCCAACGCTTTGATAGTGTACTCTTACTGAAGAATTTGCAAGGTTTGATAGTGGCTTTTGGTGTTTGTCCCTAAACCCTTAAACCCCAGGCCCAGAAATCACCCTTGCCTAAAACCTTAAACACCCTGCTTTTGACAAGTTATCTGTGTATATGTATTCTGTGGAGGATTGAATCCTGTGTACCTATTCAAGCGAGGAGTAGTACACGACTCTGCAACAAGCATCTTGCTATTGAGGATGGCACTAAAGAGAGATGGTGCAGAATTGGCATAAGAAGACAACAGAGGAGGAGCAGAAGGAGAGTGCATGCTATTGTGAGATGCAGTCAGCAAGCAAATGAGGGAGGAGCAAGCAACAGCCTTGGACATATGGTTGGTACACATAACCATGCTTGGCATTGTTGCTGCTATTGGGAATGAGATTGTCACTGGCAAGGGAGTTCTTGAGGTACCCAAAATTTCTTTTCTCATACCCTCTCGTTGCTTATCTTAAACAGTGTTTTGGTAGCTCAAATCTTGTGCGGATGTTGAGATATCAGTTGTGCAAATACTTCAAGAAACTGTGCAACAAACTATGACATCTGTAAAATGACAACAAACGTGGAAATTGGAAATGGTCACTTCTTGGCGTCCTATGTTTGCCCCATAGCTCAGGCATTATGAGCACATCTCAACGAGAATGGAGATTTCTTGATTCTCATGAGAGTAGTTATCATCTTGATGCACAATTTCACTGCTTCAACAACACCAACTAACAATCAACTAATTGATGTTGTCACCATGTGTGTGGGTGTGTGTGCAAAGTTCAGGTTTTACAACTCCATTGCCAACTTTTGCCTTGGGTCTTACTGTTGTGGTGGGTGTCTTCATAGCCTTCAGAGTTATTTTGATCAGATAAGGTGTGATTTGTTGAGATGACTACAAAGTTTAGTGAGCATCATCTCTCAATGATTAAACCCATTGAACAGTAGACCTTCAAACATATTGCAAAACAAACACAGAGTGAATTATGTTCTCCCTTTGTACTCTCCCTCTCTCTCTCTCTCTCTCAACAATGTTTGATGTGCACAACATTATTGCTGTGGTGTGATGTATTGAGAGCTATTAAGGATTTCAAACTATGCACCCAACTGAACCAAATTTAGGCCATTTGCAATCAAGTAAGATTGTTCACTTTTGATTGGAAATAAGGAAAAAGTAATGAAAATTGAAAGATCTTTTATGTTTGTCAGATTACAAGTTATCTAAACAATAAAATAATACAAATTGATAATTGCATGCAATATAGGATTCAATGTCTGACAACTGGGAAGTAAAGAAAATTAGTTCATGTTATCCTATTCTGAGAACACCTTGAACCCTACACAAAAAAGAACTTTAATTTATGGATTTCAAGGCATATATGTTACACCTTGAAAAATCACCAATTTAAAGGTTATTTTCAACTAAAGCATCTATTCAATTGCAACAATTGCAGCACAAAATCACAAAAGCACATTGATTTCATGGAGCTCACACTTACCTCATTTACATATGCAACCAAAAACAAAACCTCCTATACTTTTACTTGGTGACTATGAAGTAATATCATCACCTTTTACTTGCGAGTACACTTTGATTTTATAAACAAAATCCAATTGCTTCCCAATAGATGGTCATCACAATAAATAAGACCTCGTCATCAAAATTTCAAGGTTGCAAGAGGCTTAGAGAAGTTGCATGCAATGTGGGTGCCAAAAGTTGGTTGCAACCAATTTACATCATGACCAACTTGTGGTTCATTGGTGTCATATTGTTGACACTATTGGTAATGATACTAACATAGAAGCTGCAATGGTGTGTAGGTGACAATGGATGAAACATTGAAAAAGAAGGCATTGGACATGATTCAATTTAACCTAATGTTAACCTAATGAATCAATTGAACATTCTTCTAAAAATAAGGAGGGTATTTTCAATTTTTGCAGATCTTTGGTTGCATTTTATGGTTGCTAAAATAATGTTAGCACATGCATGGTGGTGTTTTAAAAATAATCCAACACAGAAGCACAGGTTGTGCATCCATGCTCTTAGCCCTAACCCTAAAAACTCTGCCATGCTCAGGTGTAAGCTTGCCAAATGCTTGGTCAGGTGCAGAAGCTGAATGGGATTCAACAATGTGAATCAAGCTAGTGGACACAATGGCTTTAAACACCCATCTCTTGAATCCAAACACATCAATTTTTCTATCTTCCTTGCAATAAGGGAAAGTATGCATCTGTGCTCTTAACCCTAACTCTAAAACTCAAGCTCAAGGGCATAGCCTAGCTCTGAAAATCATCATATCATCACCAAGGCATTAAAGCATGTAACCAACATGAGATCCACAAGTGTCACTAGATCCTCCTTTGATTATTCTTTTTGTGTTCATTAGAAATTAATTACTGACATGAATCTTTGAACAAACAAGCACCTTGGATCTCGCTTATCACAGTTCTGAATTTGTTGGGTAGTCAAGGATAAAGGCCTACCTCAAAATTCACAGAGCTTGGCTCCCGTAATCAATATCAAATTGTGTATAGCGTGCTACTTGCAAGTGTGCAGATGGCCGTGTTGTGTTCAATGCTACCATGAGGTCATCAAATGTGATTGGTCCAATTGGTGGCAACTCCAAGTTGTCACCCTCCTGCTGCTGCTCCTTGTCCTCCTCTTGACTATGATGGGTTTGTTGTTGCTCTCTCTTCTCAAGGATGGCCATGATGCGCCTGAGAGGTCTCATGGCTGCCTCCTTGCATACAATCCGTATATCAGATCCTGAATAGCCCTCTGTGCCCTTCACCATTGCATCCAAGGGGAGCTCAACAGCTCCATTTGATTGTGGGAGTAGTAGCTCTTCAAAAATTGCTCGACGAGCTTCGGGATCTGGTAATGGAACAAGGATGCGTTTCTCGAGGCGTCGGAGCATAGCACTATCAAGCTGCCAGGGAAGATTTGTTGCTGCAAGTACAAAAACAAGCTCATTTGATTTTGTCAATCCATCCATCTGTACAAGAAGCTCTGTCTTGAGTCGTCGGCTTGCCTCATGTTCACTTGATCCTTCTCCTCTATGGCTGATTAGGGCATCAATCTCATCCAAGAAAATGGTGCTGGGTGCAAGATGTCTTGCAAGCTCAAACAGCACTTTCACAAGCTTCTCTGAATCACCACGCCATTTGCTGACAATGGAAGAAGCAGAGATGTTGAAGAAGGTGGTTTTGCACTCAGTCGCCACTGCTTGTGCCAGCATTGTCTTGCCAGTTCCAGGAGGCCCGAAGAGCAGGATCCCTTTCCATGGGGTCAACAGACCTGTGAAGTATTGCGGATATTTGATGGGCATCACCACTGCCTCCTTGAGGAGGCGCTTTGCATTCTCTAAACCTTTGATACTGCTCCATTGCACATCCAAGTCTCCACGAACTATGTCCCGTGTGATGCTCTCTGCCAATTCCCGCATCTCAATGGTTGAAAAATTCGGCAATGGCTTCATCCATGACTGTTTAGGTTTCTGAATACCTCTGCCATCCTGTGACTCCTCTGCTGCTGCTGCTACTGCTCCTCCTCTTCCATTAGGCTGCTGATTCAAGAACTTCTCATGTGGGGCTGATCCTTGAGCCTTTGGTTTGATGATGACACTGCCAGCACGAACATTGTTTGCACTATTCTGTGGGAGATGGGGATTGGAGTTGCTGATGGCATTGCTGTCATTTGTAGTTGCTTCCAGATTCTTGCTACTCCGTTTCCTTCCAAACCTGCTGTCGTATGCATCCTTGAACTCATCAAACCCCCATTGTGTTTCTGCAGGTCTGCTATCCACATATCTCTGGTTGTTGTCATTGGACATACTAACTGCTAGGTATTCAAAATTCTCTTTCCACACTGCCACTTGCTTGCTTGCACTGTTTTGATCTCTTTCCCAGGATCCTCCACCCACTGCAAGTCAAAATCACACTCTCTCTCTTGTCTTGCACAATTCTTCAAAAAATAGGGCAAAAAATAGTTTCAGCTCCCAAAACAATGCAAAGATCCATCCACCACTCCAAACCACGGCTTTGGATTTAGACTGCAACCCACCCCCTTTTTTTTTCTTTTCCTCTAAAGATCCACTCTCTGCACCAAAACTTGGAACAAGTCTTCTTGCTTCCTAAAAGCTTGTTTGATCTAAAACCCAAAACAAAATAGATCTCAAATTAGAGAACGTCAAAAGCAGGATGAGAACTCATGCAGCAAATGGTACCATAGTAGCCAAAGCTTTAGGGTACCAAGGATCAAAACACACACAGCTTGGAAAAAGCTAGGCAGAAAAAAAAACCCCCCACACCTGAGACTCTGCAGAAAACCCAAAAATCTCAACCCAAAATCCCAAAGATCCCACTCACTAAGTCCTGAAGACCCACCAAGAGATCAATCTATCTAAAATCAAACCAGAGAAGAAGAAGAAGAAGAAGAAGAAGAAGAAAACCCACAAGCAAGGGGATTCTTCAAAATGTGAATCAATACACAGAAGACTTAATAAATGATCATCACACAAACACACACACTCACAAACAAAAAAACAAATTTCTGTCACACCCACAAAAAGCTCCCTCCCTCAATTAGAATCCTCCCCAAGGCACAATCCCCAAGAACAAAACAAAAAGCTGCAAGAAAAAAACAGAACACAAGCCAAGTTTCTAAATGAAATCCAACTGCAAAAATATATAGAAACTAAACTGTAAAACAAAAAGGAAAGAAAAGCAACAAACAGTAATGACCCCTCAAGCTTGATGATTCAAAACACATTTCTACTACAACAACAATCTTGTGTGCAGTGTTTTGTGGGAATATTTGTGTATCTTGAAGTGTAAGTTATCAACTTTGGTGCAGTTTTTACTTCCTTTCTTCCTTTCCTTAATTGAAATGGGTGAACTTCTTTGCTTTGCTTTGTGTTTTTTTTTCTTTTGTTGCTTTTTCTCTCTTTTTTTTTCTTTTCTAGTGGCATTTTTCTGCTACCTACCTACTATGGTTTGTTGGGTTTCAACTTTCTGGAAGAAAAACACACCAATTGTGCCCATTGTGTAGGCTTATGTGTGTGTGTGTGTGTGTGTGTGTGTGTGTTTTGCAAGATTTTTCAAGTAAGAAAAGCTCATGTACAAGCTCAAAATTGTTGAGAAGGACTTCAAGCATGAGCTTTTTACTTACCAAATTTTATATGCTCAATTGGGTCAAAATTAGAATTTGAACTGGAATTTTGTCTTTAAATTTAAGAACCAGACCTAGACCTGAATTCTCAATTTCGAGTTAATATGTGTTGAATTTGTTTTTCTATTGTAAATTTGACTACTTTTGCCAATTAATAAAAAAATTTGCAAAATTTTCAATATTAAAACAAGGGATGTGTCACACCGCAGCCTTCCCATTTACATTAAAAAGTATCTTAAGGCAAAAGAAAGAATGATGAAAACTCAAACATTTCACCAAGCAAAAATATAGTCTTCAAAACATCCTCTTAAAAGAAACCAAAATCCTTCAAGATATTATTAATCATAACTCTATAATAACTAATCTCAAGTTTCAACACAAGCCAAAATATCCTCTTTTTAAAATCCTCATATTAAAATAATAGGACCTAGAATTATTACCTAGGTGCCAAAATCCATGAAGCTACTAGTATACTCTATAATGAATCTAAACACAATATTCTTTGCCTTGGTAGGCAAATGCCAAAAAATGAGGGAAAAAAAAACACACTGTTGGTAACAAAAATACACTGCATATGAGGTCTAGAGTTGAATTGGTACAATGGAAAGAAATCCTATAAATCCCATAAAACTCGAGCTGCAGAACAGAAAGTGGCTCGTTCCTGGTGGAGGTATAGCTCAGTGGTAGAGCAATCGGCTGCAGTCCGATAGGTCACCGGTTCAACCCCGGTTGCCTCCTTCTCAAGTGTACTACAATTTCAAAGGCTTTTTTTGGTTTTTTCCTTTTCTTCTTGTGATTTAATTTTTCCCCTCTTTTCTTTTTTTGTTTCTCAAATGGGTTCCCGCAAATGATGCTTTTTTCTCTTTTTTTAAATGATTTTATTTATTTTTATTTTATTTTATTTTGAAATTGGTACAGACTAATATTTTATGTTGGAAGAATGAATGTGTACATTGTTTTCAAATTGGATGAATGTATATAACAACCATTTATTTGCAAAAATTCAACCAATTTTCTGTTTATAGGCACTTGTTTGTAGACTTCCAAGATGATGGGTGGAGCTTTAATAATATTAAATTATTAAAAAAAAAATGTGGTGTCTAAATTGCCCCCCCCCCCCCCCCCCCCCCTAGACTTGAATGTTGGATAATTGTACAAAATTTGAATAATACCCATAAATTATTATTACCTTCTTTAATTCAGGTTGGGAGGCAAGCAAACTATTTATATAGATTTTTGACAAACAATGATGAAAATTTTCTTTAAATTTATTTATTGATGAATAATAATCATCATCATCATACCCGAGCTTTGAATGTGTTTATAAAAATTTCAATGGCATCATCATTATTTTTGAGTCCAAAATTCCATAAATTGTCAATTTAACTACCAAACTTGATGTTAAAAAATTAAAGTACTTTTGAATTCCATACTTGAGTGCCAAACCAAAATAAAGCTTATTATTATGATTATGGTATTGACATTTTTGAATTCCATGCCAAATTGAAGAAGGAAAAAATTTGATCATTTTAATACCATAATATATATACATACATACATATATATATATATCTCTAGTAAGGTGAAATTTATAGTGAGGAAGATCTATAACATCATGGAGTTTGAAAAATATAAATTAAGCCAGCAACACCCATAACTCTATGAAATGAAGCTTAATTTAAGCTTGAAGAAGGAGAATATGAAAATTTAATCCACCCATTTGGGCTTTGGTTGTGTGGGACCAAAATTCAGAGGCCTGTAGCAAATCAAAAACACCCCAACTGCTGCCAATAATTCAATCCCAAGTTCTTTAGGCTCATCAAATCCACTTCATAGATTTTTCTTTTCAGGGTGTCAAATTGCCATGTACTTACTTGCTTGAGCCTTTTAACACTTCACATATGCAAAATACATCATCATCTGTTGAACCCATATCCTTACATGACACAGTTTTTGTGTGTGTGTGTGTGTGTGTTTTACCTCTATTTTTTGAACAAAAACTTGTGGGATCGGTTCTTGACTTAGCCTTGAAATGCTGTGATGATCAACTTCCACCCACATTTTGCTCTTTGGCAACAAACAGACCTGCATTGAACAATGCAACTTTATCAAACACATCACTTGTAAGTCATTTAAGCCCTTGTATTCTTCAGCTAAAAAACCATATTGAACTGTACTGCAGGTTCAGCTTTTCTGGTAATAAATGAACAAGGCTGAGCTACAAAGTCTTTGATGCAGCTTTTGGTTTTGAAGAAGCTCCAGCTGCAGCATCAAATTCTTTCAGTACTGGACACCTTGCACATGCTCACACTAAGTTGCAGATATATATATACTTCTTCTCAATGAATCCTAGATTTTCAGGTTTTGTACTGCAATGGGTGGTCCAGCTTGAATTAATTCAAGCAAGAAATTGAGCTACCTGGGAACATTCTCTCTAGAGTTGCGCTCTTCTCATATGCTCTGCAGCTTGTGGTAGAATGAGCAGCTGATGTACAGAAACAAACCCCGAAGAATTCAGATGTTGGCAACAGCTGCGATCAAATTCAATTTTGGCCAAAAACAATTGCTTGAAATGTGCAATTTTTCAGGCAACAATTGAGAATTGCAAGTCTTTCTTGACAATGATTTGAGAAGCTTCTGCCCCAATTTCATCCAACAAATTGCCAGAGATTATATTCTGAACTTGCTCAGATTTTCAGCAAGGGGAGCTTCAGCAGCAGCAGCTGCAGCATCTAAGGAGCTCGCTGCATCATTCAGACTTGATCAGAGCTACATTGCTGCATCATGGACAGGCAAGAAGTTCCAAACCCCCGTAGATCCGACTTTTCGACACTACAATGCGCATGATGCACCTGAGAGATCAAGAGACACATGCGGTTTCTTGCTTGCAGCGGTTAGACTTCTTTTACAGCTTAAGAAGACATGTTATTCTTCCAGCGGTTCTTCTCTTGCACCTTAAGAAGAAATGCGGCTCTTTGCAGAAGGTTCTTCTTCTCTTGCAGCTTATTAAGGCCGCCATATATACTTCAGCCTCTCAGGCAATGCGACCAGGCCCAATAACTTGCTACATCATGAGCAGCTGCAGACCGTGCTTGTTCAACAACAAAAATACTACCTGCAAGTCCTTTCTTGCGTACGCATGATGATGATCGAAGCAAAATGGAGAACATGAGAGCTCTCGTATAAGCGCTTACCTGCAACCTGCAACTTCATGAGTCTTTTACTTCCTCCTGCTGCATCGGTGTTCCTTCTGGCATGTTCGAGCTCCGCTGCCAACAGTTTTTCAGCCCCTGGACGGCGCTTCATGAATCGGTGATCTGGTGCCAGAGCATTTCGAGGCTCGTGGCGTGAGATCTGCAAGGGTTTCAGCTACGGATCGGGATCGCAAATAAGATCAATGCTATATGAAGCTTCACAAGCCGCGTAGTGAGGGAGGTGCAGGCCCCGTGTTACACAAACAAGAGCTGCATCTGCAAGAGATTTACACTCCGGCGAGCTTCAAAACTCCGGGGCCAGATCCCCTCACTGCTTTCTGCTGCAAAGAAGCTCCAGAGAGCATTGAGCCAATTTGCAACCCCTGGGGTTTCCAAGAACGATAGATCTGCTGCACACATAGCCGGCCTGCAGAGCACAGAGAGAGAAAGAGAGAGAGAGTACTCGAGCTAGGCAGTGCTAAGATATCGATCTGCAGGGGGGAGTGGAACAACCTTCGGATAAACAAAAGACTGATCAATGACAGACAGTACCCCGGCATATCCTTTTGCTGCTGGACGCTTAAGCTTCACAAATACATCCAGATTGCGACTCAAAGAAGTAGAAACGTCAAAACAAGATTATTCACCAAAGGAATCGAAAAAGTCATGTCTTCACCAAGAAAACAAGCAAACAGAAACCGAGACCAGTTATAGAAGCAAAGAAACAAATCGCCTCTAATCAGTCCTCACAATACCAAAGAAGACGACCATGATGATGACGATGATGAAGGTTCAAGCTGGTCGATGCTTGAAGATTTGCTACTTATCTCGGGAGCGGCGGCACAAATGCTGCCGCCCTTGTGAAAATACACGCGAAACAACAGCCTACATGATGAAAGAGATCCATCAAACATCTGGAAACAGCAGCAGCAGCAGATAAACAGCGTCGTGGACTACGTCAAAAGAAAAGGCAGAGCTTCGACTTATAAAACTATATTATTGAAGACTCATGATCACAGTCCTAACCGACCTTACACACATGATCAACCGATGTTGCAAGCATGAAAAAGCTGTACTAAACATTACAACTGAAACCAAGCAGCAGCAGCAGCAGCAGCAACAACAACTACAGATAGGAGCAACAAATATCAAAAACCTCGCTCGCACCTGCAAGACTGCAAAACCTTTTTGCAAGTAGTTGGTGCGAAACAAAACCGAGTATTTCCTGCAACCCGATGCAGAAAGGTATTCTGGGAGAGCGATCAGCAGCAACTAGAAGATCAAAGATGTGCGATCGAGAGGCGTAGTAGATGTGGAACAAAGGAAGGCAAAGATCGATCACAACCAGCGGCACCAGGGGCAACAGCAGCAAACAACAACAACAAGAAGAAAAGAAGATGAGGGCTGAACACACAAAAAAAGGGGCTTGGTCTTCGACTAAGACTAAAAAATGCCGTTAAACAAACAAGGCGACAACTAGTTAGTTAACAGCACCTTGTAGTAATCCACGTTACTAATCACTCCCCGTTTCCTCTTCTCCACCGTCACTAACTACTAGTCCCGTTACGGTAACTGAAGATTAGCTCTCAGGTGCCGCTGGAAACTTAACTGGTCCAGTTTCCGTAACTGGTTGCTCCCCCCCACCTCACCCCCCCGGTTTTCATCAAAGAACCAACGGTTAGGAAGGCATATTTTCAAATGGGTGTCAATTTTGGGGAATGCCCTACTCCAAGTGCATTACCCGGCCTAAAGCAAAATTATTATTATTATTTGGGTTATCTAGTACCTAAGGGCTAAGTTTCGTCCCGAGTTTTTCCGTAAGTTATTGACCTCTTGCCATATTATTGCTCCGTTCGGTCCCGATTGGTTGCTCACTCGCTCACTTGCTCCCCCATTTAAAAATTTACCGAGTGAGCGAGTGGAGCATGTAACCTTAGGGACACCGCCCTAGGGACCAAGCTTAAACAATTGTTGCATTCCTCTTGGGTGCCGATACACCGGCCCACATGCAACTTTGCCCGTACCCGGGGGAAATGGGAGTAAGAGGAGGCAGAAAAAAAAAGATCCAGAAAAACGAACAAATAATGGGGCCAGAGTGAACCGGTACACACCACACAAGATGGAAGTTGTATGTGGATGGACAGGAAACGCACTTTTTCATTCAATTTCCGTTCCAAGAACTAACCATAGTGGGTTACCTATGGTACTAATTTATCCACATGTATTACTAATTACTTGAAGCACTTGGGTGGGGTTACCCCAGGTAACTCTACCCTTGGTAAGCCCCCAGTTGTGGTTCATCCATACCTTGAGTGTCTTTAAACAGGTTGGTTTCGGATGATGGATGATAAACGCTGGTGGGGTGCTTCTTGGTCACTTTATCCGAAAAAACAGAGGGCCAGAAAAAAGGGCCCCCAAATACAACAGAGTCCTTTTTATGAACCTCCCCCCCCCCTCCCCCAAACCCCCCCTTCCCCTTTTAAAAAAAAAAATATTAATCAAGTAAACAATGTTTTATAAAATGACAAATTTTCATTTGTATAGAATGGAAATTAGTCGACAATTAATTTTTACTAGACACTCAGAGAGGCTGCTCATACACACTCACAGAGTCTGGACAAACAAAGGCCGGAACAAAAACAAAAATGGGCCTGAACAAAAACAAAAATTAGTGCGGACGGATGTACTGACATATTTCTGGTGACTACCGTAATTCCTGTGGGTCATATACGGACAAAAAGCCTTCTGAACAAAACTGCAGTCATGAGATTCCGGAGCCCCCCCTAAAGCCTTGCCCCCCCCCAGCCCACCCCTCTCCCGGGCATATACTCATTCGGTGTACTTGGTGTAATTCACAATCCGCACCATTTTAATGGGTACATCATTCACATACTTTCAAGTAAATTGTTTTTTCAAAGTACCTAAGTCTTAGGATCTCTCACCACTTCCTGTTTTTTTTTTGTTTTTTTTGTTTTTTTTACATTTTTTTTTGGTGGTAAACTGAGTTTCATCCCCTCTTTCCTTCACTTGGCAGAGGAATTTTTGGTTGTAAAGTGAGTTTCATCCCCTCTTTCCTTCACTTGGAAGAGGGTTTTGTGGTTGTAAAGTGAGTTTCATCCCCTCTTTCCTTCACTTGGCGGAGGGATTTTGGGTTGTAAACTGAGTTTCATCCCCTCTTTCCTTCACTTGGCAGAGGGATTTTTGGTTGTAAACTGAGTTTCATCCCCTCTTTCCTTCACTTGGGAGAGGGATTTTTGGTGGTAAATTGAGTTTCATCCCCTCTTTCCTTCACCTGGGAGAGGGATTTTTGGTGGTAAATTGAGTTTCATCCCCTCTTTCCTTCACTTGGCGAGGGATTTTTGGTAAGAGTTTTCTGTTTTTTTTTTTTTGGGGGGTGGTAAATTGAGTTTCATCCCCTCTTTTTCTTCACTTGACGGAAGGATTTTTTGGTGGGAGTTTCATCTGTGACACACAAACCCACTTTTCAGTCTTTTTTAATATTCAATTTTAGCATTTTATTTTTATTTTATTTTTTAGATGTGTTCAATTGGTATTCTCTGTTTGATGATTTCCCCCCAGCCTCTTAACTTTCATCTGAAATTGGATGATAGGGAAACTGCATCATCTGTTATATTTGAATTCCAATAGGGTATTATTCCCGGGGGATTGAAAAAAAAAAAAGACTTCTGTGCTTTTTTTTTCCAACAATTGTTATAATTATTTTGAGAGAAAATTTAGAAAATTTTGCACTCTTTTTTTGCTAGTGTAAATTCAACTAATTCTGCTATTTTTGGGGCAAAATTTTGTCAAATTTCTGGATATCATAAAATTGTGAAGGGCCCCAAAAAAATATTTTTAAAAAATTAATTTAAATTTTTATAATATTTTAAAGAGAGAGAGAGAGAGAGAGAGAGCTAAATTCATAGATGTATACACTTTTGGTTTGTGTATGTGGATGATATATATCTTTCCATCCATGTTGTTGGAAGTTTCATCTGTGAAGTGGCACTGCAATTGGAAACTTCTAGTACATAGTAGGCTGCTGAGTACAATCTAGTACCACTTGTGTCCAATGAGGAAGAGACACATCAGCGACACGGTCCCTAAACCCTACATATGATGCTTTCCTTTGTTTTCCAAGTAGCGCTACAAGCTCCAGTGACTCTAAATGCACTCTGGAACGGGCCCAATAGTTCCACACCCATTGATTCACATCACTAGAGTATTCCCCACCCATTGAAGAAGCGATATGCAAAAAAAAAAAAAAAAACATTAGATGATGTGAGCTCCAGAAGCTCACAAATTCAAACAACATTCTACTAAAGATGCCCATTGGAGTCCTAAAGCATGCTGCCACTATTGATTGGTACACAGTGCATAACAGAGAGCGGTGAAAATGCAAACCCTATTTGTGATGATCAAGTAGCCTCCTTCCAACTCTTCCAAAAGAGTTGCACAGTCTGCTCAGAGAGCGGTGAAAAAGCAAAACCCTATTTTTTGATGATCATGTCGCCTCCTTCAACTCTTCTAAAACATTGCACAGTTTGCTCACCTGCAAAGCCAACCCCAGAAACAAATTACTAGTTCATGTGCTGGATCAAACGAGGTCTAAAAAAACACGCATGCGCATGTGCAAAAACACACATGTGCATGTGCGCACACACATGCACCTATTATGGCATCCTTTCCTATGACTCACAAGAGTCTAAAAATTGCAATGATGAAAAGAGTGATAAGAAGTGGCCCAAATAATTCATGACCCGTCACTAAATAGAATGAAGAAAATTCATTGATATATGTTCAATCCAGAATCCGAAAATATAACAATTTGGCAGGAAATACTTTTCAGAAATGTGTTCTTTTGGATTTGGGTTCTTTGTTGATGAAGTAAATATACTGGGCTATCTAGAGCAAGAGGCAACTATAGCATGCAAAACCAAGATGCAGCAAGAAAGACAATTTAGTTCAGTGATGGTTGATGTGTTCAACCATGTGTTCATCAACCTGATTGTAGTTAGTAGTTTAGTAGGAATCAATTTTTTTAAGAAGCTTGAGAGGGGGCATCTTAAGGGTGGAAGCTGGTAACATCCTGACCTGCGCAGAAGAAATGGCCTTTTTTTTCTCTAGGATTGAGATTCGGCTGTGCATCTCTGCTTCTATTTCTAGCACTTTTCGGCTAGCTTCTGCCACAGCTATATCTTTTTCTAGTAGGGCTGCTGTCGCACTCTTTTCATGAGCCTGTGTCCATCCAAATATCCAAAATTAAGAAGAAAGATTAGGAATCATCAATCATTGGTCCAAACAACAAAACCTAATTTAGATCTAACAAAAGTGCATACTGCTTTTACATATATTGTGGATCCATTCTGTTAATGTTGTAGATATGGAGAATTGTGCAATCAAACCCATATAACAAAAACAAACCCACCCATTTCCATTTTTGGTTGATATCATCTATAACAAGTAGAGATTTCATTATCAATTACTCAGTCCCAAAAAAAACACACACACACACACACACACAGAGATCATGAAAAGCTCCCTAAAAAATTACCTCATTTGCAATCGTGATGGGCATTAACTAGATGACATGGATTTCCACAATGTGAAAAGCTGAAAAACTATTAAACAATATTCATCAATTTAGTGTACCTGAAATTTTAGTAAGAAACACTTCTGCATTGTCTCCACAACTTGAACCCAACAGATCATCAAAGAAACAGAAGCTAGCGATGTAGGTATTTGTGCCCAGAAATCTACCTCCATAGCTTTTGTTGTCTCAATTTGGCATTGTATTGCAGCAGCTGCTTTTGCTTCTGCTTCCTCCATTTTCTACTCCGCACAACATTTGGCTCCGCATTTTTTAGTACAAGTGGATAGATACACGACAGAGCAAATACAAAAGATCATATATGACACTTAGGTATGAACACAATGTGTTCTCAAGTTCCTGAAACTGTTTTGAAGAATTATGAAGTGAAAAAATATTGAAGTTACTACCTTTTGGGTCAATTTAAGTTCCTCAAGGGCTTGATCTCGTTGGATGATGACACCTTTTTCCCGGCTCTCGTAAAGAGATTTTACACTTCTAATCTCATTCTCCACATACCTAGTAGCCCAACTCAATATTGTGAGTTGAGAATTCATAAAACTCAGAAGACAAATGACATGCAATTATATCTGCCAATTGCAAGCACTTAGTCTACCATCTATCTCTTAACATCTTATCGTGGCTAGAGCGGAGACTTTCCAAAATTGGTTTCTCTATTTACCACATATTTTAACACCCAAAATTTGATTTGTTATACACTTCAGAAAAAGGAAGCTCAGATTCTTTCTCGCTCTTTTTGTATGCCCAGGCCCAAAGAAATTACATGCAACATTATTGTGTACTGGATCATCAAAACTCAGAACAATACTATTTGGGATGTTGCTTCATACATTAGAGACAGACACCATTTTAGTACACTTCTGTACAGTGCTTTGAGCTCTCAAGAGAGACAGGGCCACCTCAAAGCCCTACAAAATTTTCTTTCAAGATCCAAATTGGCATGTACCTTAGCATGGTATCCATGTCATTCACTTTTTGTTGAAGCATTTTGCATGTGTTTTCTGCTGCATTCTTTGCTGTCTTTGCAATTTTTAAATCCATTTCCATTTCAGCAATAGTGCCTTCTTGTGCCATCACCTCTGCTTGCAACACCTGTCTCTAAAGAAAATAAAACAGGATCCAAATTAGCACTACTTGTTTCTGCACATAAGACTCACAATCACTGCGTTAAAGAGCCTACTTCTCCAAGCCACTTAATGTTTACAACTCAAATTCCTTCTAGCAACTGGTAGATCTTGATCAATTTCTCCATTGCATGACTCAAGCTAGAATGCACTAACTTAGTGTTATAGGCATCAAAGTTTGAAATAAAAGTTCTTTGAGTTTGAAGTTTTGGGTAAGGAGGAGACAAAGAGGAATATGAATAACAAAGAATCTGGGTCTGAGATAATATTCATGAATACCTGTTCAACCTCATCCTGTAAACGGTTCATCCAATTAGCATCACGTGCTTTAATCGAAGATGCTGAACCCCGTGCGGCTTCCTTGGCTTCAACAAGCTCTTTCTTCAAACCAGCAATTGTATCATTTTGACTATCCAACATCTTTGTTTTCACCTGCCCACCAGTCATTTTTTATTTTTTCAAACTCATGAGGTAGGTGGATTAGCAACCATCCAAAAGACGGCTTAGCCAAAGTTGGCTACAGGTTAGAGAGGAAAGTAGAGAAGTTTAGGAATCCTGCTAAAAAGTTGGCAACATGCTGGAACCCATTTGTCTAAATATGGCTAGATGGGCCCCTTTATCCTTATAATGTGGCAACATGGACCCATTTTTTCCCCAAAAAAATAACACCCTTCATACCATTCACAACCCCCTTTTTTTTTGTCTCCAGGATGTGAAATTTCACCAAAAAAATAATTCACTGGTGCCCATATTTGAGGGATGAATCCACTCCTAAGATATTGCAGATCCATATATAAACTTGTAATTGAAAGCTGGAAAAAACCAGAAAAAGATTTGACATGGCATAGTTCTTCCTATTTTGCTAAAGAAAGAATTGAAAATGCTTCTTGGACCATCATCAGACATGCTATGTAATCAGACCAACATATAAGAAAACATGCTGATCTTATCCATGTTGGAAGAGGGAAGACCTACTCGAACAGCATCTTCAGTCTCTTGAAGCTTGTGAGTAGAAACAGCAACCTCTGCAGTAAGTCTCCTGTTCTCTTCTTTTAGAACAGAAAGCTGCAACTGGGTGGCTTGCTCAAAGGAGAGTCGCTCTCTTTCCACCTTTCCAGATGCATTTGCAAGCTCATTCTTAAGACCCACAATCTCCCTTGACATTTCCTCCAATGCGCCAGCTTTCTCTTTTAACCTACCCACTTCAATCCGAAGCTGTGCTGCCTCCTTTACAGATGTAAAAGTTCTAGTTAGATTCTAATAAATATCCAAACTCTGTTTTCTAGTTAGCTCTTATTCTAATATTCTTCTGCAACAGAATTCAGTTTTCTTGAGGATCTATGAACCCTAAACTAGATCAAACTCTCCCTGAACTAGATGACTTCACAAAAGGGTTTATGTCTCAAGAGCTACAACTTTCCAACTTTTTTATTCCTCTGCACACATATAATTTGCTTCAAAGAAAGAAAATTTAGGTGTCTTCCTCTGTACCCATTGCTGAGGGGATACTACAGTTTTCCCAGCCAAAGTGCTTGGACACTCACATTTACCAAATGGTCATATATTTTCAGGAGAGAATAGATGACAAAAGACTGGGTCTGGACCCCAATCCTGTACCTGTTCACTTGCTGCAGAGTGTTCCAAATCCTGTTGTGCCTTTTGCAGCCGTAATTTCTACACCACCAAAGGAAAGTTTGCACATACTCAGCAAATAATCACTCTCTAATATGATCCATGATTTTTTTTCATCTGATCTTTAATACTGTACAATTAGCTCTGTTGTAATGTTAAAACAAGTTGCAATACCTGAGAACGAACAACCTCTGATAGTTCTGTAACAAGCTCTTCAGCTCCTCTTTCCTGAAATCACTCAAATCAAAAGAAGTTGGTTACGTTGACACATTATGTGAACTGGATAAAAGATCATTACAATGGTGATCATAGAAAAGACAAATCACTTGAACTGCAATGTGGTGAACAGGTTCAATAGATTGCAGATTTGTTTGAAAGATGGGAAGAAACCTAGTTTACGACCTTTTCTCGAACTGCCTGTAAGACCTCTCTTATCCCCATCACTTCCTTTTGTGTGTCTTCCCGCAACTTCCTGATCAGCTGCATATTTCTTGCAATTTCTGCATAGTTTCTAGACTTCTGTAAACAAGAAGCTTTCATGTTGACATCAAACAACACCCATCTACACTTAACTCGCTTGTGGTTCAAAGAAGCTCTCAGGAAACATGTGAGTCTTTAGATGTGTATTTTGTCAAAGGCCCATCATGTGAGGGATGCAAAGTAAAATTGACATCATGGGTAAAGAATCAGTTTGCACCTTGACGGGCTTCACAAAGCTCAAATTGTGTAGAAGAGAGCTTAGTTTGCAAATTATATAATATAACTTCAGTAGCCTTCTCCGCTTTGGCTTGACCCCGAGCTTCAGATTCTTGCTCAATTTCCTCCAACTTCCGCTTCTTATCTCTGCACAGCATTTGAGTTCACTTTTCTTGTCAAGAAAAAGAACCCCAATTAGAAAAAATGAGAGCAGAGAACTCTTAAACTGGGAAATTGAAGTCAGAACCAACTCCTTGATTGGTTTGATGACGCACTCATTATGCTGACTGTTTGCCCAATTATTTACTCCTCTCACTGGAAAACATATAAGAGGATTCTTCCGCTAAACAATAAAGCCAAAGCCTTTAATACAAGTCCATGGTCTTGAGCTCTCTGATCTCTGTAAGTGCTGCTTCTGCATCCCGAACAAGCTTATTATTGTCTTCTCGCAACTTCTTTTCTTTCACCCGCCAAGATTCCTGTTCAAACACACAATATGTCGTTGAAAAACGAATCCATACCCTTGAATCTCATTGACATGGAAACTCTCTAACCAACTGGATCAAAACTACAGCACATGTGTACAAACTTCATGATAATTTCCCCAGTAAAATAGTGAGTAGCCAGAAGCCATTTACCCGCTCATTGTCATACATCCTCAGCTTAGCAGATTGTTCCTTCAACACCTTTTTCAATGCTGTTGCAAACTGGCTTGATTTCTCCTTCTCAGCAGTTACAGCTTCTAATGCTTTCTCAGCATCCTACAAACCACATCCAAATCTCATCAAACACACAAGCAAGCTCATTTTTGAGACAGACCCAACATCTTTCCAGCATGCCCATTACTTTTTCAATGCCAAGATCAAGGTCAACCATGTACGTTTAGTATTTTTGGGAGTGTCCAGGGCATCCACTCACCAAAATTATGTATGAAATGCTAAAAGATTTGTGTATAAACCATGCAATTCCAAGCAGATTTGAATTTCAACTGACCAATTCACAATTTTTGCACAACATATGAAATGGATGCAGAAGGAATTAATTCTTACATTTGAGAATACGATAACCCATTGAAGGTTGTGTGTGATACTGACCTGGCAGGCCATTCGGGCTGTATCATAACACTCTTTTAATGCAACAACTTCACAACTCAGTGCAGAAATTTTGGCCTCTGTTTTGGCCTGCATTGATGCTGCCACCTGACTTTGCTCGATCAGAAACTGCCTCTCCTTATTTGATTCAGTGTCCCTTACTTTTTTCATCTCTGCTTCACATTCCTGCCATTTCCAAGGCCCAACCCTTTTCTAGAATTCCCACTTTCTTGTCCTCAATATGAATATGAATCCCTATCAGATTGAAAAACTCAATCAGTTTGATAAATTTTATATAAATCTATCACCACAACAGCACTTTGAAGCTCATAGCAATGAACATGTCCTTAGTGGTTCAAATCCTGACAATGACATTGACCTGCATGACTACATAGTCGAATTGGACACTTGTGACTGACATGACAATGGTTCAATCCAATTCGTCACATTCAGAAATGGCATATAGGAAAAAGCACAATCATATAAGATGAAACTATAGACCTAACTATAGTTTGTGGGTACATGGCATTGATATATACCTGAACTTTTGTTTCAAGGCTCTTGATAGTTACTACTTTTTGTTCAGTCTCGTGTTCCCACCTTTCTTTATCATGTGCCAGAGTGTGTTTGACAGCTGCAATCTCATTCTCTAAAAACTTCCGATTCTCAGTCAGTTTTAAAATCTCCATGTCCTTCTTGCTGATCTCTGCTCTGAGTGCTAATTCCTTCTGTTCACTGTCCAAAATTTTGTTTTCTGCAGATTTGGTTGAAATACCACCTTGTTCCCTCTTTGCAGCCATGTTTGCAAACTCCGCTTGTAACCGTCCAACCTTATTTCTCCATGATTAACACCAGAGAAAGTCACCCAATTGGGCTACCTCTTAAATTTTCAACTTTTAAACTTGGTTGGAGACACCATCCACATGCCTATACAGTCTCTATGGCATTGTCACAATTACCTCTTATGTTTAGAGCTAAATGTGAACCCAAAACAAAAGCTACATCATTCCCATTTTCTGCATGCACTTTGTTGAACAGCTTTCATTCAAAAATTAGCAATGAACGATGATGCTTATAGAATTGACAGTATGGGAGCCTGGGAGTAAATTGGCTGCCAACCTCTTGGCACAGGCGTTTTAACAGAGGCTCCTCCATGGATTCTGTTTGCACTGATGAGTGTTTTGCCATCTTTTGCATCTTCCGAATCGCTTGTACCTACTTGAAACACAGATTCAGAAAATTTTATCCCTCACTACTATTTGCTGACCATACATCAAGAATTTAGAATTTTGGGTACATCGACCAGCTACATAATATTCAGTCAATGTGTCAGTCAAGAGAGATTCCGCCTTCACCAAAAGCTTCTCAGGGTCAATCGCTCTTTCAAATGCATGCGACTAGCACATAGAACAGCATGAAGTCTAACAAATACTAGTCTACAAAGTTATTCCTGATGATGTGGTAGAATCTCTACTGAGTGCCAATTACATCAGATAATGGTTGGTTTCAGACTTAGCTCGTGGCCCCCACTGGGTCCTCCTAATGACCACAATCTAATACATAAATAGGCACATCGAAGAGAAACTTTTGGCTTCCAGAAAAGATGATCTTGATAGCTGGATGATGAAGTAACAAAAGGTAATGGTAGAGAAACCATACCGGGCACCACTTTTTCTTTTGGCCAGCAAATTTCGGTATATGGTTAGGTGTCATACTGGATTGTTTTGGAGGAGAGTTTCCCAATGACAGGTCACTAGAATCATCCTCTGTATCCCTATGTACTTTGGTAGTCTTTGTGGTACCATCCATTCCCGCAGATCTCTTAGTCCCATCTGCTTTTGTCTTTGAGATTTGATGGACTAGGTCTATAATCTGTGATTCTAACCGCTTTAACCAAACTTCATAATTCTTGGTCTCTTTTTGCAGGGGCTCCTCCATAATGGCTTCTCCTCCTCCACTCTGATGCGATTTCTTTCGTCTATGGAACCCTAATAGTGCATGATCGATATGAGGTGTAGCCAATGCACCATACAGTGCATGAGTCTGTCCACCCTGAATGTTTGTGGGTACATCACTTATGACCATTTCATCCACCGGAACAGCCTCAAAAGGATTGTACAATTGAGCTCCTGGAGGAAGTTGTCTCTCACCTTGGTTTCCAGGACTCCATCTCATGTGTGGAACAGCTCCCACATTTGACTCCAGTAGTGGCATCCTCCACTTGTCCTCATTTCGTTGATGATTAACAGGCTCCAAGGAACTTCTACCATGATTGGCTTTCACCACATTGTCATATGGAAGGTGAATCTGGCGAGGGTCACTTGACTGATTTCTTCTCTCAGGTTGAAAGTTGTGCATTGAATTTGCTGCATCATTTGCTTGCATGGCAGCTTGAACTGGATTGTGATAGTGTTGTTGAGCTGCACGTTGAACTTTTGCAGATGGATACTTTGAAGCTTTGGGTGCTGTTGGCAAATGGGAACAAAACCTTGGAAGTTCGGGACAATTTTGTTGAGGAGGATAGCAACGCTGAAGTGCCCAAACAGGCAATGGTGGGACAGAAACGGCCTCAAAATCCATAATTGCATCATCCTTCTTGTCAAGAAGTTTCCCATCTAAGGAGCGGAGGTGTGGAACAGCTGACAAGATTGTGGTTTGATAGGATTTGGCCCAACAAACAGGGTTTGTATGTGACCCATGAGAGAGAGTGAGTTCTCGTAGATGTACACATCCTGCAATGACCCACAACTCACAGAGATATTCCACCGCATTGTCCCGCAGGTCTAATTTCTCCAAGGAGTATCTGCCACAAATATCACAACACAACATCCTCATAATCAACAAATTCTAACAAACCCTGTTATATGGCACCCACAATTATCGTGACATAGCTGCTGAACTTTCAAGAGTAAAAAGGGTGTGAAAGAAATATGTAAGGTTGTGGTGGGTTGACTCACTTTGGTCCATGGAGTGTTGACAAGCCACCCAGTAAGGAGATTCTGTTATGAGACAGGACAAGAACTTTAAGTGCCATCAATCCATGTAAACCCGATATTTCTCGAAGCTGATTTGATGCAAGATTGAGAACATGAAGATTTTGTAAATGTGACAGTCCTTCCATCTGTGAGATATTGTTGGATGACAGATTAAGTGTTTTGAGTGTCTGCAACACTTCGAGCCCCCGTATCTGCTCAATTTGGTTGCCATGTAAACTCAGGGATTCAAGGTTGATGAACTTTGAGAGTCCTGTGATCGACAAGATTGACTGAAGACCCACACCATATGCATATATTTCTTTGATCTCATGATCTGCACATCTCTTGCAAAAAGTTATATAATGGAGAGAAGACCACTTAAGGGAATCATAGAGTTCAACAGATAACAGTTGTGGGCACCTTCACCCTTTCTAATGCACTATTATCAAGGAAATCTTTCAAAAGCTGTTTTCTGAACCTATAATTTGCATACAGATTTCCACATGAAACAATTACAACATCCCACAATTTCTATTGTAAGGACTGAAGATCATGCATGCATCAAGCTGGAAAAACAACACTGAGCCCAAGAAAAACTTTGAAAAGCTTGTAACTTCTTCCCACTATCTGCAAAAGATTTGGACAAAAACAACAATGATGACATGTCACAATTTGCACAATATACAAAACAATGAAGATCATGCATTCATGCATCAAGAGCTGGAAACAACAACAATGAACTAGAGCAATTCTTTCAAAAGTTGTTTTCTTCCCACAATTCGCAACAGATTTGCACAAAAACGACAATAAAATCCCACGTTTTCTACAAAGAACATTGAGGATCGATCATGGATGCATGCATGCATACATCAAGGGCTGGGGAAACAAACAAAAATGTTCAATGAGCATCTTGTTTGTTCAAGCACCTTGTTTGTTTGGATTTTGGGCACGGACGTCAAGAAGGGGACCTCCACACCTCCCTTCTTCTTCCATTTGCTGTACACTTCTTGCCTTTTTCCTGCCCTGAGCAAAATGTTATGAATGTTTAGCACCCAGTTTTTGCTGTTGATGTCGAATGCCATTGCCTCCCTCTTTGATTTGTCCCCGCAATGTGTGGGCCGACTTCACCTCAACAAAGTTTTAATTTTGTGTTTCACAACCAAAGAGAACTTCCACAAAGAATTGCAATCATCATCATCATCGTCGTCATCATCCTCATGATTTGGCCTTAGTAATTTCTCAACTAAGAGGAGTGGTTCATGAATGGACCACCTGGAGATATTGCCCTCAGAGTGGTCAAAAAAACAATTCAGTAACCACTTTCAACTTACTTCACTTGTAAATGTTGTTCTTGAAATGAAACCTATAATGAAATTCTTAACACAATATTTGTATTTAACAATGCTGGGCACAAACTGACTGAACATGCTACTAGCTAACAAAACACCTTTGTACATATACAATAAACAATACTCAGTTTTAGATATGTCAATTCATATCATTCGACCTTCACATTGTCATGTAGAGGTTGTGCATTTCTGTCAATAATTTCTTTTTGAAGCAAATTGCAATCTCATTAGTTAAGAGTCATCCTTCTATCATAATGCATGAATGTTTACAAGATTTTTACACATCCCAAGACAATTTTCAACTTAAAATATTTACTTATATACTCCCCAAATGACATAGTGTGTCAAAGATAGATGTGATTACACCCCATGAAAGCACAAGTGAGTTGACAATCGTATGAGCACATGAAACAGAACAATGGCAAAATACCCACAAAGTAAACAATGCTTCTTTGGATGAGGGCTTTTTTATTTTTATTTTTTTGCAATTACAGGTAATCACTTCATATTTTAACCCCTAACTGAAAAAAATCCCCATCACCAGACAACCGATCGTTTAGAGATCCAACCCTGGTTTGCAATCAATAAATTTGATGTGCAATACAGTGCTTAAAATTTTGCATTTATAATGTTGTCAAATCTCACATTCAAGAGTTGGATATCATACTTGTCACTTAGGTACAGCATTTAATACTTCCAAATGAGCTGGGGCCGAAAAAAGAAATTCCAGAAATTCCACACTTTCCGGGCCAAATACTTTGGATTTGAACTCTCAACCTCCCTGAAGAATGACACATCCAAGCAACATCTCATGGACATTAGGGTTTGAGATCAAATAATCCCCAAGGAGGTAGGTTTCTGTAGAAACAATTCAAACAGTCCCAAAATAAAATTTAAAAATTGAACTCTCAACCTCCTTGAATATCAGAGAGAAACATCTAGTTTCATATGCAAACATGTATACCTATGAGGTTGTGGTTGCAGGGAAAAACTCCACAACAAAAACTTTGAAAAGGAAATATGACACAACAATGAGTCCAGTCATAAAAGAACTTCTAAGAGTTGCTCATAAGATTGTCACCTTCATGTCCAAAACACACGTGTACCTAAACCCTTTCTTGCAAACACATATATCTATGAAGTTGTGGAGAAAAACTCCCACAACAAACACTTTGAAGAGCGTCACAATGAGCATAATTACAGCACACCTTACAAAGAGTTGCTCACAAAGTATCAGATGCTCACCTTTGAACAGACATTTACTTAAACCCTTTCTTGCAAACACACATATCTATAAGATTGTTGAGAAAAACTCCCACAACAAACAATTTGAAGAGGAAACACGACACAACAATGAATGTGGCCATAAAAAGACCTTACAAGAGTTGCTCACAGAGCATCAGATCATCACCTTCATATCTGAAACACACACATGTACAAAAACAAATTTCTTGCAAACACATATGTCTATGAGGTTGCAGAGAAAACTCCACAACAAACACCTTGAAGAAGAAACACAACATCAACCATAAGTATGGCCAAAAAAGGCCATACAAGAATCGCTCACACTTTGTTTCATTGACAAGGAAAGGAGTTTCGGTACAATGTGTGTGTTCAGCATATCAAGGTGATGATCTTGATATGCTGAACACACATTGTACCAAAACCCCTTTCCTTGTCAATGAGAAAATACCATCTTGTATGATACAGTCAGTGAGAGAGCAAGAAAATGTACCAAAGGAGTTAAGAAGGGTAGAAGCTACCAAAGAATATGTAGCACATCAGTACAATGATGTTTTGCATATGCTCATGACAACGATCAGCAGTTGTCTTCACCTTCTGCTCTGCATAAACAACCCAGCCAAGAACTCTTTTGATCACTGACACTCATGTAACAGCACCAATCTTTCCTCCAATAGAATGCATCAGCAAAGAATGCTGACCAAAACATCCACAACATAAGTTCTAAATCATGTCTATTGTCCAAGTCTGAATCTATGACTGGGTCTGTACAGATATAAAGCACAACAGAGCAAAAGAACTTTGCCACTTAATAATTCACTAGTGCATGCAAACATACATGACATCAAATTGTACCCTTCCAGCAGCTCATGAATCCAGCCAGTGTGATGGGTAGAGACATGCGTAGACAAACATCCCATGCCTAGACAAACATGTGACATTTGATTCCTTGTTGCAAATGCTGTGTGAAACTCCCCATGACAAAAGCAAGCAAAAAAAATGGAGCACAATTCAAGAGGAAACAAAATTGTTACCATGACAACAGTTGTTGCACAGTCCCCTTCTGTGACTGGATCCAAGGAGCTGACAAAGAATCAAACCAAATCAAATCCACCCATCACCTGGTGGAAGATGAAGAGCTTTTGTCAAGCCAAATTTGTGCTGTTGAAGCTTCTTCTTCGTCCAGAAATCGAAAGAAACTCTAAACCCTAATCGAGGAGGAGGAGGAGAACTGGAATTCCATCTTGAAAAGCCCTCCTCACTCCTGGACGCCAACATAATTCACAGAAGACTCGCAGATTGGAAGACTCTTACTAGTGCACATGCAAATCCAACGCCGGAACAAAACGAAAGACATCTTGAAAGAACAAAGATGGTAGTTTTAGGGTTTAGCGCTCTCGATGCTTCTGTGCTTGGAGCAAACATGGTTCATTGGTTTGTACCACAGGTTCATTGCAAACCCTGGTTCAGAACCGACCCGGTCATCAGCCGGTTATCATCCAAACCATCGATCCGGTATCCCCTAAGCTGCCACCCGGATTGATACCCGGATTTATGGATGTGCAAAGGTTGAGATGCCCAGATTTATGGATGTGCAAAGGTTGAGATGCCCGGATTTATGGATGTCAAAGTTGAGATACCCCGGTTCATTATGAACCAGGTTGTTTATTTTTATTTTTTTTTAATTTAAATTATTTATACCTTGGTAGGTTTGTGAATAGCCCACGAGTCCGGTTCATAAGGGTTTTAGGAATAAGGAGTCTAGGGTTTAGTTAGGGTTTAGCGTGTTAGGGTGGAAACAAGGTTTAGGATGATGGAGATGTCACTTCTCTTGCATGGGAAATGAAATTATATGCATGTTTGTTGTCGCATTGTCCATCATGTTGTATTGTTCCTTTTCAATGAAATAAGAATGGAAGGAACAACTGAAGGTGACAAGTTTAAAGAAATTTCAAGTTCTTAATAAAAAAATTGATAACACAATGCAATTAATTTTGAAAACTTTGTATGAACAAAGATCAAATTAGAGACTCCGTGAAAAAAAAATTCAACTTGGACAAATCACCGATTAATGTTGTCACATGATGTGTTGTATTATGTGTTATAGTAGACCAATAGGTCATGACGTATTGGAACAAAAAACAAGGCTAAGCAAACACTACTACAAAATGTGGGTGTAATTCACTAGTCCCGATTCACTAGACCATTGAATTCATTACTTTCCCATTAGGTTCCATTCACTGTAACCAATGAATTAACTCACAATCTACTAAAATCACTCAGTGTACATGGACACCTTTTGTTGCAGTGAAAGGTCTTGTTGTTTCATATTTCAAAAATAATGAAATAACTACATTAAAAAACATGTGGATGTAAACCATGGACTAATTGCCAAAAAAAATTAAAAATAAGTGAACAATAACTGGCCTAAAAAGTTCATTGGAAAGATTATTTGCAAAGAAAAGGCTAATAACGAGTGCAAATGCAATCTCCAATTTTTTGGGTGGCTGTAAATCTAAGTACAAAAAGGAGAATGTGCACCATTAAAAATTTGTGGAGAATTTGGGTTTATTAGCTGTCAAAAACCATTTGCCCATTCAATTTGTTGAAAGTATTTGGTTAAAGTGTTTGGTAATGCAATTATGGCATTATGTTTTTTTCCCTTTCAAAAAACCCTTGAAGTTTTACCAAACTTGGCCAAGAAGAAAAAACAAACATATGTCTTATTAATTTTAGCAAAATGTGTTTTTGTTACTACAAGTTTTGATTTGTGCATGTCGAAAGGGGCATATAATGTTTTTGCATTAGTTATCAATTTCTTTTATATTTTTCATAATAAAACCCAAATATATATTACCTCTATTGTAGAAGTAAGAATGAATGCAATAAATTAACCTCTTTGTTTCATTCCTACTTGTTACCTACTTTTATTTTACTAGAGTTTTTCAAATTTTGTATTCAACTCATCAAAACCCAATGGAAAAGTGTAGGCTTCCACGATGAGACTTTTTTAAAAAATTGAATCTACTTTTATATGTTTATATTGAAAACTGCCATATTTAAAATTTGGAATTTGAATGGATGTACTTTTTGGTCCACTTTACCATCATTGAACCCCACGACTGTACACAAAATGATCTGTAAAATTCTAATTCTACATTCAATGGTTGTGAAATCCTTCTTAAGACACCTTGTTCCAACCTTGTTCCAAGTTCAACTTACATGTAATCCTTCTCAAATTCATAGAACTTGAGCAAATCATGAAGTTGTTAGATTCACACTATGACTTACCTTGTAATGTTGAATTGTGTCATTTATCAACCTTCAAAGAAATAGAAGAAGGATGGGAAGAAACCCAAAAAGTTTCATGAATATAACACATAATTATGTTTAATTATATGGGCAACAAGGTTGCCATGAATTGAAGGTTTATTGTTAAATGGTGGGTTTATTCATAATGTGAAGTGTAAGGTCTCATGTTTGATTGAAAACAAAGAAATAATTGTTGGTTCCAGGTGGGACACATTAGCACAAAGGTTGTATGAATATATTCCAAGATTTGTCTAACTTTGGGGTGAAGACTAGTGAGTACATTGCAACTTGGATTGTGCACACCTAAATTACATGAAGTTGTATGCTCAAAAAGGTTTTAAGTTAATTATGGTCCCATAGCATGGATTTCCAAAACATGTTCTTTCATAGCATGTTCTTTCATAATGAAATAATTACAAAAATTAACAAGGGAGAAAACATCCTTTAATGGTACCACTAGGAACCACCTCAAGAAATGGTTAAGGAACCAAAAATAGCCAATTCATTTTTGGGGCCCTTTATTTTAAATGTTCTCACAACTATAAATTATTATTATTTCATGTTTATCAATTGCATGCACTAATATATGGCTTGAAGTTTTTTTGGAATTAAAAATTGGAAATTGTTAAAAATATGTATTTTTAATTAAAATCACCCCTTCAAAAGTTGATAGCCTTAACTTTGGAAATTCATAACTAAATTATACTTACTCAATTAATTGCTTAATAAAAAGCTAAAAATAAAATGAATTAAAAATTACTTTAGGAAAAATTTCCCAAGAAAATTTTCAAATCATGTTTCAAATTTGTGTTCCTAACTAAAAAGTTCAAGGAAAGGAACCACATTACATTCCTAAAACATTTTTTAACTGCAATGATAGGTACATCAAAATACACAATATTCTTGATATTATTGAAATTTCAAAATATGTGGAACTTAATAAATGTACTTGTGTAAACAAAATTATGAAAATATTTATATTAAGGTTCCCTATGATTTTTCAAAGTTCGATGGGTCTAGGAAAATCAAGGTGGGATGTTCCTAGTGGTACCACCCAAGGATGTTTTCAAACACAATGGGTCTTAGATTTGTGTGCATACATATGTGGTTGATTGCTAGATTAGGGTATTTAATTTCATATTTGTTGACAAGGTTATTGATGGATCATGTTTTAACAACCTCACCAAAATGATTTTGAATGCATTGTTGAAGGGTGGGATGCTAACCATGGAAGATATGTCCAAAAAGTTCTTATGCTTCAAAATTGAAGAGATGAATGTGTTTCAAAGTATAAAAACAAGTATTGCCAAACAAATCAAGAATTTTTGAACATCATTTCCATGGGTGTTCATTATGTTGTTCATAAAACTAACTTAGTTTTGTAATCATTGGTAGATTTAACTTTCATTGCACAAAGTGAGATGTTCATGGTGAATGCTTGAAGAGATTATTCTTTGTTTATTTTGTGAAGCACCTGAAATAAAATGGTTTTTTTGTATGTTATGAAATAATAAAATATTAAATGAAAATTTATTTTAAATTGTAAATATTGAAAATATTTTTTAGGTATATTTTCATAATCCAATTATGGGCACCCATTTACATTGAAGTGAATTATAAAAATTAAATTTTCTCTTTAAGTTCCAACCTACAGTTTTTTACACGTCATTTAAAAAAAAATGGAAGTAATTACCTCCCCAAGTTGAAGGTTCAACCATTCATAGAAACAACATATGAAATTTTGGAAACTAACTAAATCTTGGACACTTGGAAAAGGAACAAAATTGTTAAGAATGTGAAGACCAAATAGAAGCCTCTCAAAAGAATCATGGCAAAGTATCATTCATTGTCTCCTAATTCAAATTCAATTAAAATTGTAAAAACTTAGCCTACTAACTTGTTTTGTTTCCTATGTTGTATATTTGAACTTTGCATTACATGAATTATAAACACAAAAAGTTGTTTGCACACGGAAAAACTTGAATATAATTATAAATCTTCCTTTAAGTTTTTTATTTAATGGTATAAGAAGAAATTTGAATGAATGCATTGATTTTGTCTTGTGTTGTTTTTGAAATGGTAAAACTTGAATGTACTTGATATGATTTTCTTGGATTCTTTATGGATATGTTAGACCTGGATGCAAATTTGTTGTTTAGTGTATGGTAGAATTAGTATAGTGTTTCCATAAATTGCAAATGTTGATTACACATTTTTTAATGTATAACCAAAAAAAAATAGATTTATTTTTTATGCAAACCTAGATGCATGTGTATGAACCTAACCCCTTTGATTTTATTTTATGTTTTTTTATGCAACCTTGGATGTTAAACATTTGTTTTGTTTGCTAAATGGTGAAAACAACCAAAGAGTTAATTAGCAAATTCAATGTTTGATTTCCTAATTAAGTAGTTAGTTTTTTACCCCTAATATTGGATTTAGGCAAATGAAAATGTCCTTGACACTTGGAGGTTTTGAAAGGGTTTTATTACACCCCAAATCCATGTAAATAATTTAAAGGTCAAAGCAAGATGAAGTATATAGAAAAAGTAGATGTCTCCATTTAAACCATATGCCACACATATAACTACAAAAAAGTAGCATCAAATTTGGTGAAAATATATGTCAAGTAACTTTCATTTGTTGTATTAAGTTTATAAGAATATGGTTGGACCAAAAACATAAAAAGTAAATGACTTTTAGAAGAATTGAAAAGTAAATTTGAAATTGATTGGTTTATATGTGTTCAAAGCTACCATTTCATTAAAAAAATTAATCAAATAGATGTGTATTCATTTATGACATGAATATCATCATTTATTTTAGCTTGAGCAATCACTTTTTTTTTTCCTCTTTTCTCTTTATTAAACCCTAGCCTATTTGACACCTACTTGAAACAAAAAACCCATGCTCAAAAGTAGATGTTAAAAGTTATTTGTAGTTTTAAAAACCTATTTGAAACTTATTTTTGCAAGTTGGAATTTGAAAATTAATGCACATTAGTGTAAAACATTTTAAAAATTATCATTCAAAGAAAAACCATTAAATGTTTCATAATTTTATGATGGCTTTTATTGTTATTTAAAATTGACTTGTTGTAGTTTTGCCAAGGTAAAAAAGTTGTTCACTCTATTTTGTTTACACCTTTATGTATGGGAAATCTATCCCCATACTCTTTCTATTCTTTCAACATGGGATTTTGATGTTCAACAATATTTTTTCAAGTTGATAATGAAGTCCAATGCTACTCAAGCCATGGTTAAAGTTGATGGAAAGGCTAATTTGATCATTGTTAATCCATTCATAGAGTTGGGGCAAGTAATCCATCAATCACAATTGTTGTCACATTTATTCTAGAATATTCAAAAAGTTGGTAGGGATTTCCATGGTTCATGTTATTAGTTCTATTGAGGATGAATGTTATTTCAATTCAATTTCCTTTTTAAAGAACAAATTGTGTAATCACTTAAACCTTCATTTGCAACTCGTTGTTATGTATTATGCACTTAAATTTTTCACACTTGATAACTTTCCATATCAAGTTGTTTATAACATGTGGTTAGATGTAAACATTACACATGATTAGGGCCAATGTGCTTGAACATTTAAATGTGAAATTGGGTTCATGCCTTTTTTTCCTTTTTTTTTGGTAATTCTAGCAATTACAAACTACTTACCTCTAACCACTAGGGTAGTTCATTGTCCTCACATAAAATGAAGAGAAGGGGTTTAGTTTAGATTCGAACTCCCAACCATTAGCTTTGCAACCAAACCTTCATTTTCAAGAATAAGTGAATGATACAAAGAGTAGGTTATATGGACTTGATAAACAAGGAACTAGTTAATGGAAAAAAACGAAAAGATTCTATTGCTTGAGCAAAAACATGATGCAAGTTAAAGCACGAGATGGACTAGGAGTATAATGGCCATAATTTGCATTGGTGAAATTAAAGGATGAGGCCCTTTCGATCTTTTCTTATATTATTCAATGGAACATTCTAAAAGTTCATCAACCTTCTAGAACCTTTTATTAAACTTAAGGAAGTCACTTTTTATATATTTTGAAATAAAAAGGTTTTTTTAGATATGTCATGTGGTAACGGATATTTGAATATATTTCCATAGTGAATAATAAACACCTTATATATATATATATATATATCAATTAATTGCACCGTATATTTTTTGTACATTGTTTGGGAAATGGAAATAATTTCCTTGGGCCACTACCTAAATCTTTTTTTAAAAATAATTAACAATTCTTATAAAATTTTATTTTGCTAGTTTTTCATTTTCTAAAATTTTTTAAGGATCTTTTTAGAAACTTTCTTCATGTTTAATTTTCATCATACTCATCCACATAAATAACTCATTATTCCTATATTCTTCTTATGTTGGTGATATGAATAGGGGTTGGAGGTAGGCAACTTTTGGAATCATACCATGTTGCTAATGTAAATTTCAAAATACTAGTGAGTTTGTCTTTATATTTTGAGGAGATATTTAATATCCATAGCCATAATGTAATTGAAAACATGGACATTAAATAACTAACTGACATATATACATTGTCACTAGTGTGAACTATTTTCTATTTTACTAAATTGCCTACAAGAATTTTGATTATAGGGGCAATAACGACCATTGTTTTACTACATTATTGAGTCTTTGCCATATTTGTATTTAGTCACTCAAGTTTCTTGCCACCTACACAAGTAACCAAACTAAAATTGGATTATACCATTTGGACATGTTTAACATTACTTATCATTAATTAATGAAAAATCTTTATTGGGATGCTTGGCAATTGATGCTACATCAAAAAATTGGAAAAAAATAATTAGGTTCTAAGCATTCCAAAATATGTGAAAAAAATCATAACAAATATATTTGCACAAAATTAAACAACAATCAATTGTGAGATTAGTGTTTTTCTTCCCAACTTTGTGATGTAGATGAAATGGTGATCACCCATAAGAGAATTTAACCAATTTGGCTATAAACAAAATGTGAAAATAAAAAAATCAAACATGTTTCTATAATTTTGGCTACCTATTATATCTTCACGTATTATCAACAAATTAAATTTTTTTCTGAATTCAAAAGTTAGCAACTGTTGAAGACAAAAAAATCTTATATTTCACCAATTTGGAAAGACATTTACCAACTAAAAAAAATCAATAACAAAAAGAACACTCTAGATGAAATCATTCATCATTTTTTAATTATCCCAAAAACCAAATGTTAAATGAAATCATAACATCGTGAAAAGATATCATAGGATTGTTTCTGAAAAAATGGCTCAAAATCATCATATTTATTGGAATTATTTTTAAATTGCATTTAGTCAATGGGTTCTAGCATATGGATGTTCCAAAAAAAGTTTACTTTCCTCCTTAAGCTTTAGCCAAATGTTGGCTAAATCCACAAGCCTAGTTCACAAAATTGAAACCTTGGCACCAATTTGACAACATGTTTTTTCCCATGCAACTATTATTTGATGTAAGGTGGGTTTGCCACAAACCAACTATGGGCCAAAAACCAACTAATGAAGTCTACTACTAGAATTGGCATTTATTTATAATTGAAGTATAGACTCTTGGATCTTGGTTCATAATCAATGGATAAATAGATTTAACCAATCATTAATTGAATATTTTTGTATTAACATTGAGGATAAGAATTGTGAAGATTTATTTTGATTACTGTTTGTTTTGGGGAACATGAATCGATGGATTTTAATTCATCAACTATTTTAAATAGATCACGCTTATGCCATATTATAGTTAAATAATAATCAAGTGATGGATATTATGTTGTGGGGGAGTAAATACAAGTTGTCAAATTTTCAAATACACAAGATTTAAATTATAATTTGTTTTAGATGCTTTCACACATGGTTTTGAATGCTTCTTATACACATAATAAGCAACAATAAGAGGGATAAGAAAAAAAAAAAAAACAATAGAAAAGCAAGATTCCATTAATAGATTAAGGTTTAAAAACTTGTTTTAAAAACAATTACTAGCAAAAAAGGTTGACAACATTTTAGGAAGACCTTTGAGGATACTTCAATTTTTTTGCATATTGAAAGAAAGAATACAAGAATTTTTTTAGCTAACTCTAGTAAAATAGAAGTTTTGTTTTTAACATCCATCTTAGGTTACATTGGAAGGGGAAAAAAATGTTAATGTGGTGGGATTAGCTTGAAATGGAAGTGTGAAATAAACTTAGGGTTATGTTGGTGTTAAGATATTAAAAGATTAATTAAATTTTTAGAATTAATGTGATTATATCCAATAAAGGTTGAATATAATAATTAAAGTTCACAATATTGGGGTAGGAGTCTAAATTGGGAATGAATAATGTGACAAATGAAATTTACATTAATTAACGTTGTTCATGTAACATTAAGTGTTAATATTATAATTAATAAGTAGTAGATACATGCAATATCATTGATAGAAATCCTAACTTAAGTAATCATTATTAAAGCATCATTTCGTTTAGTTTGAAAAAGAAGCACACAAAAAAATATAGTATTGTTTTTGTCAATTCCGAATGAATCCATTGCACGATATGCCTTTTGTACCAATTACATATACAATTCATAACTAATAGGTAACTTTTTGTATTTCAAATAAAAAATCACTAATAGATAATAAAAATACAAGACATCTATGTAAGATAATTTTTTGATAAGTTCATTTAAGCTTATTTTTGAAATAATTGAATTCATTTGTATAAAGGTGGGAATTGGCACACCTAACTTAAAACTTTGGAATATAAAACGAGTTGAATTATCATCTGATTTTAGAAATCAAAAATTTGCCATTAATTTGAGAGAAATATATTTTCAAAAAAGAAATTTCTGTTTAAAAAATTTTCCTTTTCTTTTGAAAAAAATTCACAAAAATTCACCACAATTGCATACAATGTGAAAGGGGGCTTAAAACTTTTTTACTTTCATATTTTGAATATTGCCAAATTTGGCAAAATATCTATTACCACTAGAGAGCAACATCACAAAATTGAAAAACAAAAATAACAATGACTAAAAAAGTAAAATAAATAAAATTAATTAATTTTTTAAAAAAAAAACATCATCCCATAAAATTTCAAGTACTTTCTACATGAATTAAAAATTTACATTCGGCTTCACCCAAGTACTTGAGAGAGTTCGAATTGGACAAAAGGGAATGAAAGTTTGAGAAGCAGCCAAAAACATAATAATAATGGCTGACAACAACAACAACAACAACAACAACAAAACCCCATTGATGAAGCCTGACTTTGCCGAGGCCCCACCACATGAACTGACTCAGCATTGAAAGTAGAATGTGAATGAATCACAAAGTCTCGCACACAACAATCATATAAAGCACTCAAAAGAAATTTCTGTGTATATATATTAAAGTTGTTTGTAAAGTTAGGCGATTACAGGGGTGAGAACAGCATAATAGGGCATCAAATGCTTATCTGGGAACGAGATTTAAAAAAAACAAAATAACTGGGACCCAAACTAAATTTTCCACCAATTTTGGTCGTAAACTAGGACCCAAACTAGTTTTTCCACCAATTTTGGTTGTAAACTGGGACCCAAACTAGTTTTTCCACCAATTTTGGTTGTAAACTGGGATCCAAACTAGTTTTTCCACCAATTTTGGTGGTAAACTGAGAGTTTTATCTCTCCCCTCTTTCCTTTTTCCTAAGCACCTCCACTGCTGCCTGCTACGTATATTTTCACTGCTCCTACCTTTGTAACTACTACAATAAATACTCTCGAAAACCTTGTGCTTTAAATGCTGGGTTTCAGCATTTCATATACTGAAAATTTCATTACTTTGCAGATACCACTGAAAGAGGGGATAGGGGGGGGGGGGGGATCTTATACCTACTCCTCTTAAGGAGTGGGAAGAAAAAACATCAGCAAATCCCTGTATGATTGAATATTGGCTATGGGCTATTGGAAGTCCATGTAGTTGAATCTTTATTGGTTGAATATTGGCTATTTGATGTAGAATGATGGAAGCCCGTGTTGTAGTCGAAATCTATATGGTTGAATATTGGCTATGTGATGTAGGATGATGGAAGCCCATGTTGTAGTTGAAACCTATATGGTTGAATATTGGCTACGTGATATAAAAATGTTGGAAGCTTGTGTAGCCGAATCTTTATTGGTTGAATATTGGCTATGTGATGTAGAATGATGGAAGCCCGTGTTGTAGTCGAAACCTATATGGTTGAATATTGGCTATGTGATATAAAAATGTTGGAAGCTTGTGTAGCCGAATCTTTATTGGTTGAATATTGGCTAGGTGATGTAGAATGATGGAAGCCCGTGTTGTAGTCAAATCCTATATGGTTGAATATTGGCTATGTGATATAAAAATGTTGGAAGCTTGTGTAGCCGAATCTTTATTGGTTGAATATTGGCTATGTGATGTAGAATGATGGAAGCCCGTGTTGTAGTCAAAACCTATATGGTTGAATATTGGCTATGTGATATAAAATGTTGGAAGCCTGTGTAGCCGAATCTCTAATGGTTGAATATTGGCTATTTGATGTAGAATGATGGAAGCCCGTGTTGTAGGCAAAATCTATTATGGTTGAATATTGGCTATGTGATATATTAAATGTTGGAAGCCTGTTTAGTCGAAATCTTTCGTTGGTTGAATATTGGCTATATGCTGTGCAGAATGTTGGAAGCTCAATAGCCAAAAAAAAAAAAGCATCATCTACGGATGAACCCCATTTGGGCAAAACCCCGACAACATAACCTAATGCATAACTTGTGTGTGTAAAAAGGCGGAAATTGCATGAGAGAAAAGACGGGCAAAAATGTGATGGTTGTCTGCCATTGTTTCCGCCACCAACTCGGAAAGCCGACCAAGGTTGGGCACATCTTTTCTTACGACCAAAGTGGCAATTCCACCTAATGCACAAATAACCAAAAAAGAAAGGCACCCACAACCCGACGGCCACCACGGAACGAGGTGTCATTGTTGTGGTGCAGCCACATTGGTCGGATGTGGCTTATACTAGAGCGGCTTAATTCCCGAAAGACCGGATTACTCGTCACATAACTAAGACTATAAAAAAATCATGACAAGGGAGCATAAAAATATCGGTTTTTTTTTTAAAAAAATTTATAAGCCATTGCCAAATGTTAGGGTTCAAGTCTTTTGGCCCTTTTTTTCCGCTGGGTCAATCTTCTTGCCCCCCTTTTGTGCTCTCTTTATGTAAAATAAATAAATTTTAAATGCACATTTCCAAATTTTCCAATGCCTTCAATCCCAAATTTTCAAACTTTATTTGTGTGGGTGGGTTTAGTTCAACCATATACCCCGCCCCTCCCCACCCACCCCAAAGCTTTTAAAAAATATTTTTAATTTAAATTAAATTAGACTATATTATATTATATTATGTTTTATTTTATTAAAAAGTTATATTGTATTTTTATTTTTTTATGCCTAGATTTGTAGACAATAACAATAATAGTACCGTGTAAAATATGAATTTTTTTTCTTTTGGAGATAAGAAGGAATGATACCACCTAAGCTAAAGGGGTTTGTTGAATGGACAAAAAGACAATCACAAAGCAACAAATTGTGCCAGGCTATGACCGTGGCGGAGAAGAAAGCCATAGCCATATACCTACGGTGCTCTATATTTGTTAGCAAAGTTGTAGGTGGGTGGGAGAAGAACTTGGGGTTTTTTTTTACTTGACATATTCCCACTTGGGAAAACTTAAAATTGTTGGCCTTATTATTCATTACCCTCTAACCATTTCCCAAACAAAACTCCCCCCCCCCCCCCCCCAACCCCCCTCCTCCTTTAAAAACTGAAAAATCTACCAAAAAAAAAAAAAAAAAAAAAAACCCCATAGAAAACACATACACACCATTTAAGTGAAAAAATAAAATAAAATTTCAAAATCCACTCTTCAGTATTTTTTTTAAAACAATTTTGTAGGGAAGCTAAGTTGGTAATCATCCATAAAAAAAGGTTTTGCCAAATTTGGCTATAAATTAATTATGGAGGTGAAAACCCTATGTGAGCATTTCTTCTATATTGTTGGCTAAACTCTTATAGAATGATATTCGGGTACTGGGTCTGGCCAAATTTTCTGGAATTCTTTTTGAAATCTGGCAACAAATAGCGCCCCCCCCCTCCCAAAATAATCCTTTTTTGAAATTTAAAAAGAAGCTAATTATCGAAATTTCGCCCCCCCCAAAAAAAAAAAAAAAAAAAAAAAAACTCCCCACCCCCAAAAAAAGAAGAAAAAGGAAAACATAAACTGACATGATTATACCCGGAGAAGTAGGTAACCGACAGGTAACCGGTGAGTAATAACACTAGCCTTGTGGGAAATGAAATGGAATACCCAGCCCCAAAATACCCGGGGAAGCAGGTAACCTACACGGACCGGCTGCTACAGGTAACCGGCGGGTGATTACACGAGCACTCTAGGGAATGAAACAAAAATTACCCGAATTTAGTATATACCTGGAGAAGTAGCAGCCGACTGTATCTCTGGTAACCGGCGGGTATTATCGCTAGCACGGTGCTAGTAACAAAAAGAAAAAAACATTTACCCGAAGAATAACAGGGGGAGACTTCAGTCGATAACGGACAGGTACCAGTGCCGCTTGATGACCGGCGGGTATAAATCGAGCATCCTTCGAAGAACGACCAGAAAATTAAAAAAACCCGAAGAATAATACCGGCAGGAGTCGGTACCGCACACTGTAACAGGACCGTATGATAACCGGTGGGTATCATTACGAGCGTTTTGGGGAACAATGAGGAAAGAACTAAGATGATAACCGGAGACGCAGGTATACCGACAGGATTCATTTGGCCCTGGTAACCGGTGGGTACTAACACGAGCACTTAGCGTTCTGGGAACAATGAGGGAATCACAGACGCGGAGAAGTCGGCAACAGGCAGGTACCCGTATCGATTGGTATCCGGCTGGTATACCCATGAGCACTAATTCTGCGGACAAAAGACAATTTTACCCGCGCGCACCATACGCGGAGACGCTGGTGACCGACAAGTACCAGTAGCCTACCAGTGACCGGCGGGTATTAACACGAGCTGTCTGCAAGCTCTGTCTGTCTCTCTCTCTTGGAGAAGACGACTCTCTCCTTGTTGCATAAGCTTCTGCGACGGAGCTCTCGCAGATCGAGCTTCTGTAGGGTAGGATTCAGCGCTTGTTCTAGAGCGTGGTAGGAGTAGAAGAAGGATAGCAAGACTCTCTACAGATAGATTTCAGAAGAAAGAATAGTAGCTGGTATTTACAACTTGTTGCAGAGTGTTTTTGTATCATTTTATTTTTTTTGCATCTTTTTTTGCTTCTTGTTCTGAGCACCGGGATCCTAGTCTTCGTCGTGTTTTTTTGTCTTTTGTTTGAGTTTTCTAGGATTTTCGTGTGTAACTCCTGAGGATCTATGTTATTCAGAAATCACGACAATGCTGCACTGAGCTTCTTCTTTTCTCTAGGAATCCAACAACGACAATTGCTGGAGTTGCTGTTGCTTCTGGCGTCGGATTCTTTTGTGGCCGGCTCTGAAGGTCTGTGGCGTGTTGTGGTGGAGACTTTTCTCCGACATTTTTCGACATTTGCGTTGTGCGTAATCTTGAGCTTTCTTTCGTAATTCACGGAGCTAAGAGCTTCCGCTGCTGAGAGAAAGATTTCCTTCTGAAACCAGTTTCTCCAGGATATAAGCATTTCTCTTCTCTTGGAGGTGTTTCCTTTATTACTATGTGCATTCTATAAGGTTAGAAGAACTCTTTTTTCAAGGTTTTTGGTGCGGAATCCGAAGGTTTGCTTGAGATCCCTGAAGCAGAAAGAAAGCAAGAGGGTCAGAAAGTGCTAGGAGAAGAATCTCTTCGAGCTTAAGAGATTGTTCATCTATTCGGAGACTTTGTGAGACTTTTGCAAGCTCTTTCTTTCTCGAGAGGTTGAAGAGATGCGTAATGCTGCTGCGGCGGCAGAGGCGCTTGTTGTTCATTGGCAAGAGCGTTTGTTTGCAATCCTCTAGGGGATTCATTGCGAGAGAGTGACAGAGAAGGTAGGAAGGAAGAGAAGAAGAAAGAAGAAAGGCAATGGGAACTGCGGTGGAAACTATTATGACGACGTGCAGCCCGTTCGTCAGTAGCAAAGGAGGAGGAGGAGGAGGCGGCGGAGGAGCGTGTGGCCACACGGAGATGAAGAACTTGTGCAAGGCAGCGTCAGACACAGCAACAACAACAACAACAACCTCCGCCGCCATAGCCGACATGGTGGAGAATTTGTCGAAATTCACCTTTACGGTACCCGTCACAGTGCAGCAGCCTGAGAAAGAAGGCGGCGAGGAGGAGGAGGAAGAGATTCTGACTAAGTGTGAGTGCTGTGGTCTTGCGGAAGAATGTACATCTGCGTACATTGAACAAACCAAGAAGATCTTTTGCGGCCATTTCGTGTGTGGCTTGTGCTCGGAAGCTGTGAAGGAAGAGAGCAGACGGCTAGGTCCGGAAGCAGGCATGGAAGATGCGCTACTGAGTCACATGAAGGTGTGCATCAAATTCAATACCTTCACTCGAGCAGATCCTGCTGCTCATCTAGCGATGGCGATGCGCCAAATTCTGCGTCGCAGTGTGGAGCTCGGAGATACGCCCAGGCCCAAAGGCCGCCTATGGCAGCGAACCGCTCTCTCCAGGAGTGAAACTTTTACCGTTCGAGGACAACGAAAAAGCTTGCCATGATTCTTTTGCAAGCTTGAGGATCTTCCGAGTCCAACAAGCTCTCTCAATCTTCATGTTCAATTCCTCAAGAGAATGCGTCCCTGGGGCTTCTTTTTCCCGGTGGAGTCTTTTGCAAGCATCGGCAACTTATTGGTCTTTTTTCAGCCTTCATCATAGCTTCATTGCTCTAAATGACGATAAAATCTGACATTGCTTTAGGAGCTTGAAGATCCAAACTGTGCAAGCAGCACAAGATCTCTCGATTGTCCAGACATGGCATCATCATCCTGTGGAAGCTTTCATAAGTGCACAGGGGAAGTTCAAGAACCCTAAACAAAGGTTCTCTGTAGCTGCCTTCTTCTGCAGATCTCATGCTGAAAGGATGTTGTTGCAGGAAGAAATTGTTTGTTTTTCCCACTCTAAAAGTTTGAGAATTTTCAAACTTAATCTTTTCTTAACTCTTGAGCTTTCAATTGCACAGAGCCGCCAAATGTTGTCCAGACCGATTTCTAGATTAGGGTTTTTGGAGAACTGTGTATTCATTTAGATTTGGAGGTTCAAAGTTTAGAGCTCCGCAATGAGGAACATAGTGGGTGGTTGCTTCATTGTATCAAACAAGATGAGATGATTTCCCCACTGAGTACTAGGAAAAGGGATGTCAACTTAGAGGGACAGCCGAAACCAAAACCTTCAGCTGCTGAATTTTTCTTTTGCTTACTCATGAACATTCTCTTGTGAGGCCAGATTTGGGTTCTAGCTATTTGCTTACTCTTTTCAACAGATTTGCTTCTGCTTCCCAGTTGGGTAGTTGGATAGTAACTGTGACATTTTCTTCAACTTTGTAATTGTATATGCTCTTTGAACTTTTTCTTTGAATTGGAGTAGAAAGTTCCCTTCTCTCATCAAGGTCTCTCTGTTAATGACAAAGTGCAAGCTGTGGAGACAAGACTTTTTTGCGAGGTGTGCAATTTGGGGATGTCCTGGGAGTTTGGAGTGGCTTGGAAGGTGCAAGTGTTCTCCAATGATTTGACCTTTCCATGTGTTCTTCAGCAACTCTGATAACTGAAGAAGAACTATGTAGAAATTTTTGCAAGTATTCTTTGATGATTTGACCTTTCATATGTATGTAGCTTCAGCAACTTTGATAGCAGAACTATGTACAGATTCTGCCCACCATAGAAGTAGTAGCATCGATGTAACAACAGAGCTAATCTGTGTATGGCAGCTGTAGATTTTTGTAGGACATTGCCTGTAAAGTGACAGACATCTTCAGGAGAGACATTACATAGAGGCAAGCTTTCAGGTAAAGTGGGCTCAGCACATTGATCCTGAGCTGTACCTTTCACTCAAAAGCAAATTCTATTTGCAAGAACTGAAATCCCATTTTGATTATGGATTGAGTTTGATTTCTGTTCTAAACATCAATACAACTATGTGCAATTGGTGACACACTTGTCCAATTCTATCCATCACTTGTCTTTGATATCTTCAGACTCTTCAATATCTTGTTTGCACTAGTTGAGGTTTTGCCTGCAGCAGGTATTATGACACTCTAGGAGCAGACGTCTACCACCGTACCCAGCAAAAAACTGTGGGCATGATCATCACCACCAGATAAAAAGGGTGAGAGATGGGCATCATGGTACCACTCCCTCTCATAAAAACATGGATTGATGATAATGTGTCTGAATCTTGGTACTGGTTTATAGAGTCTGTTTTGTGCAGGTTTTCGCCAATTTTGTGCAGTTTTTTGCAAGGTCTCTTTTGCCTGTCACCTGTCTCTCCTTTTGAGCTTGTAGTTTCCTCTTTGTGTACCAGACAACTCAAAAAAAGTTGAAATCAAAAAAAGCGAGGGGGAAACCTTATGATGTGGTTGTAAGACTAAGTTGGCAATCTGGGCAATTATCTTATATCCAAATGTTCTCATGAGCTCCACAGAATCAATTGTACATGCTTTTTCTTGTTTTTTTTTCCCCTCACTTTAGAATGCTTGAAGGCTTTTTCTTCTTCTTCTTCTTCTGCCACTGTACACAACAGTAGTAAATGTTTCTGAAGAAAGCAATCAAAAAGGGATTCTTCACTAGTAAGTGTTTTGTGAACAATTGAGAAATAACCAAAAAAGTATTTTTGGAGTTGATCTGTTGGCAAATGGAAAGCCAACTAGAAAGTTGGTAACTGACCTTGGGACTGGGTGCCAGATTCCAGGGACATATGCTATGCTCCAAAGCTATCTGCTAGCCATCATGTGGTTTTACATGGTAAGCAATCCTCAAGCAGAAAGATTTTAAAAACAATGGGGCTCAAATTGCACCTTGTCAGTTCCTTGACTGCATTTCCCTGCACCAAAGTGCAAACTTTATATTGATCCAGGATTTGGGGATAAAACATAGAGAGATCTGGCAAGAGCAAAATATTCCATTTTTGGAATGAAAAGATGAATACATAGATACATAGATTCCTTCACAATATTTTGTTCAAGATATCTGTGCTGAAATTGGGCTGGGAATTTTTCTCTTCCCATTTTTTGAATGGGGGGGGAAGGGGCATGGGGATCCCAGAAGGATCATGAGAGTGCACATTATTCCATTGGGTTTGTTCCAAATGCTGATATTGTGCCTCTGTCATGACCACCCCACCCACCCATGATAGAATGATGCCATTATCAACTTTGTCTTTCACCTTTGAGAAGTGTACTGCAAAGACCCAAGGTCACCCAAGGACGAGGTTCTTACTGAAAGTTAAGAGCTGCTGAATTTTTTTTTGGCAGATGAGATTATCCAAGAAATCACAAGGCGGATCACTAGCAGATCATCTACCTACAAGGCTAAAAGATGGAAAGACCAGAGATACCTCCCAAACAACAGAAGATGCCATTCTTGAAAATGGAAGGCCCTGGCATTTCTGGTAAGTCCAATTCTGCTGTAGAACATGCCATCCAAATACACTAATAAATTTTCAGCAGGTCTTTATGAAGGTCAAACAGTTTGTAGTGTGAGCAAAGGGAGCAATGAAATGCGGTTAAATTTAGAGGTATTGTTCTTCTCCTCCTTTAATACTCTTTTTCATCAATAGAAGTGTGATCACAGATGACTAAACTCTTGTACTTTTATGGCATGTTTGTTCACCAAACAAAGACTGCAAATCTTTCTTTAAAAATCAATCAATAAATTTTTAAAAATTCTGCTAACAACTAACAACTATGCATAATAAATCCACCGCTCAAAAATTATGGGAAAGAGAGATGCAAAGGAAGGAAAAAAAAAGATTGCAAATAATTTGCATTGAAAGCAAGAAGGGGACAAGAGATGTTGAGTGAGGTGGTAGCATTTTGCCAGTTTTTTTTTTTGTTCCTTCTGAAAATCCTTTTTCACTCTTTGAGTTGTGGGTGTTTGTTCATTTGTTTGTTTGTTTTTGCTGCCAAAAGAGATGGTGGATTATGGGACCCAAGAATTTTGTCAGCAATATGTGTGTCTGTGTGTGTATGTGTTTGTTTGTTTTGTGGCTACTTCCACAATAAAAATACAAAAAGTTAGTAAGTAGATTGGAGGTAGTAGTAGGGCTTGTGGGACAACAACACCACAAGTGTGTGACCCAATGCAGAAGAAGGAAGCATCATGGAATACTTATTAGAAACATCAAATTCCTCTTCATTTATTTTTCTTTTCTTGCTGACATATCTGACAAGTAAGAAAGCAACTTGATGAGGGAGCTTACAAACTTTCTTGTCAAAGCTTGGCTGTCTTTTTTTGTCTTCTCTCATAACATCATGGCTGCTACCATACCTGTCATTTGTTGCATCATGGAAAAGAGGACCAAAAGGAACACTAGCTCTTGATTTTTTTTTACTCTCCCTCATTTTATTTTCTTTCTCTCTCTCTCTCTCTCTCTCTCTCTCTCTATTTTTTTTTCCTTTGTTTCTTTTTTGGAGGAGAAAGCATGGATCCAATTTAGATATCTAACAATATCTTCAAGTACCCAAGTACTTATCTCAGTTTTACAATTAATTTAATTACTTTTTTGTGAAAATTTATTATTATTTTCCTCCCATTCTCTTAAGGAGTAGATGTAGTAAATAAGTAATATTTACTCTCCTCTCTTTTCTTAGAAAGGATATTTGCCCTCATAAATAAGATGACCTACAAATACAATAGAATTTTTTTAATTTTTTCCCCCTTTTATGCTTTTTTACAAATGGCATGTAGGTAGTAGGACCAAGGCTGATGATATGAATTGTCATGCTATCACATGCTAGTGAGGATATGGTAGGTTTAAAAGAGGAGTTCAATGATCTCTTATTCTCATTTTCAATTTTTTTTGGGAATACTTTACTTCTATTCTCTCTTATTCTTCCTTCATATGATACATTTTTGAAGAATTCTTGAACCTTGTTGTGGGATATGGATAGACTTGACTCATTTCTAAACATACCTTCCTTTCCCTTTTATTATCTATGTGGTATGGATGCAAAGTAAGTTCTTTGCATTGGATTTCATCTCATAAAAACTGACATAGTTTGCAAGTGAACATGACCTCATGGAATTTTTTTGGGGGCCAGTTAATTGAGACCATATAGATTGGTCTCTTTGTTTATATGGATTTTTATTCACATAATTGTCAACACACCTCTATTGTCAATATGACATGAGAGTAATTGCCTTTCTTTGGGAAAGAAAAATTCCATGTCCTTAGTTAAGGTAGACATGCCTTGAGGCCTTTCCCCCATTAGCCATGGATATAGGGTGCCCTCCGAATACACTATGAAGTTCCTTGGAGTGCTTTGTGTGTCTAAACTTGGTGGTTTTGTGCTACATATATTTGATGTTAAAGATAGGAAATGTTACTGTAATTTGATACTAATGTGATATTAGCATGACATAATTTATTGTTGCAACCTTACTTAGCCTTGGGGGTTGCAACCAAGGTGGAAGAAGTAGCGTGAATTTGTTGCAACCCAAGTCACAAAAACTTGTCACTAGAGGAAAGCACCAGGACTCATATTTATGTTCAAAACAAGAGGCTGGCCCACATACTGGCTATTATGCCCTTTAAATGACATCCATAAGGATGATACATCATTCAACATACTAAACTGGAAACACATGGTGGTGAAGCCCAAGTGGATCCTTGGAAATGCTGCCCCTCAAGGCTGCTACTTTTTGAAAACTTTAGTGCATGATACCCATTAGATACCCGCCGGGTAGGAACATTTAAAAAACAAACAAAAAGTAGCTTTTCATTTTATGAAAGATTCCTAACAAAGCTTGCTTTAACACCCCATATATATATATCCCTTTGTTGAACTATAAGAAATCAATCAAACGTACACTTAAATTAACGTTGGATACCAACCCTAACTTGAGGTCAAAGTGGAAAAAAAAGAGTACCCATGTACACTTTCAAACAGAGATGCAATTGAAAAAGGAGCTTTGAGAAAATCAGATGAGGAATATGGGGAAGTTGTGTAGCAAGCCACAAATTGTTCTTGGGAGTGTTACAAAATGATGATGCCCTAGGTGAGCCCGACAAAAAGCTGAAATCCTTAATGAATGCACAGCTATATACATTCATTCATGTAGCATTTTGTAAGAATTGCTTTCAAAGGAAGGCAATGAATGATGAGGGAGGGCCCTACAAGAGGTGCATTGTGCAAGGGCAGCAAACTCAAGTAGAAATAGAAATATAAAAATACATGATGTACTTACTACCTCTTCATGATATTGGTCTGTCATTGAGGGGAGTGTGCAAGAGCAGCAAGACAGGGCTAAAAAAATTGGTTCTAACTTCTCTTTACCTTTGGATGATATCAATGATCTCTAAGGTGTGAAGCTCACTTGGAATAAGTTTGGGGGGTATGAAAGTGAGCTGCAAAATTATCATCCCATTGCACTCAACTACACACCCACCCATTTCACCAGGTGGTGCTTTCACTTGAGGCCAGTGTTTTAATTTTCTGGCGAAAAATAGCCAAATTTCTACTTTAAAAAAAGGGCAGCTACTCATACAAAGGAAAAGGGAGGGGGGGAGGGGGGATCATGAAAGTTCGCTGGAAAACATCTGGCTCTACATGTGATGGGCCAGATTGCACTGCATCAGTGGTCCCAATTCACCAACCTAAACCCTAAACCCTTTTAGGGTGTTGCCAAGTAGTGATGACAACAACTATTGATCTCGCCAACAAGCGAGATCTCAACCATCCAAAGAGCCGAGTTGTGAGGAAGTTGTCTTCCTCCTCGCTAGCTTGTTTTGCAGAAGAGTTGCAACAATTCGCCAATAGGAGTTCTCGCTAGTTTTTTGTTTTTGCCAAGTCTTTCCTTTAGTGTATGCACTATTGCTAGAGCCTTGTTTCTGCTCGCCAAGAGGGTGGGTCTTCATTGTGGTGGATGAGATGTTTCTTCAATGTGCATGAAGACAACAAAGTTTCGTTTATGTTGTTTGGAGTTGACATTGATGTTTGTCTTGAAGCTCTTGCCAGTAGAGGGAATACTTCTTCCTCCAAACCTATTGTCTTTATTTGTTGAAGTCCTTTTGTGCATTGTGTATTGAATTGTCGAGGCATTTTTTTACTTCATTACAATATGTAGGACAAAGGTCCATTGTAAGCATGGTGAGCATCATTAGTTTCAAAACACCTTGGTGTGATTGTGTTTTTCAATGAAACTTGTTTGAGATTTGTCACGCATCACAGTCCTACATAATCCCGAGAACATTGATGTGAGACTGTTGTCAAAATCTACATCAATTCTCCATGGGAGGTGTTAGGTGAATAGGATTTTGTATTTTAAATTATATAGGATTATTCATTTGTGTTTTTGTGATTTTCAATCGATCATTGGTCTAAACTCTAGAATCCACCATTGCAACTTGTAAGGGACTATGAGCAAGTGAACATTGAAGGGACTCGGTACGGAATCGGGATTCAAGAATTAAGGTGTGCTGAATTCACCACATTTGCACTTTTTTCAGTTTGGGTAAGCATTCTAGACTTCCCCCCCGCCCCCCCCCCTCCCCCTAATATTTTCATATGATGTCAATTTGTTGGTTTCTTGTTAGAATGATGTAATTTTTTTTGGTTTGAATAAATGCAATCTACACACTATATTATCCACTCATTGCAAAATTGATTTTTGTTTCTCTTATGTGTGCTCTAGATTTTAAAAATTTAGACTCCAAAGGTGCAATTTAAAGTTCCACAAAAAGTTTAAAACCCAATTTAAATTCAGTTTGGGTTAACATTATACCCCCCCCCCCCCCCTCGTTTTTTTTCACATGTTGTTGGTTGTTGGTTATTTGTCAAATTGATATAACTTCTATTGGTTTATGTTTATGCAATTTGCACATTGCATTTAATTTTTTTTTCAAATCAATTCTTCAGCTTCTCTTTTAAGTTTTTTAGATTGTGAAGGTTCAAACTCTAAAGGTGCAATTTATGGTTCCACAAAAAGTCCAAAACCCAATTCAAGGTTTGATAATGACTCTTCAATTGCCATAGTCTTACAAGTTCAAGTTCTTTTATTCTAGTAAGATCATCTTCTATTTAACGATTATAATGGTGTTTTTTCTTCTCATGGTCCTTTTACATCATCCCCTCCACTATTTTTTCTTGGTACTTTTGATCTATCAAACCTAGATAATACCAATGTTATGTTTTTTGGAGAATGTGCCATCCCCCCTGAAAAAAGTATGTTTAATGTCCACCCTCTTGAGGGTCTACATAGTATCAAGTCAAAACTAAGAGTCAAGAAATGGAAAGATTATACAACCATAAAATTTCAAGATTCCTGGGCTATTAAACTTCCTTCGGCAAAATTATGTGTATGGTTAGATGGCAATCCACACACTATGAAATGCAAAATTTGTACTGAGGTGGAAAGGAAAGATAATGTGTTATATGCTAAATGGGATTGTTTGGTTAAACATGCAGGTCATAGAAAGGTTGCAAAGGACTTAAGGACACTATGGTTAGGGTAGCAAAAAAGGAAAAGAGAACTTAAGGATTTTTTCAAGCTATTTTTTACAAATAACATTTACATGAAACAAATTTAAGTGAAAAAAATTGAATAGTCCAATATAAGATAATTCATGTGTTATTGTTGATTTTTCACAATCATACATAATTGTGTATGAATATTCTAGTTTAATGCCATAAATGTAAAAAATCCCAAATTGAATTTCAATGGACAACCAAACTTGTTTTTTTGCATGTTTATTTCTTTCACATGTGACCAGCATCTAAAGCTAGACATTTTGAACCCATTGAACATAATTTTTTTATCAAATGGTTTTTTAAATGAGTCCTTTGCCTTGTAGCCCTTTCTTTCAAAATTTCAAGACTTTGAAATTTTTGAATGATTTGGTTTTTCATCAAGTTCATCCAATGAACATGTACTTTCATAGAAGGGGGCATGTTTTTGTTGTATAAAAAATTTGAAATCAATTATATGATTGTATGCCTTCCTTTTGAATACTTTTTTTTTAAATGTACTTTAGACACTTAATTATTTTAATTTACAAGACTCAAATGGACATTAACATAATATCTAAATTATTTCTAAATATTTCTATTAATTTAAGAAGACATCATTTTATCTATTAGCATACAAAAATCCATTACAATTATAATAATGTAATATATTAAAAAATCTAAAGTTGTCCTTTGTAAACCTTTTTTAGTTAGATATACACTCCTTTTTGGTACCTCAATCGTGAATGGACTTTCTAAGGTTTGCAGGCATGCCAAAAACCAAAAGTTGTTTGGTTCTTATGGTCGTAAATCTATTTTTATTCAAGTTGCACATGATGTGGCTAAAGAGAATGCAAAAAAAAGTGGTCCAATTTGCCACCATGTTGCATTTGTTGCAGCAAGGACATCCTATGTTGGAATATGAAGCATTAACGCCTTTGTTTAAATTCCTACGTGTCAAAAAACAACAAGAAACATTGGAGTGATAACTCTAGTTGAACAATGGCAAAGTTCATACATCAAGAGGTTTTGAAGGTAACCAAGGCAACAATGGGGGTTGTTTGTTATGTGGCTTTTAGTTGTGATGAAATTTCTACAATGGATAGCCAATCTTGGTTATCTATGCACTATTATGTAATGCATAATTGGGTAAGGATTCCAATTTTGATTTTTTTGGACCGAGTTGTTGAGAGATTAGGGAGTGATAATTTGACCAAGGTTATTATGAAGGCTTTGATGATAGGTGGTGGTGTGTTAAGAGACCAAATTGCCCAAAAGTTGATTTGCTTTGTGGTAGATGGTGTTAATGTATTTCAAGGCGCCAATAGTGGTGTTACAAAACAAATGAAGCAAAATTATGCTCCTCATTCTATTAAGGTCCATTGTATGGTCCACTGCACCAATTTGGTAGTGCAAACTTTATTAGGACTGCCTCTTATGATCCAACTTGAATATTTGTTGCAAGCCTTGCATTCATACTTTGCCCATTCACCTAAAAGGCATTTGGAGTTCACAAAACTTGCAAAATTCATGTAAACAAAGGGAAATAAAATCCTCCGAAATGTGAAAACCAAATAAATTTCTATGTTGAGCCCTACAAAGGTAATGATGGCAAAATATAAAACTTTGTTGGTGAAGATGGCTTAGACAATCCTACCAATTAACAAACCAAGCTGAATTATGAAAACTTGTGTGATTTCCAAGTTTTGTTTAGGCTTGCTTGCATCCTTCCATTGTTGGACTTTATCCATGCCCTCATTAAATTTGCACAAACGAGGGATGTCTATGTGTGTGATCTAGTAATAACTATTAAGGTATGTCAAGGTGACATCTACATGATGTATTGTGATCAAACCTCCAAGTTCACAACAGACAACTTTTGGGCTTTCAAATCATTGTTGGAGTTCAAGCATGAGAACATCTAGATGTGGTGGGTACTTGATTTGAATTATGGTGTTTAGCATTTGGTCTTTTAAGCAAATGACAAACATATCTAGGTAGTGCATCAAGATTTGGAGATTTGTTTTCCATCATACGTGACAAAAGATGTTTTTGTTGTTGTTGAATCACGCGTGAAAAACCAATGCAAACGTAATGCCCTAAAACACTTCCATTCTTTTTATGTTTTTTTTTTGTTGATTTTTCTCATTATTTTTTCCATGCTTATGTAAATCTATGGTTTTTGTGTGGTTTGGTAGGAGTAGCATAAAATTTGATGAAGGAGTTGGAAATTAGGTTTTCAACCCATGGTGTCATGAATGCTCTTGGGATTGTGTATCCCTAATATCGGTTGCAACCAACTTTGATGCATATTTTGCCAATCACTTTTAGGTTCTTAAAACAACTTGCTATTATGGCAAAATAATGTGCAAAAGGTTCAAGTGTAAGAGTTTTTGAATGTTGCCGATCTTGACTATTAACAAGGCATGTTGAAGCTCACAATGAGGTCAAATGCAATAGCTTGTATGATGCCCCCTTTTGACATTAATCCATTAGCAAAAATGTGGTGCCTTGTGACAACATCTTGAATATTGGTTTCCACTTCCTTGAGTATGTCAAATTGGTAGAACTGGCCATGGTTTAGATAATAGGCAACAAGGACATGGAGGATGAGAGATGCTTCTCAACTTTGGCTTTTACTAAATCAAAGCTCCGTAACAAGCTCACTACTCATCTCCCAATTGTTGTGCCTATGTTTGCACAACAATTTTACACTTTGGAGAACTTCCCATATGCATTAAATAGTGGATAACAACACAACATCACTACTATTTTGATGGTTAAAGTGTAGTTGTTTTGTGGAGTTACTAATAGTGTTTCTACAATGGCAAAATCTTTTGTGGTTTGTCAAATTATAGGCTATGTTTATGTGAAGGCAAAAGTTTTTTGGCCCTTCTTAATGTGTCATTCCGTTTGCTAAATTTGATGGTTATTTTATAAGTCTATTAATTTTCTAGACTCCAATTGCAATTGTTTTCTCTTCTTGAATTAATTTATGAACTTGGAGTTGTATGTTAACTTGATTCACACTGTAGGTCACTTGTGCTGGAAAGGCCAACTTTAGGTGTTTAATCCCCCTACAATTGCTTGTGTTCACTAATGTTAGGATTTACTTTTAATGCAAACAAATGAATTAATATTTTTGAAAATCTTACCTTCTACGCCAAATAGTTGCTAGAAAACTTTATGTTCATTAAATCTAGCCAACTTTTTAAACCCTATTGGACCCCTTCACAAAATTGTTGGGTTAAAAAAGTTGCCATGATAGCCATGATAGGGGTCCAATAGGGCTAAAACTTTTACCAATTGTTTTAATTTTTTATATAAAAAAAGGCATATTTTAAAAGATTTTTTCTAGAAATTTCTAAGCATATTTTTTGAGAATTTATTTGGCAATTTCTATTTATTTTTGGTATAGGCTTTCTGTGATAATTACAAATTGAAAGTGGATTTGGTGGAACATTTGTGCACCTGAAAAAACTTGAACATTGAATAAATTAAAATGGTTGCATTGTTGAATTTTCTTATTTTGGAATTTCAACATTGCTTACATTATTTCAATTTTGTAATTTTTGTGTATGCATGTTACAGTATATGAATTCCACCATTCTTTGTGCATGTCCCAAAAATGATTTAAAACTTTTGTGATGTTGCACATAGACAATTACAAAATGTGTTAAGGTTTTAGAGTTCGTAACGTTACACATAAAAAATTTAAAGGTTATGCAATGGGGTTTGTAAGTGAATTGACGAAGTGGGGATACATGTGAATAGCTTTGTAAGGGGGATCATGAAGGTTTTTTAAGGGCTCAAGATGGTTATTAAAGGGTTCATCATTGTTGTTGTTGATTGAAAATGGAGCTTGGGAGTCCCATGGGGGGGGGAGGTCTATTTTATGTGTTTCATTATCATCATTAGTGATGAAAATTTGGTTCTTTTTTTGGGGGCTTGGAACTTGTTGCTTTTTATGGAACAGTAATAAAGGATCTACTTTCACCCTTGCCAAATCTTGAAGTTCTAAGCTTTTAAGTCATTTTTTTCTCAATGCATCAATTTTTTTGCAAACCTCCATGATGATAGATATTGTGCCCAACCATCACCAAGTTTCATTAGTCCTCTACAATACCTTACATTGTGCACCAAGTTAAAGGGCTTGGTTGAAAAAATCATGAGGCCTCATATAAAAATGAAGTTTTTGGTCATTGGTGGGGAAGCTCATGTTTTCATGTAAATTGCCTTAGCAAAATGGTGTCAAGAGATTCTAGTTGGCCATATGGTTAATTTGTAGTTAATTAGGTTTAAATTGGATTAATTAGGGTAAACCAAATTAATGATCAAGTTAGTTGTGTACTAGTTTTAGTGTGAACATGTTCAAGATATTCTACAATTTTTGGTATAAAACCCAAAAGTTGGGGTCTCAAATCCCTTTTGGAAATTTGAGATTCTAAGATCACTCTTGTGTGTTTTTCAAATTTTTATGTATGCTTATGCATTTTTTCTTTGTAAAGGTGGTTTTATGTGTTTTTAGGGCTTGGATTCCTATGTTTTGTTTCATGTTTGTAAGTGAGCTCATGTTTTGGTTGGGTTATGGTGTGCAAGGTATGAGGGTTGTTGTTATTTGATGTATTATTAGTGGATACCCCCAAGTGTAAATGTTAATGTGGTATCACACCACAATGGGTTTCCCATTCTAAGGGCATTTGGAGCATGTTGTTGGAAATGTTGTTATGTCCATTGCTTAATCTTGCCCATTAAATAGATACAATCTTGTTCCAAAATTTGCAAAGAAGTTGATTCATTGATTAACCCTAAAAGCTTAAGCCATTGCAAGGTAGTTTTCATTACCAAAAGAGCCCCAAACATATTTATTTATGGATTTATGCACAAATTAAGAGATATGAGGAATGCACCATTGCATTTGAAGATTTAAATGCAAAGAACAAGTTGCAAACATTTGGAGCATTTGATAAACATATGAAGAAGATTGGGCATTTAGAATGCACCAATCTAAAAGGAGGCAACTTTTGCTTGTAATTAGAACAAAACTTTGATTGCCTCAAAAATAAAAAGAATGAAACATTATCCATGCAACCAAGGTTCAAAACAAAAGGTTCCATCTTATTTATCCCATGCTTCAATTCCAATTCATGCGGGGTTACAATGAGTAAGATCAAACACTACCAATGAATGAAGGTCATGTAATTTGATGCTAGAAAAAAAAATCCCATGTTGCACAACAACTACCATGTTAGCAACACCAAACTCATTATTGTCCAACAAACAAACATGATTGACTACACACCACCTATTAAATTGCAATAGGGGGCTAGGTTGGGAAGGCTCATCAGGTGAATTCTGACCCTTGGGCAACCATGCTTACATGTGGGAAAATGGTTGCATGGGAACTTTTTTTGACAAACCCCCCACTCGCCCCCCTCCCCCCCCCCCACCAAACACTTAAATATGTGCCATTTGGACTTGTTTAAATTTCCTTAAAAATCCCTAGGTCTGGCCTAATAGGCATTTAAGGTTACTCAAGTTAAATAACAAAGTTTGTTCAAGGCACTTGTCCATCACATAAGGTGCATTCACACCTAATGTTAAGTCAGTATTAAGTGAAAATCTAGGTGGCATCTTAGGTGGCACCCAATGTTAAATGGGTGATTGATTATCTTATATTAAGTGAACGTTAACTTAACATAAAAATCTTTGTGATAAATAGGTTTAGGTTCTAAATGACTAGCTTGGTGTTAGGGGACTTAATACTAGACTCCTTAACACCAAGTGTGAAAGCACCTTTAGGTTCTTTGAAAGCTAATTCTGTGCAAATTTTCTGTTGCAAAAAGATACATATCTAGATCCAGATCTGGTTATACCAGATTACAATATCTGTGATCTAATCCTTTGAACTGACACTCCTGTGAACACAAACAACACAACTTCAACATTTTCTTTGTACTGCAAGATTTCTGTAGCCTCTTGTATGTGTAGCAGGTTTGCAAGATGAAGCAGAAGTTTGAACAACCACAATGTTGTTGTTGTTGTTGTTGTTCTTCTTCTTCTTCTTCTTCTTCGATTTCTGCACAAATGCCATTTGGCCCAAGATCCCACCCAAGTATGTTCATAGGCAGATTGTGTAGCAGGAATGCTTTCAGTGTGAAGAGTCTGGCTCAGAGACCCAAAAAGACAAGAGAAAGGACTTGCAGTACCACAGTTGTTTTTCTGGACCCACTACTAATAACTCCATATATCACTTCCATTTTGTGACAAAACATTATCCTTGTGACAGACACACAACTAAAACAAAGGATGGGGCCACTTCAAACTGGCCCACAAGATGCTCAGGTCCAAGGCTGTTTGAGAACATCATCAACATCCTACAAACCTTCCTACTTGCCCCCTCATTCTACCTAGGTAGTTTACTACCTATATGTAAGAGGGTATTGTGTAGGTAGGTTAGTAGGTAAGGCAATTGATGGTTACTAGGTAGGTAGGTAAGTAGGTAGGTAGGTAGATGCATGTGGATGGTTAGGACCAATGTTGGGTGATTCTTAGAATTAGGGACAGATACCCACGGGTAATCGACTCGAGTTTTGAAATTGCCATATTTAAGACAATAGTGTCCTGCAAGTTGCGAAAATATAACAGGATTCTTAATTTTAAAAATTTCCTCTCATATTGTAGCCAAATTTGGCTAATACCTCTTCTGCATGATCACCAGTGTGGCTACATCAGAAAATTGGAAAAAAAAAGAAAAAAGAAAGGAAAATTCCAGGCTTGTAAGTAAGCATAAATGCTGGCCATTTACCTTACTTCGTCTTCAATGAAATTGTTTTCCATAAACCCACATCAGCTGAGTGGCAAAGAGTTTGAAAGCTTGCAAAGTTTTTAAACATGTCGTTAGTTGTTAGTTCCTCTGAGTTGCTTTGTGTGTGTGTGAAGTGAGTTCCAAAACTATTGAGTTCCAAAACTATTGTAGCTACTCTATTGTATTCCAAGAGCATGCTTGTAGATTAGCCCTTGTAAGAAACTCACAATAGGAAAAAAATTGGTAATAGTTTTGAGGGTTGTATTTTCCAAAAGAAACTCTAGAAGGACAAATACCATCTTAAGTCTATTTCTAGAATGCCCTCGACCTTGGGCATTAATCTTACATGTTTAGCTCTCTCTCTCTCCAGCACATTTCATCATATTGGGCTTCTTTTGTTGGCCTTTGCCTTGGTAGGCAAGGATATTGTGTTTTGATTCATTATAGAGTATAATACTAGTAGCTTCATGGATTTCGGCACCTAGGTAATAATTATAGGTCTATTTTTTTTCGATATGAAGATTTTTAAAAGATGATATTTTGGCTTGTGTCGAAACTTGAGATTAGTTAATATAGAGTTATGATATCTTGAAAGATTTTGGTTTTTTTTAGAGGATTTTTTTTGGAAGATTACATTTTTGCATGGTGAATTATTCGAGTTCCCATAATTCTTCTTTTGCCTTGAAATAAGTTTTTAATGTAAATGGCAAGGCCAAAGTGCAACACACCCCTTGTTCATATTCGGTTGGACCCTATGTCAAAACACATTATGCATTTGTAATTAACCAGTGTTGGCCAGTTCTGGTTGTGGTTGCCATGCTGATTCTGGGAATTTGAGAGATAATATTTTGGCTTGTGTTGAAACTTGAGATTAGTTATCGAGTTACAATATCTGGAAGCATTTTGGTGTTCTTTTGGAGGATTTTTTTGAAAACTATATTTTTGCATGGTGAAATATTTGAGTTTCCGTAATTTCTCCTTTTGCCTTAAGATACATTTTAATAATGTAAATGGCAAGGCCACAATGTGACATCCAACAATCTTCAAGCTCCTAAAAAATGTAAGCTGCTGGTGGAACTAAAGGCCTTTGGTAATAATAGCTCATTTTTAAGGTTTAATAAATCCAAAACAAATATTGGCAATTTAGAAGAAATTTAAAGACTTTGGCCACAAAAAGATTCCTAAAACATCAAGATGCCCTCTTTTCATCCATATCGAGAGCAAGTTACGAAAAACTTCATCCAAGTATTGAAGTGTTGTGGAAAGATTGGGCCAATGAGAGCCCAGGGTGGTACCTTGTGCTGACTAGTAGGTTGCTAATGAAACAGAGGCCAAAAGGTTTAGGGTTGTAACTCGCAATCTGACAGCCAATCAGAGCATCAAGATCCTCACAAGGGATGGTTAATATGCTATTATGACCACTACAATCATGCGCTCTTATAATGGTGCATTCACACTTGATGTTAAAGTCATTGTTAAATGAAAATCTATGTGGCATCCTAGGTGTCACCCGATGTTCAATGGGTGATATAGCGTATTGTTAAGTGAATGTTAGCTTAACATAAAATGTTCATGGTAAAGTAGGTGTAAGTCCTAAATGACTAGCATGGTGTTACGGGGGACTCAACACTAGAGTCCCTAACACCAAGTGCGAATGCGCCTTTAGTATAAGATTGATAGACAAAGGTGGAATAAAACTTAGCTGGAAATGACAACTACAACAGAATGTGGTTTTTCCTACAGCACTAGGCCATGGCTCACGACACATATGAGGTAGACCTCATGGCATCCTTTCAACCATGTGCATACAAACAAACTGTATGAATCAGTTGAGGATTTGTGAAGCAGAATGTAATAGCCAAACTGATTGATTGATAAGCAATGTACATTGTCTTGGAACAACAACAAAAAGTTTTGGAGGACTATTGTGAGGTGTGATGAACTCTCGGTTTTGAAGGCTGTTAGAATGTACATAAGATGAAAAAGAAATACTCAGAACTGAATACAGAGCATATTATTGTATTGCAGGAAATGAATCCATGGCTGTAGCTCTTCATGTTACAACCAGCACACACACAAATTCCCACAAGGAAATCAGTATAATGATGTAATACTCAAATTACAATGCTGCAAAGTTCAAGAACAGAATTCAAATTGGCTCCCTCCAAGAAAATCAGACACCGAACATCAACAACATACTCCCTTAAAAAGCCTTGACGATCCAAGCCTTCTGACACTCTGCACTGCTCCATCACATCCCTTTCACTCACAAGAAAACGAGGATCAGCTCCACTTCAGAGCTTGGCATTCCTCCACAAAGTCACAACAATCTCACCTACTTCAACATTTAAAAGTAAAAACCAGCCGTCTCTTTCAGTCCTTATCCTGGTTGATCCCAACGTTACCATCAAAAACTTTCAGGTCTTAGTGATACCCAAATCATCAAAGAAGAATACATAATCATGCCAATAGCAATTGAGTATACACTATGTTATCCCAGTTCATCCCAACATTAGAATAAAAAACTTTCGGGTCTTGGGTACTACCCAAGTCACCAGCAAATAGCAAGGCCAAGAAATTCTATAGGCTTGCAACAAGATAGTAACCATGTCTACCACCAGAAAATAAACCACATGCAAAAACACACAATTGCAGCTACATCGAATGTCAAATTCTTCTTTCTGCATGCTAGATTGATGGACCATCTGAAACAACCAAAGCTCATCAGAATAAAAATTTATGAAAAAACTGCAACAATGTATAGAGAATCTATATAAGGAGATTTACTGAATATGGTCGATGAATTGATTACACTTGTGGGCACAATGAGTGCTTAGATGTTGGCTGTAGCTATAACCTTGATGCAAAACCTTGACATTCTATGGAAGAGCTATTTAACTTAACCCTAATTTACTGCCAAGATGGCAGTAAATATTCATTCCCCTCTACAGAAACAAGGCACTCCACACAGCACTGTTGCCTTCTCCACATCTTTGATGAACATATTTCAACCTTTCTACAGACTTGCAAATGCCACTGCATGTCCAGTTAAATAAGGCCACAGACGCATGTCCAGTTAAATGAGGCCACAGACACATCTCCAGTTAAATGAGGCCACGGACACATCTCCAGCTTGAGCCTTCCACTTGCAATCAGGAGGTGTGCTACGACAGATGCTCTGTGGTCATTGATGTGGTCAACATCCAACCAATAATCCATGCCCCCAGTGAAACATCTTCATTTGCATACCTGTGAAGCAGATGTTGGTTGACTGAGATGTATGTTGCCAAATCCTTTGAAATGGCATAGATCTGTCCAGTTGCATATCTGAAGTTTACTTGTTACCCTCTTCCCCAAATTTCCAGTACTCAGGTTCATGGTACTTAACCCCTTTCTGTGCCAGAACTGGATCAGACTTTATGCACCCAATGTAAACATAGGGCTTGGAGTGGTGCTGTGCAAGAGTTGTCCCAAGCCTCCCTAGATTCACATGGACATCAACTTTTACATAGAAATCTGCATCCCACTTGCTGACTGCAGTTGCAAAGTAGACCTTTGTTTTCATGGAAAGCTCATGGTAACCTTCCACATGGTCAAGATGCATGAAGTCCAAATGTTGTGCATCCTCTGCCTCAATTATACAGTCAAGAATCCCACCAAGCGTTGCACTGTGCCCAATCACAAACCAGATGACAATTCCCTTCTCCTTCTCCAATTGCTTCAGGTTTTCACCTTGTGGCATCCAAGACTCCTGCACTGAGTCACGTTTCTTCCGGCTGCTGAAGGCAGTGTTGATTCCTATAACTATGAATGCTTTCTGTGCCTGACCTTCAACTGGCTCACCAACAGAACTTTCCAGCTCTGGGGAATACTGGTTAACCTTGGTGATTGCTGTGCTCTGGCCACAGCTGGCTCCATCTCCAGAGATGATATAGTCTTGTCCAATGTCTGGATCACTTCATGTGTTTTTGTAACTTCATCAAGTGATGCTTTCTGTGATGAATCTCATCTCCTCCACCACTGATAACCATGTATTATTGATGTTGGCAACAAAATAAGATGTTGTTGCAACATCATAACATTATGCACATGGTGGTTTGCGTAACTTATTGATGTTGCTCCACATAATGGTATTGATGTATTGTGATCCCTGATTACAGCTAGTCTATAATTAATGTATGCACATCCCATCTTTGGGAATACGCCACTAAACAACTTTGACATCTTTTGGAATACGCCACTAGATAACCTTGACATCTTTGGGACTATGCCACTAAACAACCTTGACATCTAATGGGTTCAATCCTAGTGGCCCATTACTAGCATCCTTGAGTAACTATTGGTTTGGTTATAACAAAGTGTGTCAAACTTGATGGATGTAGTGGCTACGTGATGCTTGGAATTTAGTCAATGTGACCAATGGTGGTTTGAGATCTTATGTGAAATCTTGAATGATCTTGTGTGACCTTGACATTGCCAATTTGCCACTCAAAGGTTTGTGTTGATCATGTTACCTTCCAATAATTCAAACCCATTTGAAAGGCCTGAAAATCCAACCAACATTGTGGACTTTTGGATTTTCTTATTTGTTCCCCAATAAATTTCACTAGTAGTGAAGTTTCATAATTGACTCTTGTTTACCATTTTGGTTAGTAATATGTTATTTCCTTCTAGAAATCCAAAATAATCCCTAACAGGTATAACATTGCTCCCCTAGCCAAAAGACTTAGCATGTGCAACCACTATTCAAGCTCACATTGTGACATAATTTATTGGTTTGTTAGGATTAACATGGATCACAAAAAAAATTATTGATTAATTGTTGAACCTTTTTCAATACACACATAGACATCAAAATGTAATATGGCTATGGTTCAAAATTGGTGTTGGTCAATCAAAAATTGTTTATTACCACCTTGCTTAACATCAAAAGTTGAACACAATGTGAGTCTAACAATACCTTCTTGGGTCACTATTGATGTGGCAATGCCCCTTTGAACTAAAAAGCTCCATTTTCATTAATCACCACCACAACCTTGGGAATAACCCTTGTACTCAATCAATGGTGGGACATGTAAGAAGGTCTTGAAGTTTGGCCACAACACCATGCCAAGATTCTAAGGGAACCTTGACCACCTTTTTTCAGTTGACTTCAAAAATATGTTAACAAAACCTAGTTGGTTCAATAATTGGAACATGCTTTCCAAAGTTGATTATGTGAGTTGAAGAAACATCGCATCCCAAACCTAACACTTAAACTCTTAGTTCAAAATCTCATGTTAAATTTTTTAAGTGAACCTATTTTTAAGTTTGAAAAATCCCCCCAAATGAAGTTGGTGATAGTGTGGGTGATTTGAATCTTACCCCTTGCTTAATAAAAACCATTAATCTTATTGAATTATTCCTTGTTTTGGAATCCTATGTCATCTTTGTGGTGAACCTTAACCTTAACCCTAAACTAGGATGTTGAAGCTATTGGTTTACTTTAATCCTAACTTATTGCACTTACACCCACAAAAACATTTCACAAGGCCAACAAAATTTTAACATATTATGAACACAATGAAGGTGGTGTATTGGCCATCAACCCAATTTCATCACCACAAACAATAAACCAAACAACTAGTGATCAAATTTGGAATATCTATAATAGCACCAATATTCACAACTTCACCCATCTCACTAATTCCTAACCTTATTTAGGGAAAATACAAAAGTGGAACTTGGCTTGAAACCCCCCAATGTGATAATTGGTGTCTTGGCAATTTGTCACAAGACAAAAACTATTTACATGGTATTTAAAATTCATGTCATGAAACTTCAAATTTGGAATTCTAAGGCCAACCTCAAGTTATGTGAAATTGTGTTCTAAAATTTCATTCTAGAATCTTAAATCCAACCTCACAGTATATGAAATTCATGTTTCAAAATTTCATTCTAGACTATGAAACTTAGCCATGGCCAACATTTTTTCAAATTAAGGTTAAAACACATGTGCACCCCCTAAATAACACAAAGTGGGAATGGAGTTTATGTAATACGATTCCCGTTTTTGTGATTTGATTTTGCATAAGAATCATGACAATAACTTTAAAATCCTCCATGTTTGTTAATGGTGTGGCATTTCACCATTCGTAGGTTACAAGAATGGGCATTTACCAACCCAAGAAATTGGTATTGAAAACTTGCCAAAAATTGATTCCAAACAAAACCACCTTTTTGCACATGTGAAAAAACCTCAAATTTTTTTGTCTCCAAACAACTTGAAATTGCCCACATGGTTAGTACTTATCCCTAGAAATTCATTGACATGGACAACACTCAAATTTTGCCTTTGTATACATGAGATGTGAATTGCAAAAAAATATGAAATCAATCCAAATTGGAAAATAAACCTTCATACTCCCAAAAATATTAACTTCAAAATCTCTACAACTTCACATGCACATAACCTTTGTCTCAAACACTCACTAACACAAACCATACCTCAATTGGATTCCATATGTGGAAGATATGGATTTTTGAAAAAAAAAATTCCAATGAGTTCCAAAATAATATTTGAATTCAATCTTTTTTTACTATTTGGTTATAGGATGTACAATGTTTGAAAATCATTTGGTCATAGGGGTCAATGTGCTTCATCTATGATTTTAAGTAAGTTGTTTGACAAATAACCCACCCCTACACTCACCAACCCTTTTGTTTGGTTACAAGCATGGATGAAAAATGTGAGTTGACCAAGAAAACATCAAAATTATGGATGAAAGCCCTTTTACATGGATGAAAAGTTGAAAAAAAAAAAACTTAAAATTCCAAAAGAAGAAGAAGACATTTAACAACTTTTGATTAATGTCAAACTTGTTTTCTAGATTTGAAATTTTAATAAAAAAAACAATAAAAAGGGAGGTTTGGATTGGAACTCCCTTTATACCTTATTTCAAGGTTAAGCAAGAACCTTTCAAACCTTTCATTAATCTCAAACTTAAAAGGTTCAAGGAGAAGGTTGAAGCTTTTGATGATGGTGCTAAAATTTGGAGCCTTTGTTTTTTGTTCGATTGTTGTTGTTGTGGGTAACACAATGACAACAACGAGATGACAAGGAGGAGGGGGTCTTCCCCATCCCTCCTCTAGTTGCTTGTTGAAAACACCAACCTTAAAAGTTTAGAGCTCTTGGCAATTGTGGCAACAAGGGTGTTCTCTATTGTTGCCACCATTGAATTCCTAGATGGTGATGACATAGAGGCATCGGGAGAAAGAAATACAAAGAGAAAAAAAGGAAAGGAAAAAAAGGAAAAGAAAGGGTGGGTGCTATGACAAAAACATGATTCTTCCTTTTGTGTTTTGGAAGTTTTTTTTCCACAACTTTAAGGTACCTAGGCCTTATTTGGCATCAATACCCAAAACCGTTTTTACACCAAAAATCATTGCAAAATCACAAACTGTTCAAGCAAGAAAAATTGAAACAAAAAATGCCCTTCCAAACTATAACTTTTATCAATTGCAACAGATCAAACAAAATGCAAACCTTTTCAAAACACAACTATATGACACTTACAACTAACAAATGTAGTGCAATCATGTAACAAACATGAATCCAAGCCTTAAAAAACACGCGAAGAAAACCACACAAATCGTGTCATAAACAACTTGTATAAAAATTCATAAAAAAATATAAAAACATAATTTGTTGTTCTAAAATTCAAATCACCTCAAATCATACAATTTGAAATTATATTCCATACAAATATCTTGAATTGTATTCACACTAGAATTTATTCCAAACTAACTTACCTTAGTTTACCTATAGTAACTAAGATGTAAACATGTAACAAACAAAAAAACTCCTAACATAAAAATCCAAATCAATATCACCTTCATTTGGGACTAAGCAATCAAAATTGTTGATGATGGAAACGTATCATAACATTTGGGTCAATTTGGTAGTCCATTGTTAAATATTTAATTAATTTATAAGTATTGAATTCGACATTCATTTTTATATTAGTTAAATATTCAATAAAAATTGAAATATTAATTAGCTAGAAACTAATACTAATTACATTTTCATGAAGTTAAAGAAGGTTGAATAGTCCACTAGCAATGAAAAAGTCATTATTGCTTTCTTTCATAAGTTGTTGATTTCCATCAAGAACACAAGGAAAGAACAATTTTTTTTCTTTTTTCTAAATTTTTTGTCAAATTTATTCCAATGATAGTGATTCATTAGATCAGTTAGGTAGGATAACATTAGGTTCCACTTTTTGTCAATCATCACTTGATAGTTTCAAACTATAATTTATCTAATCAATTCTCAAATAAACAGGAATGGAAAGGTTTTTTTTAAGGAACTTTTATGAAAGAAAATCATAGTCACAAACAAAATTTCAATACCTTATAGAACAATTTGCATCCATTTTTGTTCAATTCAATTTAAATCCAATTCAATTCAAGTAACATGTAATGTCATTCAATATTTTCATTCAAACGAAACTTAATTTTCACAAAATACTTTTTTTTTAAAAATCTGGCAAACCCAGTACGTAGCAAATACGGGTTATAACAACGTGAGACCTCTCCATCAATGGAGTGATGCCACGTTGCCAATTTCCCAATGGAACTTGACATTTTGATTGTACCAATAAGAAAAGAAATAATCAATATCAAAATACCGCCAACCTCTATGGTTCTTTATTTTAAAAAAAAACCATAACTTAAATGATATAGAACCTCATATATTTTGAAATAAATGCATATTACGTGCTTTGCAATGCTTCTCTTTTTTTTCGTTTTTTTTTAATGACAAAATCTGGTGAAATTTAACAAAATAATAGCAAAATTGGTCGAATTTACACTAGAAAAAAAAGAATTGCAAAATTTTCCCAATTTCTTTATCAAAAAATAGCAAAATTTCGCCAGAAAATAAAACACTGATGCTATGGCCTATGATAGTCTTGTAGAAGACAAACAAGGAAAAGAAAACAAAATTCTTTATGGGCTCTTTGCCTTGCGATTTTGCATTAGGGTGTGTGTGCCATTGCATTTTGAGGTTGTTGGCAATCTCTTTGCAAAATGATAAAACAGAGTGTGTTTTATGGGTTTTCTACCCTTCAAATTTGTCCCCCTCCCTGGTCATGTGTTGTAGAGTTTGTTTTTTTTAAAAATGGTGAATTGTAGCAAAATCTTGACCTGGAAAAATTTGACCTATTCAAATGATTTTTCATGGAAAAAAACGGCCCAAAACTTCAATTCCCCAGATTTTGAAAGAAAAACATTCCACATCGCCAAATTTATTTATTTGATAAGTTCTAGTCGGTGGACATAACTTGACATGCATGTAGATTTATATTTTAGCTTTTTTAATATAGAAAAAAAGCAATTATATAATCAGCAGATGGCTTTCATGGTAATACAAGTTGCACAGCATTTAGATTTGTTGGAATGTTTATGACACTTCCACCATTTGGAGAACCAGTGGAGAATTGGTGGTTATATAGGCAGTCATCTGATTAAATTTCCCAAATCTTAAGGAGAACCATCTACTTATATAATATCCTTGGGTGGTCGTCCTTTTCATCCATCCGTCCCATCATCCATCCATCCAAATTCATCATCCCCGAAGAAAAAGATGATGGAAGAGAAGGAGGAGGAGGAAAAACTCCTGTAGTCTTGAATTATGTTGTTTTGTTATGTATAGAGTTCGTAATATTGTTAATAGAAGACAAAGTGATGTCATACGTCACAGTGTCCGAAGGTCACGAGTACTCACTAGTAGTTATATATTAGGACAGATTCTTTGATTTTTGAGAACTGTGCTTTTGACACCTAAGAACTGCCCTGATAACTGCTGGGGTCTTTTTCCAATTTTGGGCAGTTCTTTGATGTTTGTTAAAAACCTTTGGTTCAGGGTTCTTTTTAAAAGTTTAGAAATCAAAGAACCTCTGGTTCCAGTTTTTTTGAAAGTTTCAGAATCTGAAAACCTCCAGTTCAGTTTCTTTTAATATTTTCAGAAGAACCTCTGCATCTGGGTTTTTGAGAAAATTTCACAGGATGGAGGTTCTATTGAAAGAACTGGTGGTTTAGGGTATGCTCTTTGACCCAGTTATTTTGATTTTTTAGAGCCCTGGTTAAGGTTCAAAACCGGTTCTATGATCATTTTTAGAACCTCTCGTCAAGGGTGAGAACCAGTTCTTCGATTTTGACAACCATTGCTCAAGGGTATTATACATATACCATACCATTATCCTTTGGTTTCAGGTTCCAAAAAGTGAGAACCTCCCAACACTGGTTTGTTCCTATTTCTGATAACCACCTGACGCAACCCAGATCTCAAGGTCCAGCTTATTGGAATTTGTATTGAAGTTTATGGTTATGGTTATGTCCTGTCATTGGCCCAAGCTCTCACCACCGGGTTACCTAGTCCAAATAACTTGATGGATCGAGGCCATAGTAATAGCAGTGATTCTCAGCACAAAGGTAGGGCAAGAGAAAATTTGATTTCTGCTTCTCCCTTTTGGGCTTTGAGCTTTGCAGTAATGACTTTTATGCCTTCAATTTTCTTTTGCTTTCCTTTTTTTTGACAATGTGACTGCTGAGCGCTGGGTCCCAATTGTGGAGGTTTCTGAGGCGGGGCTGCCTAATGTTTTGGAGCACAAGAAAAAGGATGGGTTCTTTCTCATTGGGCTGGAGCAAACTGCAAACAGTTTCTCTATTGATGAGTTCACCGAGCTCAATGTCCATGTCAGTGGAGCTATTGCTATGTGGGAATACACTAGGCAGCAGCGCGCTCGAAGAATTGCAGCCACTTCAAAGTAAACGATATATCTATCTCAGGCACTGTAAGAGATATCCTTTTTCACACCTCAGAGATTTTGCAAGAAGAAGGTGTATGTAACCCCTCCTAAATGCCTCATAAGCTGAAAATGGTTTGTTTTGGAATTTTATATTAGTGTCCCAAGTAGATTTATTGTTTCCAAATTTTTCTTTTGGTCCATGTGAAGTGTGGTCATGGGTTCTAAAAGGAATGCTGACCCAGGAAGCTCATGTCAAGCTGGGGGGAGGGGATGGGTGGGGGTGAGGAGCATTTCCATGAAACGTTTCATGGAATTCAGATTTTTGAACAACCAGACCCAGAACTAAATTCCTGGTTTTATTTTTGTGTAGAATCAGAATAGAGACAATTCCAATTTGTTTTTTCAGAAAAGGTGTTATGTTATGTGTTGTGAGTATGGTCATAGGGATCGTTGTAGGTGTCAACCTTGGAATGTATGACAAGCTCCTCGCTTAAGGGGGACACATATTTGCATCATGTAATAAACACAATGAAAATATGCAATATTGCAAAGTTCATATACTTAATTTTAAAAAAATTATGTGCCGAAACAATATAAGGGAAAAGGCATAGTAAACCCAACACACAATCACCTTTCTCAAGTTTTTGAGATCATCCAAATGGTGGAACCCCAATAATAGAACCCTTGAGACATTCTTGAACCATATTTGTTGGGGACAATAGTTAAAGAATAAAAATATAATGGGGAAACAATGTCATGTTCAAAACACCATTCATTGCTTTTGGTTTGATGTTGCCCTAAACATCGACCTATAGTTGAAAACTTTGTGACACATCAAAGGGGATGTTTAACAATAAATATAAACTTCATAAATACAAAATGAATAATTGAATAGAAATTTTGACAAAGCTCATGATAATTGCATCGATATTGAAACATAAATTCACAAAATCTTTTTAGATTGTTAAAACTATCAAAATATCATGGAGAAAATAAATTAATTAAAGCAAGGATTCGAAAGTTGTTGGAAAATAACAACAGCTGAAAGAAGAACAATAGAATTTTGGTTGGCTATAAAATGGTCAAAAAAATAATTAAAATAGTCCGATCCATTGAATCATAATTGGAAGTAAAAATAAAATCTTAAAACGAGAAGACATGTATGATTTTCATATCATGAAGAAGGCATATAACAACAACAAATAAAAATTTACATGAAAGTAATAGATTCTAGCCCTTCAACTTACTATTGCATTTGTTGAAATTTAAAGGTTAATGAAACTTTGGAAATGTTCGATGAGTCAAAGGTTCCATTAATTTTTAAAAAGACCAAAGTTGAAAGAGGAAATATATTTTATTGATTTGACAAAAGAAAGTAATTAAAAGGGAAAAAAATTTCATTAATGTCAAGGAAAAGGTGATTAAAAGGGGTGAGATAAAATGTCCACCCCCAAGTCATATGTGTAGGTGATATTAAAAGATTGTTAGATACCATTTCCCATTAAACATTAATGAATATGATGTTTAGAATGAATTTATCAAGTCTAACCAGTTTCACAACATAACATTGATAAAAAATTATGTAAATTGTCAACTTTGATGGTTATTTCATTTTCAATATTAAATTGAATATGTTCATAATTTTGATTAAAAGGTGTGCCACAAAATATCACATGAAATTTTTAAGTTGAGACTTAATTCTTTTAAGTTTTTATGTTTGATTGAATAAGTATAGTAAGATTAATTTAAATTTATTACACTACTTTTTATTTTTATTCTAAATATTATTAAATTGAAATTTTATTAAAATTTTATAAAAATGTCAATGATTTAAGTTTATAATTATAAGTATATTGGAGTTTCATATTAGTTTATTTGTAATTTTGATTTTCAATACAAACCTTGAAAGCTATTGTCATGTTAAATTTAGTGTTACCACTTGTTGGAGTCATGAACATTATGAAAATTAATCAATACCAAATCCATTAAGGAATGTTTGGATATAGAATATGGTTTAATAGTTTAAAATACATCAAGATTTTTTTTTGCAAAAAAATTAATTGTTGAAAAATGGTTTCAAAAAGGGAATAATCTATCATAGGATGCCTTGTTTTTAAAAATAACTTGCTAAAAAGAGTTGTTTTGGCTTAGTATAATTAGTTGATTTCTATTCTTTGTTACTATATAAGTAGCCAAACTATAAAAAGGATTTTTTTAATTATTGAATTTAGAAAGATGTTTCCATTTATTGCTAAATTATTTTTGAGATGTTCATTGGTGACACTACAATAGAAAATTGAAAAAAGAACAATGACTATGACATGTTCTTTTGATATGAAACAAAATGTTGGAATTTAAGGCATTGAAAACAATTTGCAATCATGATGTGTAGGTGAAGAACTTTAATTATAATTTAATATTCATCTTTCAAAACATAAATAAATAACATATCATGCAATTATGCAATTATACCTAAAAATGTAGTTGTTGAATGAAAATATGAAACACAAATGGATTTGAATGTGAATCATGCACTTAAAAATAATGACATGCACAAAGGAATTTCAAATTTTTTGAAACCTTGGTGTGATACATAAGGATACAAAGTTGAATTCATGTAATTTAAAGTCAACATGCAATTAATTTAGCCAAAATTTTAAAATTTAAAGTAATGTAAGATTAAAAATCAAAAGCCAAACTTTGAACATGTTTCAACTACATAAAACATGGAAAAAAAAATTCAATATTAAAAAACATTCGTGATTAATTTGCATGGTTTTTAAAGTCTTGCCCATCTCGGTTTGCACCCAATTTGCAAGCATTGGTGTTTTGCTCACAAATTAGATCAATTCTTTTTCTTTTTCCCTTAAATTTAAATTATTTCAATTAAATGAATGGGAGGATGAATAACTTGTTACCATATGAGCTTTCCAAAGAAGGAAAAAAGAAAAAAGAAAAGAAAAGGGGGGAATAATTTGGAAAGTTTTTATGATAACATGTCATTCATCCTTCCATGCATTTAAATCCAATAATGACACACGTTTTGATAAAGTTGCAACCCCTACAACATATTCATGAGATGTGGAAGATACACATGTTTGTGGAATAATTAAAATATTTTGAATATTTCATGTTAAGAATAAAATACTCTTCAATGTCTTAAAACATTATGTATTTTCCTTTACAAAATTTTGTTTTATGAAAAAAACTAAAAATTATGAAATTTTCACAAATAATATTTTAGTGTTATAGATGCCAAGGAACTATAATAATAGATAAAATGTAAATATAAAAATGACATCCATGTATAATAAATTATGTAAAACAAAAGATGGATTGTTTTCCACTAGTAGGTCATATTTGCATAAGGGAGAGGGATCACCAAATGCATTTAATAAAACATACACATGATTTGATCTCATCAAGTTGTACTTATTTTATGGCAACATTTTCATCTTCTATCCTTTTCTACAATTTCATAACAATTTTAAAGGTTTCCATAAGTTGCAAGGATATTTTAACTTCATATAGTAGGAAATCAATAATTTTTATATTGTAAGTTTATTAGGATTTATCATTGAGCAATGACATTTCTAATGAAAAGAATGTTGGTCATTTGTCCATATAATTAATAATGTTCCAAATTGAATTTTTAGTTAATAAAAATCTTTAAGAAACCTAATGAGAATATCACAAATTTAATCCATCATGAATATGTAAATGGATCAATTTTATTCAATAGAGGATTCATGCAAAGCTCTAAGTTTGATATCTTTATGATAGGAACTTTTAGATTGCCAAACCTGCCATTATTTCAATAGATTGTTAATAGCCATTGTTTTTTTCACAAGACATGCACAAAATTATTTTAATTTAGTTATTCATATTATGTATGGAATGTTTTAACAATGATCAAATGGCAATTTGGACGTATAATGTTTTGTAAACATTCATAAATCTTTATGAAACAACAAAATCTCCAATGTGAATTTCAAAAATAATATTGCAAATGTACTTCTTTAATCATTATTTGATCATGTTTCTTATGTATTAAATTACATCTTGAAGTTATTTTATTTTTTGTTTCATCTTGTTTAAATAATTTGACAAATATGTAAATTATAAGTGTTTAGGTTTTTCTTTCCTTCTTTTGAAAGAAAATACCCATGTCATTTAAAACATGTTTGTAGAAGTATAAATAGTTAGTTATCATATGGCTTATATTATATAATAATGATGTGATACATAAATATTAATCAAGTTATCAAAACACATATGCAAACAAGCTTTTAGCCAAAAAAAACATTCAAGAGAATATCACACTTTTCCTTTTTTAGTTCACTAAATATTTCAATTGTTTTTTTTCACATAATGCACACATAATGAACTGAACATCATTCGTTATGTAGCACCTTGGTCCTTAAGTGAGTGCAAACCACAATGAAAGAAAGAAAGCGTGTGCATGCTTAAACATAGAAAATTCATGACAAAAAATGCTCCATCAAAAATCACAATTTGTGTGAAAATCACAATTCTACTCAATTTTAATATCTTAATTCTATGGTCAACTTTCACATTTTTTTTTCTTCAAGACACATAATTTTCATTAGATTATTACCAAATTCATAGCTCATTTCACATTTGCCCACTCTTGTCCTTTGTGCATATAATTCTCACATAACATTTACAATATAATTACAAAAAATTGCACAAATTCATTCAACTTATGATCTATGAAACAAAAAAAAGAAATAGGAGATTGACTACCATGCACAGTATCCATATGACTCCATCATGGTTGTAGCCTTCATGTCAATTAATTTCTCTTTATGTCATTGAAGTTTCACCGTTTCCTGGTGTACATCGAGGAGTCTACTTTCTCTACACCTAATTCTCTCAAATCTCAGCTTGGAAAAGATCCAGCATTTCAGGTGTTAATTCGGTGAGCATCATAGATACTTTAAGTAGCGAACCTAAGTGTTCACTGTGTAGGTAGGTAAGTTGGTAAGGCACTAATTGGTGGCCTACTAGGTAGCTAGAAATCAGTGCTAGGTGGTTATTAGAAAATGCCGTCTAGTAACCTTTATCAGGGTGATTCTTTAAGATTTGTAACCTTGGTATGTACTCAGAATATGGGTGCTGATATTAATCATGGTTCTCAAGAATCTGATGATTGATTGGTACGAGTTTGAAAATCTTTGAGAAGAATGAAGAACATCCCCATTCTCCAGCTCATGAAGAGTCTGCTTGTTAGGAAATGCATCTTTCTGAGGGTACACAAACCACTCCATCTGCCTTACTGGATGGAGAGCCAAATAAAGTGCACCCTGTATGATTCTTTTGGACACATGGGTTGTCACATTTTGTCGAGGGTTCCATTAGATTCCATATCATGAGCATTTCATCGCCCTTACTTGATGGAGAGCCAAACAAACTGCACCATATTATAGGATTCTTCTGGACACACGGGCTGTCACATTTTGTCAACGATTTGCTTAGTTTCCAGATTATGAGCCACTCTATCTGCCTTATTGGATGGAGAGCCAAATAAACTACACCCTAAAATATGGACGGATATATTCCGTTTATTTCTAGTTTTGTTAATGTAGTTGAAATGTAGTCAAATTTTTGCTAAATTAGTTCCTAGATAATCACCACCACTTTCGCTACATCATAAAATGCCTAAAAAAAGACCCCTGGTTCGGAGCAAGTGCCTCACAGTTTCTCGGTAGTTCAGGACACCGAAGAAACGAGCAACCATCGCACAAGCTCAGATCTTGCAAGTTCGTCGGAGTTCGTCATGTGAGCGAGCGAGTGTGCGTACGATTGCTTGCACTGGTAGTGTCTTCAGCGATCTCTCATACTTTAAATCTTTTGCCGTTGCATTTTAGCTAGTAGCACTCGGGTCAGTAATTTAGCAAACGCACCTTGTCGTCAAGACGTAGGGGGATGAATCGATGCAAGATTTCAATAACGCCTCTTGAACAGCTAGCTCACAGGATACCTAGTGACTAGAAGGGGTGAGTATCACCGGTGAGTTTTGTGATTGCTGTGTGTTTTATAGCAGAACTAGATGAACAGAGAATTTATAACTTGATGAGGGAATAGGTGTATTTGAGCGCTGTTCTTTTGAGTCATAATTTCAGGTCGTTCTGGCTTACACCTGAAATTAATACCAGCAGAGAGCTTGGAGTTTGATCTCCAATCTTGTTTTCTTTTATTCAGCTAATTTACAACTTGCAAGCTGCGAGGTTGGGGTTTGATCTCTAGTCTTGTTATCTTTTTTTCAGCTGATTTAGGGTTTAGGGTTCAGAGAATCATGCCACAAGCTCGATTACATGGAGCAGTGGCGGTCAATGACATGGAGCTTGTGAGAGAGCTGTTGCAGCAAGCCCTTTCAATTGATCTCTTGAATGCTCGCGACCAACATATGCGAACACCCCTGCACGTCGCTGTCATCGACAATCGTGAGCAAATCGTAAAGTTGCTTCTAGACAACCAGGACGTGGATGTGAATGCCCTCGCAGTCTATGACTTGACGCCTTTGCACCTTGCCGCCAGGCTTGGACACATTGGCGTGATGCGGTTACTATTAGACGATCAGCGAACAAAGTTGGATGCAGTAACAGACGACTACTTGACAGCGTTCCACCTTGTTGCAGAGGGCGACGACCAAAATTCTATTCCACACTTGACGTCCAAGCGAGGCTCGCTGACGGATCGGTGTGAGGTGATGCGAATGCTGTTGGCCGAACAAAGCCGACGAGGGCTGTCGGGATGCGAGAATGGTCAAGATGTTCTGGGTAGGACGCCTCTCCACTATGCAGCGTTACACGATGGTTGCGCTGAGATGATTGGAGCTTTGTCTTTTTCGCTGAACGTCGACATGACAACATCTTCTTCATTGGACATGGAAGTACCGTCGTCTTCTCATGTCTCAGCGCCAACTCCTCCTTCATCGGGCATGGAAGTGCATTTGCCTTCATCCATGGAAGTGGGAGTGGAAATGCCATTGTCTTCATCAATGGATGTGGGAGTGCCATCTTCTCACTTCTCAGCGTCAGTTCCTCCTCCATTGGACATGGAAATGACATCTTCTTTGGCCTTGAACACTGATCAAGCACCGCCACTATCTCCTTTGTGGGACATAAAGAATGGCAACATTCTGGATGTGAATGGACTTGCACCACTGCACATTCTCGTCATTAGAGGTAACAAAGAGGCTATAAAGTTGCTTATCCAGATGCAAAGCGTGGATGTTAATGTCAAAACTTCCATGCCCAAATTGCACTCTGACGCGGCCATGGTGGCATTTGGTAGCAACCCGGCTCCACGTTGTTTATTTCCCCTTACGGATGTGCAGTGCCCAATGGAACTCATGAGCATCAACATGACCCCTTTACACTTTGCTGTTAAACACAGGGACATTGACATCATGGAGTTGTTGTTGACAAAGGAATGCATCAACATCAATGACACAAATGATGAAGGTCTCACACCTTTGTTTCTATCTGTTAAATGTGGTCATCGAGAGGTTGTGGAGTTTCTTTTACCGAAAGTGCATGCTACCCTTGAACAAACAGACACACAACAACAAACAGAAAATGATGTGGAAGAGAAGGTCTTTGAATTGTTTACAGCTTTGATGCGATTAGCGTCAGAGGAAATTCACAGAGATGTAGCTACGTATCTCCTAAGCCAGCTTCAAGATGTCTACAAACATCCTGAGGATGGGGATTCGCCAGATGAGAACCAACTGGTTATTAAAATGGCAAGGGAATCCCATCATGAACTTGTTCCTTGCATTTTGAGATGGCGACCAGAGGATGCCAATGTAAGAGATTCTGAAGGTTGCACTGCACTCCACTATGCAGTAGAAATGGGCCAAATAACAATGGTGAGGGCTTTATTGTCAGAAAAGGGTTGGTGTGTTAATGCCACAATGGGTGACAATTTCGGCTATACTCCTGTTGATTACACATTTTTGAAGAATGCAACAGGTTGCATTGACATCCAAAATCTACTTATGGATAGACCTGAAGTGAAAGACTTTGTGGAAAGGCAATGCATTTGGCAATTACAAGCGGCATCCACGTCTCTGGTGGTTAATACACTAATTGCTGGTGTCACATATGTTGGTTGGATGCAACCCCCATTGGGGTTCAACAATTATGAGGACTACAATCGGCAACAATATGGTTACAAAATCCCTGCCAATTCTGCACCTACACCCAGTGGTACTGTTACAACATTCCCGCATTCAGAAGCACTCTCATACTTCTATGCCTTCAATTGCCTAGCCTTTGTGTTTGCCTTTATGTCAATGATCCAAATGGTATCTCATATAACATTCATAGCAAACCTGGGCATAGATATTCCCTTTGCTCAAAGAAAATCCAGGAGAATCCTTCACTTGCCAGCTGATATCTCATATTTCTTTGGTTATTTTCTTGGACTTCCTTTTATTTCATGTCTATTCTTGGTTTTTGCTTTCTATTCTGCAGGATACGCATGTGAACCTCAGTTAATGAAAACTCTATGGTTTTCTTCCCTTTTTATTGTTCTCCGGTTTGTTACGCTGGGAGTCAGTTTAGCTCGAAAGATGCCACGGACAAGACCTAAGAAGCTAAGGATTCTTAAGTTCTCAGTAAATGCGTTTTATATTTGGTATGAAAGGTTTAGATCTCTAGCTCATCAAGGATAAGGTTTCTTATGCAGGATATATAGTAGAACTACTCTTCCTATGATATTTTCTTGGAAGAATATACAAGATCTAACTAAAAAATTGTTGATATCTTTGTAACTTGGTGAATTATGGTCCTATGTATGAATCTAGAAGATAGTAGATGTGTTCCAGTGAATTCATATTCATCAAACCTGTTGTTGCAATTGCATGTTTGATTTACAAATCGGTTTTGGGAAGATCAGGAAGGTGGTGCTAGAAAGGGCGAACAATGTACAATCAAGTTAAAACATGGAGCGAATATCTTATGGGGGCACTGACATTGTCTTCGTACATGGGACATGATCAAAAGCCTTTGTTTGCTCTGTGCTCATGTTTCATTTCCACTTGTGAAGATCAGATGCTTGGTGCTCCATTTCCACTTGTGAAGATCAGATGCTTGGTGCTCCGTTTCCACTTGTGAAGATCAGGTGCATCTTTTAACAATCGATATAACCATGTGACATTTTAGTTAGGCGATTTTCAGGGTCGGTGGGTCTTAAAGAATTTTGAACCACTGGTTATCAAGGGTGGTTCTCACAAGTCAGTTATCATAATATCAAGGTTTTTTGTTTTATTTTGATTTTTTAAAACTTTTTTGGGTCCTTTTTTGTGTTTCTTTTCTTATAATCAATTAATAAATGATGAACTAAATAAGTTAATAAATGATGGAAAGTAATTTTTTTCAATGTAAAGAGTCCATTTCTACAATTTCCAAAGAGAGCATTTACAAAAATAACTCACTTCTAAGCTTAATGCAAAGAATAAAAATTGAGTGGAAACTATTATTGCACCCTCAAACGAACACCAATCTATTTCCAACAATCAAGTCTAACCTGCAAATTAAATAAATAAAATGTTAAAATAAGTTTAAACAAATTAATAAAACAAATTATTTAAATTATTTAAAAATTACAAAAATATACAAAGGAATTTTTTAAATAAGAAAGAAGAAACAGAAAAAAGGAAACTAATTTAACGAAAAGATTCTATTTATTAAAAAAATTAGAAAAATTCTTTCTGTTTCCCCCTTTCTTGGAAAATTAAAACAAAAAAAATTGTAGGGATAAAAAGGCCAGTCATAGTACACTTCAACGTTCAAGGTTTTTCAGATTCAAACAATGTTCAAGAAGGGCTCGTTTATTTCTGGTGTGCAAACATACCTTGAACCCCTCCTCTTGGCACATCTAAGGCACTAAAAATCGTCAAAAAATGGATTAGAAATGAAAAAGTTACTACCCCCCAAAATAGTGGGGGTCAATAACTAAAAAAAACAAACCATAGAACATTACAAAGCCAGTTTCCAAACATTAATTTATTTTTTTGTATATTGCTTCGTTGTTACTAGAGTTCAAAGATGATTTGTACAACTTAAGTCTTAAGGTGACGCTCCTATAGTTTGCTAAATAGAAACAAGGTGTAATGGGTAAGGACTACCATTTCCACAGCCATCAAAGATGGTGAAATAATTGACAAAGATGTTGTGCATATGTCCATGCCACCAACATTGGAAGCTACAACATATTGTGCAATGTATGCTTTTGGAAACCATTTACATGTTTCAAGTGGTGAAGAACATTCAACCACAAGGGATAGTGGCATTGATTCGAAAAAGTTGGTGCACATATACAAAAGCACTTAAAGATGTTTGGGACCAATGGAATTGGAAGAGTGCATCCATTTAAATTATGTAACATCAAGAGATTGGTCTTCTTATGCAATACCATGAATTAAAAATTATTCATGTTTGATAGATTCTTATGATTCCATATTTAATTTGATTTTAATTTAGGGTTTCAAATATCATATATTGTATTATTTTTTTGTTTATGTTCATTTTAGGGTTAAAGGCACCATGAGGAAAACATTTGTGGCTGATGTTATGAAGACATCTTTGGTAAATTGACGTTTGTTTACACATCAACACGCCCAAGATGCATAGGCTACCACAACATGGTACAAGGCAAATGGGATTTCATCCCCCTTTAGTAGTGAAACAAATAGCCTACTTAAGTTAAGGTTTTGTACCATTTTTGTAGCAGGTGATGCCCATATTTTTATTCAAGGCCTTTTCTTTTCCTTCTACACCATCTTCTGTAAACATGTACATATAAATAAGATGAATGACATGACATACATAATGTGCATGGATGAAAAGTTGAAAAGAATATTATCAACTTTCATGTATAATGGAATAATTCTAAAGCAATGCAAGTATAGTTGGGGCTTCAAAACTTTTTTCAAGTGAAACTTGAACCATCAAGCCATCTAATTTTGTAATACACTTATCACATGCTAATCATCTTACATGATAACCCCCATTGTTATGCCCACATAAGGATAATGTAACACTCTTTAGATTGTCAAAATCAACCCATCCCAACCCATGCCATATATAAAAAACCAAACATATGAGGTTATTCCAAACATTCTAGATTTTGTGAAAATAATGCAATATCTTCCAAGTAGTGAATCACAAAGTTTCAAACTAAAGCATTTTTTGACATGCCCTAATAGGGGTATGACACATCATTGGGTTTGGCATTACCCCTAGGACAATCGAAACAACACATATGAAACCCTAACATTTGTGCAAATACCCCAATGAAAGTATTGCCAATAGTCTATATGTTTGGGTTAGGTATTGCAAACGGATTGGATCTTTCTAGATGTGAGCAATACCGTATGAATAGCCTAGGCCAAAATGGTATAGCCCATGGCATTTACTACATACCTTGGTGAGGGTATTGCTAATAGTTTGGATTTTTGGGATGGAGTATTGCAAGTGCATTAAATTTTTTTGGACATAAAAAATACCCTTTGAATAGCCTAGGCCAAAATGGTGGGGAGCCCGTGGCATTTATGAAATACTTTGATGAAGGTATTGGCGACAATTTAGATTTTGTTAGGGTCATGCAATACTCCTTCAATGTCAAAATGATTATGATTCAACCTAATGCATTTATGGGTTACATGGTGAGGGGTATTGCAAATGGATTGGATCTTTCTAAACATAAGTAATGTCCTTCAAAAAATTAGAAAAACTTGGTGGAACCCAAGGCATTTACAAAATATTTTTTATGAAGGTATTAATTTCCTTCTAAATTTTGTTGGGGCTATGTAATAATACCCTTTCAAATGTTAAAGCGAATATGATTCAACCCACGGTATTTATGAACTACTGATTGTAGGCAAAGGGATTGGATTTGTCTATGTGCAATACCCTTCAGATAGTCTACATAAAATTTATGGAGCCCATGGCATTTATAATTTACCATGATGAAGTTATTTGCATCATTCTAATTTTTTTGGGGCCATGCAATACCATTTGGATGGCCCAAGAAAAAATGATTAAACCTAAAGCAATTATGGCATACCCATTGTAGGGTATTACAAATGGCTTGGATCTTTCTAGGCATAAATAATACCCACTAAATTACCTAGGACAAAATGATTTTAGCATAGGCATTTACAAAACTTTCATTTTCTTATGCATTATGTGGATGTGGTATTGATCATGGCATTTCTATATTAATTGTAGGTAGTTGTGATTAAAAATTATTCATTGACACAAATTTGGCACATTCAAATTAAAGTCTTTTTTGCAACACAAACTATGCAAAATTGGATTTGACTTTTTCAAAGGGAGGAGTTTAGGTTTATATAGAAAAGGAATGCCAAATATATTAGGTCTTAATATGAATAAAAGTATAAAATATCTATTTATTCCTTAGTCCTTTTCTTTTGAGTGTCTACGTGTTTCAACTTTGTTTCATCTTTTAACTAATTGACTGAATTCCCAAAAATAAAAAATGACAATGTATAACCCACCACAATTTTCAAAATCCTTATGGGGCATCATCCATAATGAAATAAAATGGTTTCCAATGTGGCATTTGTGATAAGAGATTTGTCCACAAGGCATCTAACCACTCCACTCAATTTTCACATGTTTGTTGATTCATGATGACCCAAATGATTAGCAACCCTATGTGATGAAGGTCAAATCATGCATCAATGTGAATAATTGGTACTTCATTTCATTAGTGCCAAATGTGGCATCCATAAAGAATGCCATGTTGTGACCTAATTGGAGCATGGCCCCAAAACTGCATAAGTGTATGGATACATATGGTGAATGTGTTACAACATTAGCATTAGATTCATGACCAAGGCAAGGGATTGCAAAGGTGCGGCCAAGAAAAAAGCCCAGGAGTCACATTTCATGCTCCCGGTAGTGCAAGAGAGTGTGAGGGAATGAACCTTCACACTCCCAAATGAACTCCCACTTTGGGAGTTGTGAATTCCCAAATTTTCGAAGAGCAATAGCAAGGGTCAAAACCCATTGGATTGAGGAATTCCTTATATCATTAAAAAAAATTTGTAACTTAGATGTCTAAATTGGGTTCTCATGACTCAATTGGACACTTAACACACAAGGTATAACCAAAAGAAGGGTTGGGAGTCAAATTGGCAATTTGACTTTTGACCACTAAAAGTTGGGAATCACACTGATTTCCTTGCATGCAGGTGGCATGCAACATACCGTTGGAAAGCCTTTGAAAAGGGCTACAAATTTGCTTTAGACTTCATCTCAATCAAAAATCTGCACACAAAGTTATGGGCTCTCAAAGTTGTGGGAGTCCCATCTATGGGAATTACCGGGACAAAATGACATTTGGGTGCTGGTCCCATGGCCAGGCACATGGTATATTATAAGGGGGAAGGTGATAGATTCCTCCAAATCTGGGCCATGGTGAGTCTTGTTAGTCCGAATTTGTTCGTGGCTTGTCCTAGTTCCAAAAGTGTTCCAACTATGCACTAACCAACTTGTTGTTTGGTTTTGTGCAAGTCTGTGTGAGTGAGTGATTGCTTGTCATTCTTCCTGGTCCCATTCTAGAGCTCCAGCATGCCCCTCTACCCCCAAAATGCTGCAAACCAGCAAACTAGGGAGCATGCCCCAACATCCAAGCCAAGTGATTTCATTTAGGTCCAAAATCCATGTGATGGTAAAAGGTGACTTCAACCATGATGGATCAAACAACTTTAATTTATTGACCTTACATGGTTGGGGTCTCCATTATGGTCTTCTAGTCCATAACCACATTCATACCTACAAAACATGAATCCCATTTATTCAATCAGAAAACACAAGGGTGACTAACCCTACCTTGCAAAAATGATCAATGAAAATGTATAAGTTGTCACATCATCCAAATACGTCCAAGGTGATTCTTTATCATTGGATTTTTTACATCTTGTTATAAATTTTTTTGTATGTCCCATTAAATTGGAGTTTGCATATCCCCTTGTTCACCTTGCAAAAACTCGGAGACATGAGCATGGGGATGTATGCAAGTATAATTGCCACCTTGTTTTGGCATGTGTGCCCAAACTCATCTTTCCACACCAAGTCCACATTTGAGAAATGTGACATTGCCAAATTTTGGATCTCAATGGATTAAGACAATAAAATTCACCCTATGCTTTGAATTGCCCAAGAAACGGCCTTGCAATAATAAGAACCCAATTCAAAACAAAAGAACAAATTGTTTCGGTATGGTGTGACATAATCAAAATGCAATAACCCCATATTTAACAATTTAAGATAGAATACCCATGGTCCCTTGCATGTTAAAAATTGTAATAACCCAAATCACTAAGCCCACTAAAGCTTACAAGTGAACCTTACCACGACCCATAAAGAAACAATAATTTACAAATGGTGAATAAACACCTAGCTATCTTATGGCCATCTAGTTTTTTTGTAAAAATACACTTCCCTTTCATCCAAAAGAAAATCAATTCAATATCCATAACGCTTACAATCAAAATGTTCAATACCCACATGTAATAGTAGAAACACATTGACCATGGGAGTTCTTTGTGCCAATGTGCTATGTTAATGGAAATTGATGCTTCCATGACCGCCCATATCCCCATCCAAAAGGGAGAAAAATACCTTAAGCATGAACAAATAACAAAAAATCAAGGGAAAGTATTAAGATAAAATATTGTACCATTGATGTTAAAGGGTGATGCTAAAGGGTGATGCCACTGATGGTCACATGGATTTTGGACCTAAATGAAAACACATCCATAAATAGATCAATGTGGATATCATTAAAGAAATAAACACTAAAGCTTAAAATAATTCCAAATAAATGCCATGAACCTTGACAATTATTAACAACTAAATACACATGCCAATATATATATAACTACTACTTAAGCCATAATTTCAAGGACTTACTAAATGAAAATCCAAGCCTAAATAGACCAACATGGATATCTTTATACAAACAAACATTAAACTCTAAACTTCAAATAATTACAATGGTAAATGCCATAAACCTTAATTATTATATAAACATATAAATGTACCAAAAAATTATAACCACTAATTGAGCCCTAATTAAATGAAACAAACAAATGAATGGAAGCCATGATATGTATTTAATGACGCACTCCTAAGTTCCTTGCTGGACCCACTTGAGGGTCCAAGTGTGTTGAGTTGCGGAAAGTTGGAACTTAAGAGCCGCTCCCGACTTCCAGCACTAAAGAGGGGTAGAGGGGCGTGCTAGAAGTCCCGAGATTAGATTAGGAAGAGGGACAATTATGTTGTTACACGATCCTACATCTAAAACCAACCCCAAGTTGGTTAGAACTCATTCTGCATCCATTTAGTGTTGGGACAAGCCATGGGCGACCTTGGACTCACTTGATTCACCACGACCCGGACTCGGGGGAAGCCACCACCTTCCCCCATATAGTATTCTTTGCGTTACTCCGCGGGAGCCACATCCGAATGGCACTTTTTCCTGGGACTCCCAAGGAGGAGTCCCGAAATTGTCTCGGGTTGGACTCTTGGGACTTTGGACAATCATAATTCTTGACTCTAACCTCCAATTGGAGTGAGGTCTAAACCAAAGTTGTAGCTATCCTCAAGAGCTTTCCAATGCCCTATCGCATTCCTTCTATAGACCTCGGGAAGAGGTTGATTTGCGACTTTTAGTGGTCGGGAGTCAAACTGCCAGTTTGACTCCTGGCTCTTCTTTTGCCCATAACTTGGGCTGCAAATGTCCAAATGGCTCATGCAAGGCCATTTTGGACATCTACACTTCAAGACTTTTCCATTGATATAAAGAACACTCCAATGCAAGGTGTTTTGACTCTTGCAATCAAGCTCTGAATTTTTGGGAGTCCCAGAGGACTCCAAGTCCTCACTTTTGGGGGTGTGAATTTCATCCTCACACTTAGCCCAAAGTGGGGTTGCGACATTTAACCTCTATTTAATCTATCCACATGAGGTTTTCTCCACTCCCCTTGAAATAATTTCTTAAAAAATGAATGTGTATTGTGGCATGGATGTGCAAATGTTAAATTCCCCCCAAAATTCACATTATGTATGATTTGAATTAAACTGAAAAAGGTGCAAAAAGTCACAAATGTTTGTTGTATGGGCCATAACCCTAAAATTTAAAACCCTAATGTTAAACAACATAAATAATTATAGAAACAAAATATTGTGCAAATCAAATTGTAAAATTTAGGTATAAACCCTTTATGAACTTGAATACAACATGCATTAATTGTGCCTAGACTAAAGTGCAATTCCATATTCCCTAGACATCTATGGTAGGTTTGCTAATACCCCCATAATAGTGGAAAACATTTTATAAACATTTAATGCAATACCTTAAAGGGGGTATTTCACTTGGTCTGGATTTTCAAAAATTTGTGCAATATTTTCACAAAACCTTACAACATAATGTTTCAAACAAATGCATGTCTACAATACCCTTGTAAGGGTGGTGACAAATAATTTAATTATGACTTTAAATTTTGCTTAAATGAACAAGTCCAAGCTCCATGCAATACCTTTTTTTTCCCTTTTTGATTCTTGCAATTGCAAGGTCTAGTTGAATGCCAACTAGGTAGGTAGGTGCAACCATGTAGGTGGGGTCTAATAGGTACTTATTTAAAAGGTTGGTAGGTAAAAAGGTGCAAGGGCAAGTAAGTAGGTAATTGGATGGGTGGGTGGGTGGGTGGGTGGGTAGGTGGGAATGAAAATAACACATTTTAAATATTTAGGTGAATAGGTAGGGTTTAACCAAGAAAAGATTTAAATTTTGTCAAGAGATAGAGGTTGAAACATGAAAATATATAGGTTTAGCTAAAAATAAAAATATTTTTTTCAAGAGATAATGGTTTAAACATGAAGAAATATAGGTTTAGCCAAAAAAATAATTAAAATTTGCCAAGAAATAGAAGTTTAAACATGAAAAAGTATAGGTTTTGCCAAAAAAAAAAGGTTTAGTTAAGAAGAAAAAAAACTTTTTCCTGAAATAAAAGTTGAACCAATGAAAATATAAAAGATAGGTAGATAAGAGGGGGGCTAGTTGTTAGTTGGTAGGTAGTGGAGCTAGGTCAGTAAGGTAATTAGGTCAGAAGGTAGTATGGAGGTCAGGGTTAAAAGAAACGGCCCCAAGAACAAACTCATAGGTCAGAAACCCAAAACAGTCAACTTATTGACGCTAAATGAAAAAATGCAACCAATCCCATGGACAGAACAGCCAACTGGTGCATTGGTGGGTGCTGGCCCACACTAGCCCCTTAGGTGCTTTGACAAGGCTTGAGAAAGGAATTATGTAATTTGTGCTAATTTGTGCTAATTTGTGCATATATATATAGATATCATCGTATAATGCCCTATCGTTCATGTCTATGAGTGAGGATTAAGAGACAATTAGTACCCTACCTTACCCAAAGCTCAGTTTCATCATTAAATAATCCTCAAAATAATGAAATGAATTTTTGTGAAAATATGAAGTTCACATGTTAAAAATCATGATAATTATCATAGGCTACACTTTGCATAATTTCACTATGGAGGTGATGATATCATAATAGATCATGGAAAATTCAATAAATTCAACGAATTAACTTTTTGATTTGATTTGATTTTTTTCATTTTGCCATTGTGGAAACTGACCTTAGGCTATACATCATGTTAGGTTTGATAAAATTGCCAAAGGCCCAAATAGATAAGGCATGGGTGGAACTACTCCACAAGAACTTGAAGCTAAGTCCAAGATTTGTTTTCCACAGTTCTACTTTTGGTTCCGGTTCTAACTAAAAGGTAATTTCACAATTGGGATGTTGTGCCCTGGTTACACAAAAAAGGATGTTGGTTTGAGTTCAAGTCACAAGAACCTAAAACCCCTTGCATGTAACATTGTAAAAGTGTGTTCACATTTGGTGTTAGTGACTATAGTGTTTAGTCCATTAACACCATACTCGTTGTTTAAGACTTAAACTTATTTATCATGAAGAGTTTATGTTAGTTTCACTTAACATTAAGCTATTGCCCTTTTAATGTTGGATGCCACCTAGGATGCCACCTATATATTTTTATTTAACATTGATTTAACATCAAGTGTGAATGCACCATAATACCCCAGGGAACTTGTCAACATTGGTCCCACCATCCAAACGAGTGTTGGTGAGTATTTAAAGCAAGACAACTCCCTAACACTTATCAAAGCAATTCTTAGGATTCATAACCAATAGACTCAAAAATCAAAGAATTGTTGAAACCTTGCCAATCATAAATCAACCAAAGCACCCAGAAAGGGAGGTGAGACAAGGAACAAATTGAAAAGACCCACATCCAAGAAGACAAAAAGAACTACTTACGAGGGTGAATCACAAAAGGAACATCAAGTTCCCGAACCCCCTCCTGTTGCAAGAAGCATATCAAATAAGGAAAGTGGAGGACCAAAGAATTTATCTAGACACATAACTGCAGCTGTCGTAGCAGACAAGAATATTAACATTGTTTTGGAAACAGATTATGGTTTTAGGACCTAAACCATGAATGTCCCACATGCTCTTGCATTGGTCATCAAGGGACCTTCCTTGTGGTCCTGCAACTCAGTTGTGCATACATTAAAATGACTTGACCCATTTTCTGCAGGCTCCAGTATAACATGATACCACCCTCAGAGCACAATGCAGGGACCCAATAACAATCTATCCATGAACTAGAACATCTTGGAGGGACATAGGTCAGATAAGTGCGCAATTCCTGTATATAATCCACCGCTAAGTACTGCTTGCATGCACATCCATATCTTCAAGTTGATCTGTAACAGCTCTGCACTGGTGCAACAAAGCCAAACTGATCACTGGAAAATGGTTGTCTAAACCATTGAGGTGATCAATCAGTTTGTGATGATGCTTGAATGTCACACCAGCACAATCCCACCACAATGGCCCTGTCCCCTACAGAAAAGAAAGGATAATCAGCCGAAACTGAGTTCAAATTTGTGAGTACACTCTTGAAGATGATGCATAAACTTTGTAGAGAATGATAAATTAATTCAGGTGTAGAAATGATGCAGAGAACATGCTAGGACTTGTTTTGATCGCCCCCAACCAGTATTATTGAGAAAGCTGAACACATAATTCTTTAAACAATCCAGCACTTTCTCTTCACCCCTTGCTCTGTGGCACAGTGAACATAGCCACCAATACCTATGTTGCAAAACCTCATCAACATCTTGAACACAACTACTTATCAACTTTCATGAGCAATGAACAACAATCCTCATTTGCCCCAACATCAGAGAGTTATTGCCTATAGAAACAGTTGCCACCAGCTGAAACAGGACATATCTTCAGACTCAGTAGCTTTAGCTGCTCATACACTTTTGGAATACCCGGTGCCTTCAACTTGTCCTGCAGCTCACACAAAGATCAGCTACTATAAGTTTGAGATTGTCTTGCCACTATATGTTTTTGGTGTAAACCTGCAGTTGTCCATTCTGTAGCTCAAAAAAGAAAATAATTCTTAGATCAGATTTTCTTGATACAGAAATATAATTCATTGGCATCACAACTCAAAACACCAATATGTGTTGTCCAAGTGTAGACCATAAGTAGAGCACCCAGTCATGAACTCAAATAGCTCCTGCAGTCCCATTCTTTTCCCCAGAATGAAGGCACAAGAAAGAAAACTGTGGGCATATAGCTTATGCATATCCAGAGTTTTGTTTTGTATTGTGCCAATGCCAGCAGCTGCATAATATATTCTCACCATCATGCAACCTATGTCTATTGTCCAATCAAACTACCATGGAGATATTAGCATGGTTTCCTGCCTAAAAAGACCAGCTGTGTCTCTGCAGGTGGTGTCATGTATCTGACTAATTCCAAATATCTTCTCCCTCTCTACTCCTTACAACCAATATGTGCTCCTCCATAAACCCTAAACCCCTAGACAAAGTAAAAGTGATTAAACAACACTGCATAATCTCTTGCATCTCTTTGTTCATGAGCTTCGATTTTTGTGTGTAACTGTTACACATTCTGACCATGTGGTTATTTCTGGAACATGGTCCTTGCAAGTTTGTGAATCCAATGAATGTAATGGTCACCAGAATTTGTGTGAAGCAGTAATAGAGGTATACGATTTTGATGAAGTTTATGAGAAGACTGTACCATCACCATACAGATAAGTCCGTCAACTCCTGGTATATATGTCCCAATGCTTCAGAATTTTAGGTTTTTCAATATCCTCCTGTGTTTAGCTGAGCAATCTCTTTATGTTCATAGTTGGAGATTTTCCTGAGCACATAGGACAGAATGAACTTATTAGGACACAGATTTGCACACAAGGTTCAAGAACAAACCCTCTAGTGTTCAGAGTTGTAAAGCGGGTCTTCAAGAAAGTTCACACCATTTTGGTTTCAGATTTGAGTACTAAGGTTTGCAAGGCTCTGCAATGAGGTGAGATGCAGATGTGGGAAAATACAGAATAGGCAGGGTCATGAGTCCAAAATTTTTAAAGGTGATCATCACAGGTTGCAAAAATCCACTGAAAAGAAACATCACCTAACACTAGATCATTGAATGGGGAACACTGCTGATGCTGTTAGTGCTGACAGTTACCAGTACACTCATCAGAAAACAACCAAAAACATGGGGCACTTGTTTCTGAATATAAATCCTAGTATGAAGTCTCTCATTGTTCTAGTCCTAGAATCTGAAGTCATAGCTCACTGAAGACACCTCAGATGCAGTAGGGACCAAGCTGCTCTGTTTCATGTTTGATGAATCTGTGTTGTTTATAATCACCATTGTTGGCTGTAGTGTTTCGGGGGCCAACCTTGTGCTGCATCACCAGGACTGCCTGCAGGAGAACAGCAAAGCAATTTTCCAGAACTGTTCAGGGCCTGCAAGAAAGCAGTTCCAATGGAAATCGTGTGAGAGTGCTGCAAGGCAAATTGATTCTATAAGCCTCAACTTTGATGTGCTGTCAAAATAGTTACAGTAAGTGGTAACTATCCTGAGGGATCTTACAGTGGTGATCCTGAGATATCATCTTCTGTTATAGAGACCTGGAACACAGTGTAGTGGTGGTTGAGGCTGCGTTGTCCATGCAATCGATACTTGCTACCTAATGAGCCAACCATTTTATTGGAAATTCCATAGATTACTCGACGCACCCTTTGATGAACCAATGCCATCGCACACCTGCACCACACTTTCGTTTCAGCTGGCACGCCATCTTCATCCAACAAGAACAACATCAGCTCCATAGGAGTCTAATGTGAAAAAACTCACAGCTCTGGCACCATCAAAACTTTGGAAATGCTGGGATGCCTTTCACATTGTGCAAATTGAGAACTCTTTTGCAAGCAATGACAAGTGGGGCAAAGGGGAAGAGAGATAAATGCCTACATTGCACATGGCTCCCTTGTGACATAGATGTCAAAACCTGTACAAAGATAAGGGCGTGAAAGTGGAAGCCCAAGAATATACATGTTGGTGTCCTCATAGCAATCACCAGGACTGCTTTTCACTGAGTCCTCAGCCTGCAGTTCAATTCCCAAGTAATATTCAGCATATTTCCTACAGGAGAACAGGCCCACATCCTCTAGATCCACAACTACTGAAGCACCATAGACTTCAAGATCCAAAATTGTGTACTTTAAGGTCTAAAGGCAGAAGATCATTCTCATTCAACACTTCATACCATTGAGCAAACTTGAGAAACAAAATGTACTCTTTTAGCTCAACAGGAAGTCCACTCACTCCTGGGGAAAACAGTTTAGAGCTCAACAGCACTTCTTCAATACGTAATCTCTTTGTAACACCACCATTCTCATACGATTCACCATTCTCTTCAGCCTCCTGCTGACTAGATGGACCAACTGCAGCAGTATGGGAATCATTAGATGGAAATAGAGAACGGTCCCTTTCAGCAGCCATGTCTATAGCCACCATAACCGCATGCCTTAACGGATGCCCCTGGAACCTTGTTGGCATCTTCTCAGTCCCTTTAGTTGGGACAAAATACCTCCGAGAAACCTCCATTGAAGCCTCAACATTGACTTGGCAGTCTGGGTGACATTCACCTAGACCCATCTTCGTACATTGAGATGTTGATGGCTCATCTTCTGTCAAACAGATTTGGTCATGGCAATCATGTGAGATGGAAATGTTGGGCACAGTGGTTTCATCATGTCCCCATGCAATAACACTGTTGAGCACAGGATCCACAATCACAGCTCCATTTGCTGGCTGCAAGATCAAAGAGAGAGAAGGGAAGGTCAAATGTGAAAGTGAAGCTCATTGGTGACTTACAGGACCTCATATGATGTCCATGAGAGCTTTGAGGATCAAAAAATTCAGCAGAAAAGTATGTAAATGTTGCCTATTGACAGATAGTTCATATCCCAATTTTTTGACAAACATCAGTTGTGATGGAAATGTCAACATAAGAGAGTAGATGACAGGTGACTTGGTGTGGCACTTCATTGAGAGTAAGCCCGGTTCAAAGCACAGTATGCACACAACCCATCTAGATGTTCACATACACCATATCACAAAGTTAAGCACAAAATATCACCAAAACAAATGGCAGCACAAGTACCAATTAGAGATTAAGCACCAGGGCAACAAGCAGGCAACCACTACAAGGAAAACAAATAGCAATCTCAAAGCACTTCTGAGACCATCAGAATAGCTTTGGAAGATTCATAGTTGCTATGGCTCATCTCAAAAAAACAGTCACAACATTGCTTCTCACACTGGAATGACCATGGCAACCTTAGTTGTTGAAACTTTCAGCACTTTCCACATGGTAGAAAGCATGCCTAGGAAAGAGAGATGGAATATAAAACTTAACATCATCTGCCAAATGGGAGAGGGCAAGGGTAAAGATAAGTTGACAATATCAAGCTCACAGAAGTTGATCATCACAATTAGCAAGAAAGGACAAGGAATAAACCTGGTCATAGCTCTGAGCCACACAGGCTTGCTTGATAGCCAACTTCATAAACTTACAGATAACTTCTTCCTCTTCATCACTCAGTTTTAACTTTACTGCCCTTGTGCTGCATAATTTCAGATTGGCAGGTCAGATCCTCCAATTAATGCTCTGAACAGTAAAAAAGAACATGCTGACATGAAAAACCTCCACCCTTTGAGTGGCATTTCAGAATGCAAGTGCAACTCACTTCTTCACCTAACTCTCTCACTCTTTTTTTTGCCTCTTCTCTCTCCATCACTTTGAAATTCTCGCTACCACTTTCATGCTTTGCTGCAATCATGGAAAGAAGTCATAGAAATGAGTCAAAGACTTGGCTTCAATCTAAAGAAGAGATGAATGGAGGATCACTGCAGTGAGCAGAGGATACCATGCATTGGGATGGAATGAGGTGGGCCATAACTGACACTGAGCCTCCCACTCCTCCCTGCTACTTGCTGCCTGTTTTGGTACCTGTACCAATTCATTGTCTTATTATTCAGCCTCTCTGTCTCTCTTCTCTCCTCAATGTTATACTTGAAAACAATAAACATCTGTAAAGATGACACGTGGAGCAGCACAAGATGATCAAGGAATCACCTCAGTGAGTGTTCCCTGAACAACACAAGCCAGTGATAAATTGGGGCAGGCAGAAACTGCAAAGGGAAAAACTCTTTCTCACGTGAAATGTAACAAAACTGAGACTAGAGGTGGATGTAAACAGCTCATGTGAGACAGTACATGTATTTGACTGCCATCAATATGAAGTCTAGCAAGAACGACCTCCTAGAAAACCCAGTGATCTTCATGATAAAGTTCATAATAGAAATGCCAAGGAGATGCACATTGGAAAGGAATCCAGAGTGAAGGAGTATGACAGACTCACAACAGCAACAAATGGTTGCAATGAAAAATTCTTCACCACCTCCACCAAGTGCTCAGGAATAGGTATATGACCATCCACTGCTGCTGTTGTGTCTCCTTCTACGGCACAAAGAATTATGCTCAATTTCACCCCTCCTGATGCACATACCATTCTCCTCATAAGACCTCATTAAGTTTACAATCAACAATTGCAAAGAACTACCAAGATAAAGGGTTTAGGATCAAGACATCTAGCAGTAATGCAACAATGAGGTTGCTGCTTCCTGAGAAAAATCTCCAGCTTTCTCTTTCTCTGTGTTACCTTCATCAGCTGTTTTCCTCACTCGCTTTACATGCGCCAATGTCGGAAGAGGAGACTTGATGTTCAGCTCTCTGCATTCCAGAACCCAGCAGCAATTGGATTGCAGTCCCAGTCAGTGTTCTACAAGGAGGCATCATCATCATCATCAAGAGGAGAGAAAGCACATGAAAAAGAAAAATGAAGAGAAAGAATCACTGGACATTCACAAAGTGCCGAAGAGAAAATCACCGGAACATTCAGAAACAGAGAGAGTTTTGAAGCAGGTAAAGATTGTACCGAATGAGAAGGCTGGTGAGCTTGGGTTCCACAGAAGCAGCAACAACAAGGACTGCAAAAGAAGAAGAATATGCAACCATCCCCCCCATGTATTCCAACCCTTCTGTCAGTCTGTCCGCTTGTTGTCACACTTCCATTCCACATCCCTCCATCGCTACAATTGCTCTGGGAGTATTGCTCTCTCAAATCTCCAACATCTCTCTCTCTCTCTCTCTCTCTCTCTCTCTCTCTCTCTATACAGTCCAAATCCAGCATCTAAGACCCCTCAGGAAGAAAATCTGCCAGTCAGGAATGAAAGCATTGCGACGAGGAAAGAACAAACCTGTAGTTGGGGTTGTTTCGAGGTCTGCAGCAATGTGCGTAACGTGCCATCTCCTTGGTGTGCCATTGAGATCTTCCTCCCCCATAGGTACTGATGATGATACTCCTCCCTTCTTCTCCTTGCTTAGGAACTTCGCTGCTTGACGGACTCTTCTCTCCAGAAGAACCCTAGTTTCCTAGGGTTTTGTTTGCAGATCGGCATTTCTTACTTTCGAAGTGTTGTTTGTGGAGATTTGTCTCTGCAGTCTCATAGATATGGTGATGTGCACTTCTGGCATCAAAAGGACAGAATCGTTTGTGCAGAACTGCAGAGTGAAACTCAGAAGTTGTCTTTACCGGTTCACTCTTCAGTTCTAGTATGTAATTGGAAGCTGTACCACTATTGTTGTTCTTTGTTTCCACACTGTTGCAGATATCAGAAACGTCACTCCCGTTTTGCAAATTCTTGGCAGCAGCAGTAGAGATTGCCGGAGTTAGCATCTAGGGGCCAGAGTACCTACCCTTAGATGCAACCATCATGCCTCTTGAGTGGAGAGACCTTGCTTGAGTCAATTGTATGTTTGGGGTGAATGTGATTGCAAATGCATAACCACAAACCACTGGAGTGGGTTCTGGTAGTTTGTGGCTTTATCTGGGACACTGTTTTTGCAGAGATCCTGTATTAGACATTCATATGTCATTGAACATTCTCTGCAATCTCATAGATTTTGTTTATAATTATTGATGGATGTTGGTGCTTTTTTAGGGTGCCTGGTAACATTATAAGGAAATGGGCTGAGGACAAACGAAATGAAGGGGGTGCTCCAGCTCGTCATAGCACCCCTTTGTTTCATTTGTCCTCAAGGCCATTTCCTTGCAGCGTTACATATTTGTCTCAGTATATCACATCCTACCGTGGCACATTTTTCACGATGTCAATGTGGTCTGGCTGTGTGAGAGTGAGCACATTGCAGCCTATGATACATTTCAAGATACCGTTGCAGCTATCACGTTAGACAATGGAACTCACATATAGACAGTTTCCCACCTTTTTTCGTACACAGAGACAAATGGGTATTGTCATCACCAGAGATGGTTTTTGGACCTTGGTGAAAGTTGTCATTGCTGATCTGACTCATACAGATTTGGTGCAACAAATTTGGTGAAGCGTGTTTCGACAACAACATCGCATGCAGCAACAATTGCTGCTCAAAACAAGACATAATCCTACACAAAGCGACAAAGTGCGCGTCAAGAGGTGATTTTATTCCCCTTGCCATAGAAACTTATAGTTGTCTCCATCCTCATTTTGATTCTTTTTAACTTATTGTATACATGCTAGTTTAACTTGCCATCAGCAGACCTCCTTAATACCTTGGATTCTTATATCTTATTATGATCAGACCTCCTTAATACCTTCAATGCTTATATCTTATTACAGGCAATGAGTGTTGATAGCCCTTCAGCATGTGCAAGCCATTGTGATTCTTTAACGGGCTTATATATAGGCCTCCATGTCTTTTAGGCATAGATGCTTGCATCTACAGGGACATGCTAAAATGAAATAAAAGCTCTTTCCTTCAGAAGCTTGTTGCAGCTTGAATGAGGATACTGTTGACTTTTTTGATTAGCAATGTCTCTTGAGTGCTAGCCAACATCACGTCTGAGTCTTCCCATTGCTTCCAGAAAGGCAACAGAAACTCAGGACGCAGATTGTGTATAATGGTTTGCCCAAGTTTTTGGGAAGATTATTATATGCTTATCTACACCCACTGTTGGGAGCTGATGAACTCAGTGGGTAGTCATGGCAGCTCGTCACTGCCGTTCGTGATGAAGGTGATGGTCTGTCACTTTGTGAGCGACTCTCATGAGGTTATGACTGCACTCATTGTCATGTTACCTTTAATTGTTGTTGTGGAGATTTCTCTGCAACTTCATCGATCTTCTTCAACGGGCTACAATGTTTAATCACAGTTCTTCATCTCTTCCACACATACCAACTAGTGCACCTCCATCACTAGTTGATTTGTGGTAGAGGATGCCCTTTTAGCGTTAGGTCTTCTTCTTCATTACTACTGTTTTTATTGTTTTGGTTTTCCTCTCATGTGTTTACATTTGCTTCGACATGCCTTGTACTTTTTGTGGATGGATTTCCATCCTTGTTTATATATATATACCGGGTTTTTCTGTTTTAAGGCCACTACAAGCAGATGAATCCTCAAGGCAAGGTTCAATGATCCATCCCGGGTTTAGGGCTCAGGATTTCATTGTCCCACAAATTAAAATAATGCATGGGTGGTGATGTACTGGAAGACAAATTGCATTTGGGTCGACTTTGGAAGCTCCAGAGAGAAGTACATTTGGGTCTACTTGGGATGCTCTCGGATTGTGAGGGAGAGGGAGAGCAATTGCCAAGGTTTTTTTCTGCGAAGCAGCAATGTCTTCTTCATCATCAGTGCAGCAAGTGCAACTGCCATGTGCAGCAAGATGTAACTCTTTTCTAGACCATGAATGTGGCAGCAGGAGCAGCTCCACCACCACACGGAGAAGAAGAGGAAGGTCAGCCAGGAAGAGCTTGCTACTACAGGTCTGTGTGCACCTGCAATTGCACTGTACTGTGAAGAACTTTTGCAGTACACCGTAGCACTTCTTCTTCCCAGATTGCACTGGATAGAACCGACACAGCAGTTAGAGATCACAGCAATTGTAAGCTTTTCTGTGTTGTTCGTCTCTGTCTACTGCCTTCTTGTCCTCACCACAAGTACATTTGGTTTTTCAAAAGATTTGGACACAGTCTACGCAAGACACAATACATCATCATAGTGTCTAGCTTCTAAACCCTAAACCTGGGTACATGATTTGAAACAAAGTTTTTTCTGCAGTTCCTGGAGGTCAGAGAGAGAAACTGTAGCGGGTGTTCTTTTTGGATTCTTCACAATGATGGGATCACAGATCAGAGAAGGTAAATGAACATCAAACCTTTAGAGTTCATGTGTCAAATGGAGCAATAGCTCTTGTTAGTGTCAATCTTGTTGCTCTCTCATAGTTGCTATCCTGCCCTGTTCTAAACTTAGCAGATAGGCAACCTGAGAAGGCAATGCAGCTTTTCCAACAAATGCAACAAGAAGGAATGAGTCCTGAAAAATTCGCTTTTATTCAGGTGATGAAGGCATGTGCTGGTTTAGGAGCACTTGAAAATGCCAGGCTGGTTCATGAACAGCTCATTCAAAGTGGTTGCAAGTATGATGTCTTTGTGGACAGTAGCTTGGTTGACATGTATGCAAATGTGGGACCATTGAGGATGATTGGAGAGTGTCCAACAAGATGCCATCTTGAAATGTGGTCACTTGGACTGCCATACATGTGAAATTGGGGCAAGGACAAAAGGCACTGGAACTATTTCAACAAATGCAACAAGAAGGTGTGCAGCCAGACTCTGTTACTTTTGTGGAGGTGCTGAATGCATGTGCCAGTGTAGTTGCCCTTAAAGAGGGCAGCAGTGTTCATGATCAGATCATTCGAAGTGCTTTGGAGTCTGCTGTCTTTGTGGGGAATAGCTTGGTTAACATGTATGCAAAGTGTGGGAGCATTGAGGATGCTTGGAGAGTGTTCACCAAGATGCCATCTTAAAACATGGTCACTTGGAATGCCATGGTATTTGGACATGTGAAATGTGGGCTAGGACAGAAGGCCCTGGAACTATTTCAAACAATGCAACAGGAAGATGTGCAGCCTGACTCTGTGACTTTTCTGGGGGTGCTGAATGCATGTGCCAGTGTGGTTGCAGTTGAAGAGGGCAGGCGTGTTCATGATCAGATCATTCAAAGTGCTTTGGAGTCAGTTGTCTTTTTGGGGAATAGCTTGCATGACATGTATGCAAAATGTGGGAGCATTGAAGATGCAAGTGTTCCACAAGATGCAATCTCAAGATGTGGTCACTTGGATCACCATACTTGGAGGATTTGCCATTCATGGGCATGGTAAGGAAGCCCTTAAACATTTTGAACAGATGTGCAAAGAAGGTGTACAGCTGAACAATATCACTTTTGTTTGTCTTCTGTCAGCTTCTAGCCATACAGGTTTGGTGGATGAAGGCATGTGCTGTTATGCTTCAATGATTACAGACCACTTGATTTCTGCCAAATCAGAACATTACACCTGCATGATCAACCTGCTTGGTCGTGCTGGCCATCTACAGGAGGCCAGAGAATATGATCAAGGCAATGCCCTCTAAACCAGATGTGATGTCATGGAAGGCTTTTCTCAGTACTTGCAGAATTCATGGTAATGTGGAGATGGGAGAACATGTTGCTAAACAGGTTCTTGAATTGGAGCCTGCAAGTATTGCAGGTTATGTGCTGCTATCAAGCATCTATGCTGCTGCTGATAGCAGGAATCTCTGTGAGAATGTTGAACAGCAGAGGAAGCAAAGGGGCGTAAAGAAACTGCTGGGTCACACTCAAATTGAAGTGAGTAATGAGGTGCGTACAATGAATGTAGTAGACAATGAATACCACCCATGCAGAACTGCAGAGATTGTCAGGGCTCTTGCATGATGCGGGGTGTGTGCCTTATATAAAACTTTGTTCTTCATAATGTGGAAAAAGGAGAAAAGGTGTTGCACTGTGTCGCCATAGTGAGAAACTGGCTATTGCTTTGGGGCTCATCAACACAGCTCCTGGAACTCCTCTCCAAATAAGAAAGAATCTGTGGGTTTGTGAGGATTGCCACACTTATGCAAAGTTCATTTCAAAAATAGTGGGGAGAGCAATCATGGTCAGGGATGCCAATCGCTTTCATGAATGGTGTTTGTTCTTTCTTGCATGGACTATTGGTGATGCTTGTATGACTATCTCTTGTTCATTTTGTTTGTAGCATGTCTAGTGATATTGTAACAAGGGCAAAGTTCAACAGTGTTGCAATATATGGCCCTATGGCCCTCCCACAAGGCAGTTGAGCAAGCAGTCAGCCTCTTCTCTAGGCATGGGGCATATAGAACTCAAAAAGAGTCCTCAAATTTTTTGTGATGTTCACCAGACCCCGAGTATGGTGACATTCTGCCAAAAAAAGATGCACTGACCAAAACTCCATCTTTTACAGTTGTAGGATGACATGAAAGTTGGGAATTTGAATTAGGTGGTATCTGATTCAATTACATTTGAACAAGAAGTGGAATTGCCTCCTGACATCCCTCAAAGAAAGAATACCACATCATCCTATCCTTACAAGTGTAGCATACACTGTCGCCGCTTCCTTTTCTCTTTCTCTGCCACCAAAATTGTTTCATGCCCACCAATTTTGGCCTTTCACAATTTGTCACATAGTTCTGAATAGTTTACAGTTGGGAAATTCAATTTTCAGATTGTCAGGAAGTTCAGTTGCTGGGTGGGTCAGGGGGCTGCCATACGTTGAACCCACAAGTTGGGAGCACAAACTTGATAACTTCTTGCCTTCCAACTGTAGAATGTATTGAAGCATATATATTCTGATATTTTCCCCACCAGCTGCACCTTCCAAGCTCAAACCTGAAATGATTAGTATTGTTTGGGAAGCAGAGACCCCTTTTGAATGTTCTCTTGCTTGAGCTATCAATTCGTTCTTGTCTCTTCTTTTGCCCTTTTACCAACTACTAGCTGAAACAAATGTCCTTAATGCTTTCAATCTTCAGGAATTTGGGTCTGAGTGTGAGTCGTATTGCACTCTGGTTTGCTAAGTTGCCAATTGTGATGCTCAGCTGAAGCATGTAGACGGATGCATTGATGCAACAAACAACAGCAAAGAAAAGCTGGCTGCTGAAAACCCATTGTTGGCACAACACACTCTACCAATTGGGACGTCCTGGAATGCAGCAGCCCTGATGATTTGCACTTGCTCAAAGAGACAGTTCAGCACCTTCTGCTGCTGCAAACCCATCCAGATTGTGAGCTTTGTTGAATGCTAAGTTTGCCTGATCAATCTCATTTTGTAATGTTTCCTAAGAACAAATTCTGCATACCCTGCAGCAAGAAGCCTGGACCTCATCGACCTTCCTGACCAAGAGAACAAAAATAGAAGTTCTCTGCAACACCTCTAATATGACTTCACTTCTCATCTGCACATTTTGCATTCTTTTTCATATCAAATTATCTGTCAGCACTTGAATAATCTTCTTGAACTTTCATTTTGACATTCGTGATTGCTTAAAACATGCACATTCTTGCCTTCTGTAAATTCTTTGTAATCAAAGCCCACATTATGAGCAATGAGCTTAATGGCAGCTTGAGTACATCATCTTGCACACATTGTCATCCCTTGATGGAGGCAAAACACCAGAGAAAACTTTGTCATGTCCAAGCTTGAAGATTGAGTGGTGAAATACTTCATTAAAAATTTGAAAAATCCAACAAAAGAAGACATATTGCTACAATACATCACTGAATGGATGTCATTTAAAGAGTCTCTGTTTTGAATTCAGTTTCTTTGAAATGGGGGGTTTTGCTTTTGTAACATGAGAAGTGTTGATTTTTGTTCATGTTTGGACCATCTTGTGCCTATTGTGATGTACATAGTCTTCAAGACAAAAACATCTTGGTCTAGTTCTCTTGTGTTCTCCCTCCCTCTCTCTCTCTCTCTCTGGGTTCAACAACAGGGTTAGGAGAACAGTTTTGCTTTTTTCTTTAAGCTCCTTGCATTTTTGTGCTCACTGCCTCTTTCTTTACTGCTTGTTTTTTGCGGAATCAGGACATCTTTTCATTAGGCTGTTGTGATCAGAGGAACCTTCCATTGAGTTTTTTCAATTAAGCAATGGTCAGTCATCTCACAGGCTCTACTGGTAAAGCATTGATCAATTGCAAGAGAAGTGAGAACTGTGAGTCAAATCGTGGCTCACCATGCAATGACATCTATTCCTTTTTTCATGATAATGTGTTCCCTAAGGTCCTAACATGATTTATCACATATTTTCAACACACTTGCAACACTCCAATGGAAAGCTACTGTCCCTGCAGCAAGAAACAAGGTGCTATGTTAGTGGCTTGCCATTAGGCTGCTGCTGTGTAACTGCGATCACAGCAACCTATCTTGTTCTTTTACTACCACTCTGAGAGCTTGCAGGAGCTGTTAGTCATCTGCAGACCTATTAGGTCTGACAAATACACCAGAATGCTTTCATTGTCCAAGCCAAAGGTTTCTACTTCTTCCTATATTGTAGATAAGTTTCACAATACTTTGTTGCTTTTCTTTTTGGCAAAAAGCTTCAACTAGTCAGTCAAATGTTCCTACAGATATCTTAAAACAGCAGTAGCAGCTCTGAAAGATTGTCATAAAATGCTGATAATATAGAAAGAGAAACTTGGGAGATGTATGAGCTTTCACCATGCTCACTGTCAGTAATGAATTGCAACAAACACTCTTCTCTTCACCAAGAAGTGAATTCTTTTGCTCACTCCCTGCTTGTTGGATCAAGCAACTGCAGTAAGGAATAACTCAGGGACTATCATTGCAGATAATTGATGCATCATGTAAACACTGCTCATTCCATTCTCTAGCTATAAGAGGAAACAAAATGCAGCACCTCATAAAGTGTGTGTGTGTGTGTGTGTGTGTGTGAAGAAAATGTCTAGAGGGAAAGCACAAAAAGGAGGAAGACCACAGTCTTCTATAGCTCATCTTTAATGTCTTCTTGATCCACTTTGTCATCTGCACTGAGGACTTTGATATCTTCATCTCCTTTGTCTTCTTCCACACCAAGGTCAGTGGGATCATCTAATTTCAATTTGGGAATCTCAGGTGCTGTAAAGGGAATAGCAGCATTTTTCTTGATGTAATCAACAAAGGCTTCCACAGTCCTCTCTGTCTGCACTGCCAACTGCACCCCCCCCCAAACCCATTCCATGATTTAGCATTTGCAACAAGAGAGTTTAGGTATATACAGCAACTCCTTAAAGGTGAAAAGGACATAATCAGTACAGCTGCCCTTTCAAAAGCCCTGTTGAATTTCTGAAATCTCAGCACACTTCACTTTTGGAACACTAAAGTAGGGTCCTTTAGTATTAGTGCAATGTATATGAGGTTGATGACAATCTGCTTACTGGTTCCTTGCTTTTATCACCAGCAGGGAAGAATAGTATGGTTGGAAATCCCTGAATCTGCAAAGAAAAATACAAACACCCAACATGTTAGCTAGTTAGCTCTGGAGGGATGCCAAACAATGTCTGTTGCTGAAAGGATTTGTGCAAAGTGTGCAAAGTGTGCAAAAGGAAAACATAAAATCTGGATAAGACTGATTCTTCTGGATGGTTTTCAAAACAAAGACATACATGGTCTAGGGAACAATCTCTAGAGCCTAGAGATCTAGTGTTGTGATCTGAAGATCTACTGTATTATCTCCTTGAGCTCAAGCTTTGTTGATGTAATCCTAGAATTGGATGAATTGACTGAGAAGAGATTCAAACCATCAGAGAAGTGACTGTTTGAAGAGCATTTGATCAACCAAGAATGAAGGATGGGAAAATGGCAAGGGGTAAACCCAACCTGCACCAAGGCATGCTCATTTGTAGTGCCATCCATTTTTGCAATTACAATGGAAGGAATGTTCTTTAAAATTTCTCCCAGACGATTGTACTCAGGCTCCAGATTTCTGCAATGGCCACACCATGGTGCATACACCTGAAAATTCATCACGGCAACAATTAGGATTACATGCTACCCGCATATTATGTTGATACTGGGTGGCAGTTACTTGGTAGTGTATTTTGATTTACTAAGTAACACCATAATTAGACTAATCAATATAGTATTTACAACCCTATGACAATGCCTGCTGAACCTCCTGCAATTGCTAAGGCAGTTATCAAGCTTGTCTCAGCACAGTTCCATTAAGAGTTCTAAGAGCAAATGTTCTTCATGTGAGTGACCACACCAAACAAAACCTTACCTCTAGAAGAACATCTTTGGTTTCATCGAGCACAATGTCATCAAAGCTGTCACCAACTACAATCTTGACATTGCCATCATTCTGCACATGAAGCATGCAAAATCAAACATCCTCAACACAATCTTAAATATCTAGAACATAACTGAGAACACAATACACCATCTCAGCTGCTTCAGACCATATAATTGGCTAGTTAGAATGCTGTACTTAGTGATCACTGTGTAATTTTAGGAATATTTTGAACCATTTATGATAATTCATTGATCATCCACAAAAGTTCTTACTTCCAAACAACTTGAGCAGACTGCATAATGGGTAGTTTCAATTCATTACAAGACCATTAATATGACATACAAGTAAATTGTGGGAATATTTTGGATGAGCAATTGACATGAGGAAATCAATCAAGGATGCTGGATAGGTCTTATACAACATGCGATAACATTGTTGTGTGCACATGCACACTGAAAAAAACATGTGAACAGATGATGTGCTTAAACAAGTAGCAAATCCTTTCCAAATTGCATATGAAGTGGAGAATGCTGCTGCATTCACAAAAATGGGGCAGAATGACTTACCTTTTCAGGAATAGGTTCAGATTTTAGAAAGTAAGGAAGATCACCAGCCAAAAACTTCTCTCCAAATGTCTGGGCACCCACAAACCACACCCACATGCATCTGAAAATTGCTGAATGGTACACAAGGAATACTCTCTGATAACGGTCTGTAGGCGAAAAATCAGCATTGTCTCGAAGGTAACCTCCTTGTGTTCCAATCTTGTGACATGTGAAGTCAGAGCAGAGCTTGAGAAAGAGATCCATGAGGAGTCCTAATTGTTAATTGGAAGCTGCAGGAATTCCTGGCCACTAACCTTGATAGACTCAACACTAAAGTCACCCGAATACATGAACTTACGACCGTTCTCTTCAATAGAAAATCCTATCATCTGCCCCACCACAGAAAGCAAGATCAGATGCCACAAAAAACAGCAAACTCAGCAACAGATAGTGTGCATAGATTCTGTTGGATTCTGTATGGGAAAATTTAGCAAGTTAACTGCAATAGCTAGCAGGCAAGAAGAATTTGATGTATAAATGAGAAACAAACTGGTCCAAGAAGAAAGGCCACCTTTGTCTCTTCAGTGGTCAGAGCAAAGAAGTTGAGCACGGGAGTGGCTGCTTCCTTATCAGCAAGATCCACAAGCACAAAGATAATCTGCACATTGGGTGACATCAGTCTGAGTCACAAGCTGGCTGGCTTACATACTCATGAGAATATTCAGACTACAGTCTCTGATGGACACATTAATCCCTACTACTGAAGCTGAAGCCTAGTTGCTCTGATGAATAAAGTATACTTGACATGGTCCATTGGCAGATTACTTTGCCCTGCCCTGTAAAGGTGAGGCTCAAGAGTGTCATCTGATTTCTGATAAAGCTAGTTCACCGATGGATCTCAATCCATGAGATTGCTGTAATGTTTTTCCCATGTTTTTGCATCAATGGTATTACTCCCTGGCATGATTTCTGAATACCTGCATGATCCTCAAGGACCTTACCCTTGACTTACTTGAGAAACTTTGTCAAATAAAGTGGATTTTAGACCATATTCAGCATTTCCATACCTTCCTCTTGAAAAACTTTGCAGCTTCTTCAAAGTTGTCACGTATCTTGTCAAATTCTTCAGGTAGAGCAAAAAGCAGGAGCTGCCACAATATGAAGAAACAGAGCAAGTAGGAAACAAAAGGATTCATCAGTGTCACAAACTGCAAAAAGATCTTAAGAAAGATTCAAAGATTCAACCTGGATCAGCCTACACAAGATCATGGCAGGGTATCACAGTTCTTACTTGTCTGCTAGCTTCATCCTCAAAAATAGCTGAAGCTGTTTCATGATTGAAAGTAACCACAAGGGGCAGCTTATTTGCAGACAAGAACTCAGAGATCGCCTCCCTTTCAAATGCCCCATCTACAAATGTAAACAACAGGACTTCAGTGTGATGTCAGAAAAATATTCAATCTTGGTGAAGAGAAAAAATGGTTCACTCTCATATTAGGCTGTAATATAATATCATGATTTTGTAGGAGATTCATGATACCGAATGTTGAAAGCTTCTCATTCTCCTTCTTCCATAACACCAAGGCAGGCGCATTCTTATTCAGGCTGAAGATTTTGGCAACATCAGCATCACTTGTCATGTAGAACAAAATACCATCCTCTTGTCTTGCTACCGCAGTTAACTCCTCTGCATCCTTACCCTGTGCACCAGAGAAGGTCAGTGGACAAAACATCCTGAACAGTTTGAGAAACTTTGAAATGTATATGTGTGATAGGAATGGGCAAAAAATGGCAGAGTTCCGGAGAATCTTCATGGTATGAAAAACATACTTTATAACTGGAAATCCACCTCATGATATGACAGACTTACAGCCAGTTCACAAAGATAAGGTGTTATGAGAGAGAGAAGGTTTTCATAGCTGCCCACACATGTATAAGGGCTTTTAACAACAAAAAGAGCAGTCATTCTCTTGCATCACAACATGCCTACTATAGCTGACTTCCTGTTGCTAGGATCAATTCTTAGGTTTGAATTTGTTTCAGTTTAGAATCAATGTCAAGCTCAATTAGCTTGGGTCAAGTCATCTTCCAAAGACCTCAGCAACAATCTCAATTCTCTTCTTCTTCGATGATTATGTTCCATTTGAGCTGAAGATTCATCTACCTCAAAATTTCCCAGGAAGGCGACAGCAAGAGGTGTATCAACTTGCAGCAACAGTTCTTCAGCATCAGATTCTGATTTCACAAAATCAATTGCAGGTCCAGTTTTCTTCTTCACCCACATCACAATACCATCACTGAAATCACCAAACATAAAAACAAGAATTCAAATCAGGTTTTGACAACCTGCAGCTTAATAGGTGCTCAGAAAAAAAATTCCAGAAACATATTATCTAACAAATAAAAATGCATGGCAAAGACCACGAGAAACCGAAATTCTTTGGCCACTACATTATTCCAAGCTGATTTATGCACTGCTGCTGCCATGAATTCCCATTGTGACCTAATGGCCTGATCATCAAGAAGGAAGTATTATGTTCAGAAGAGGTGAAATCACAGATCCAACAGCTTTGCCTTTGATTTCCAGGGCATCTGAAAAGCTACTTGCCAGAAAATAGGATTCAGGAACGAGATTCTTCACCACGGTCAACAGTAAAAGCTAGTGAAGAAGAAGCACCAAAGATGAAACTAAACTAGAGATCAGAAAATACTACAATCCATGAAGCCACATGGATCCGTTCAGATCCTCAGTATCAACAAACAAACCCTCCATTTACTAAGGCACTGCTGCTGCACATGTGTGATAGTGTTGGACACTATCAACGAAGCTTACGGACAAGGGAGACACGGTATTACTCATTCCTCCCTCAGAGCCATACCTCACTCGCTCGCCCGTGTAGCGTTTTGGAAGTCCATCGATGAAGAAGAGAATGGTAGGATAGCCCTGGACTCCAAATTCCTTGGCAAGCTCTGCGTGTACCGTGGCATCGACCTTGGCAAGGGGCACCGAATCTCCCTTGAGAATTGATGCTGCTGACGCCCACTCGGGAGCCAACGACTGACAATGCCCACACCAGGGGGCATAAAACTCCACCAAAACGTACGGATTTGTATTCACAAAATTTGTGAAGTTTTCAGCTCCCAGCACCACCACATCCTTCTCGTCCACCAAGTGTTCCGACGAAGCTCCAGCTCCTTCACCGGCGTGCCCGCTCTCAGCCGCACATTCCCGAACCGAAAAATTTGCTGAGAACAGTAGTAACACGACTACTGCGACCACAGAAAACAGAGAAAACGAGCCTCCGATCCGAGACGCCATAGCTAACCAAATCGAGGAAGATCAAGCACACAAATGCAGCTCGCAAACGCAACGGAAGAAGAAGGGAGAAGAAGAAGAAGAGCAAGAGGAAGAAGAAGGAGCGAAGTGCGTGCGGCGAGCGAGTCGTGGCCACGGGCTATATCCGGTCGTCTCTCTTCTTCATCCCAACGATTTCTTTGTCAATTTTGTGATGTAGCCAAAGTGGCGATCAACCACAGGAGGATTTAGCCAAATCTAGTTACAGGCTAAATCTGAAAGTAAAAATGTTTAAAAGATCCTTGTATATTTTTGGCTAACCCTACTTGAACCAATTTTTAGAAATCTTGAATTTTTTCTTTATTTTTGGTCTAGTTATGGCTATTTAAATCTTTTAGAAAACCCGATTTTAGCACTTTTGATTTTTTATTTCGCTTTCTGGCTATTTATAACCAACCCAAAAAAAAAAGGCTGACATGTTGTTCATCCTGACATATACGTACCGGGTAGCTCCGGTCGATTAGTCATCCATCTATGTGGACAAAGTTCACGTATAGTAATGTGGGAGACAAAAGGGCGTGCGTGCGTGCGACGACCGCAGTCGTGGCGCCCACGAGCTAGGTATAGCCGGTCGCCTCGACCTTCATCCTAACATGTGCACGCGCTAGCTCCGGTCGCTTAGTCATCCATCCATTTGGACAAAAGTTCACAAATAGTAATGTAAGAGACAAAGTGCTGCGACGAGCACGTCGTTGTGGCTATAAATCCGGTCGTCTCTGCCTTCATCCTGAATTATGGACCGGCTAGCTCCGGTCTCTTAATCATCCATCCATGTGGGCAGAATTCAGACATAGTAATGTCGTTTTCAACGCTTTAATTGCCGTCGGGTTCGTGTCTACACGTTCCAATAAAAAAAAGAAAAACTCCATTAATTTAGAAATTGTGCGTGTGTGCGTGTACGCACGAACCCAGGCTTGGGCGGATTTTAAAAGAAATATTTTCAGGAAAAAAAAAACTCACGTGTCGCCATATTTAGACAATGAGTTCCTATTGATCGCCAGAACTAGACAGGATTCTAAAAGAACAGTATTTCACTGTCTGACCTGTAGCCAAATTTGGCTCATTGCTCTTGTGGATGATCACCAGTCCACCTACGTGACCCCAATTTCTTTTCAACCCTGCATGTTGAAAAATCAATAAATTATAAATTATTTTTTAATACAATTTTAAAAAGAAGAAGAAGTTCCTCACTACAGTATCAGAACAAAGGCTTTTTAGATAATTATTATTTTTTCTTTTTCTCTTCATTTTCCTATTTTCCTATTTTCACTTCAAGAAATCTTATTGGCGACTTGTTTACTAACAATGTTACAAGTTCAATTGGGTGTGAATTATGTGTCAATATTTAACTCTAAGTTCTAACCAATTGATGAAGATGATTACACCAAGATTGTGAATGACTTTATATTTCTTAATGAGAATAATAAACCTAGGCAATGAACAAATTCAACATATGGAGAATTCTTATGAATCTTGATCAATCTATTAAAATCGAATTCTCTACAACTTCACAAATTTGCAAAGACGTTGTTTCATCTTTTTTTTTATGTTTTGTGAAGGTAATGATGATCAATATCTAAGTGACAACATAATGTGCATGTATGTAACATTTAATTGGCTATTGAAAGTAGGCAAGTAGGCATAGTGGATGGATTTTTCAAGTGTGTATAAACCTAAATTTTGTATGAAGACACATCCACTATGCTTACAACCCCCCCCCACCCATGGGCTTTACCTACCATAAAGCATGAGGCAAATTTTATCATGAACCAAACCTACATAGATCATGAGGTGTATGAATGGGAGGCTTCTTATGCACCCTACCCTTAATAGTGGGAGGGTTCTTATGCACCTTACCCTCAATTGTGGGAGGGTTCTTACACCTATAAATAGGCACAATTTTCTTGCCACCCTTTAGGAGTAGGCATGATATCCCTCCGAAAAGTAAAATTCATAGATATAAAATGCCTTTCACATAAACTATGAATTTTTCTGAGTGTTTTACATTATAATTATAGTGTAAATGTTTTATAAATTATTTTGTTAGATTATATGTTTTAATTTGTTTAATACTAATGCATGTTGTAATTTGCTTATGTTAGATACTGTGAACAACTTTCAAAAAATTATCATGTGAATGTGAAGTGTTTCCAAGATGAACATTTTAGACATATTGTTATTTCTCATGATCTTGATGTTCTATATATCTTCAACTATTTGATTTTTCATATGCCACCAACAAATAGTGGTCATATTTTTCTATTAATTAAACATGGTTCACGAGATACAATATGGTACAAGACTATTGATTATGGTGAAAGTTTGATGTGACATTAAAATGCACAATATGGCTAAAAATTATGATATACAAATAGACATCACCAATCACTCTAACCATGTGACAAATATTACAAGGATGGTTACAACTAATGTATCGATTAAAATCATATCAATAATCAACACACAACCTCTAATGTTTAAAACCCCTCTAGAAAAAGCCTTTTTAGCATGTCATTGTCCCATTGTCTTGCTTAGATGTTCATCATATTGCACCACCACCACCCCAATATTTTCATTGTAAGGAATGTGGAAAACATTTATGCAACACAAGCTATCAATTCTTTTGTCTAATTATATCTATCCAATGATTTAAGATTTCGATGACTTGTGAAAATTGGCATGTTTAAAAGTTGATTTTTTATGTTTTTTCAATTGATACATGACCAAGTTCTCATCAAGTAAACAAAACAAAATCAAACTGATTCTCAAAAAATTATGTGAAAAGTGGAACTAAATGGTTTTCACAAAATTGTGAGAACTACCCAACATTGGTTGTTTCGGCAACATTATCATTAGGAAGGACAAATAAATGAACACAAGGCCAATTGTAAATCAATCATTTGAAATAATATTGAAAACATGTATATATGATCATATCTACATTTTTTAATTAAATCACTTTGAATGAACATTGAAATCCAAGGACATATGAACACCCCTAAATGGGTATTCTCAACATTTTTTATTTGTCCATATGAAAACTTTCACCCAAAAAAACATCTCCCATTCTATGATTTTTTTGGACCTGGACAAATAATTGCACATGGGAAAAACCCAACAAAGATAAGTTCATGTCATGAAACAATTACAAAATAATGATATTTTTTTTTTTACAAAAATATCATCACAAATTTCATGGATCACAATTTGGCAATAATAGTCATGTAAAATTTATTTTTCGTAGGTTCGTATGGAATAGACATAGATGTCATTCATCTACCAATATTGTTTGAACATTGATGTCATATGCATTGTTTAAACATGAATGTCATATGCTTGTTTGTATTCTTTAATCACAAATGTTGTATGTTTATCTGTGTTGTTTACACATGAAAGTCATGCACATAACTTCCATGTTTAAATAATGCATGACACTCATGCTTAAAAGTGAACTAAAAATGAACTAAGATCTAAATAAAAATCAATTGGAAATGAACTAAAAGTTAATTGAAAGTGAATTAAATTTTAATTGGAAGATAATTAACAATGAACTAGAATTAAACTAAAAGTTAGGTACAATTTATAGATGAACATTCAAATGAATGAACTCCATGGCATTGGCATATATGACAATCATCTTGGAGTTGATTTTCAAATGGCCGTGAATTTTTTTTTATGATAGTGGTTATTAGAAATTGCAAAGATTATATTTTAACAATGGTTTTTAAATGCCATAAAAATCATTTTTCGGTGATGGTTTGAAGCCAATTTGTCCATATCACCTTCTTATACCTCATGTTCAATTACTACAATTGTCAATGTTTCATGGTGTGGATGATAATGAATTTTTTTTATCACAAAATAATGGACCATATGCTAGTCCTCTTCATGTTGATTATAGTTGTACCATCTAAAATGTTTTACAAGGTTTTGTTGTAAATACTAAAAATGTGATTGTTCATAATTTAACTTTTATATGTGTAAATAAGGAGACAAAAAAGAGTGAACTCTAGGTTTAGACCTTAACAAATCTTTGATCATGATATTCTTAAATGTGCCAAAAATAATGTTTTATTTTCACCAAACTTTGACGAGGATGTAGTAAATGAAAAAATTGATACAATCAATGTTGTGGTCTTTGCTATTAACTTTAATGTTGCAACTATGAAATTGATTTTTGTAATTCAAATTATCATAAGATGTGTTTTGTGAATCATTAGTTTCTTTTGCAACTTTTACATTGAACACTAGTACTCTTACTCTTATAGTAACTTCAAATATCATTTCAACTTCTCCAATTGTATTAGTTGTTCTTGAAGTGTCATTGAAGATGATTATTATCATAAAAAAACCTTTCACACATTCAAGATTTCACAACTAGTTCATCCTTTAATGTTTCTTTTCTCTTATTTGGGATTGAACTTTCATGCACCAATTAGTACTACAATTTTCCATTATCGTTTTGGTGAATCTTTAGTGAAACCTAATGGACAAATGCATGGTAGTTAGGTTTAATTACACGCTTGTAAAGTTTTGTAATCAACATATTTGCAACATTGTACACATATGTTAGCAGCAATGAATTTGCTTGGAACTAATTTATAAAAGTTTAAACGTTCCAATCTTTTTGAATGAAGCCAAGGATACATGCTTCATATTAAATAAATTATAGTCAAACTATACACTATAAATGGGGCTAGTTTTTGAAAATTTTAATATATGAAATTGAAACAAATTTTGCATGATTTGATTTTTTTAATTTGAAAATGTAAATTGACAACATTTTTTTTTTAATGAGATGCACAAATATGTATACAAAGACATCTTTTTTCCATCCAAGAGTATAAGGTTTTGAATAATTTCATCCACAAGGGTTAGGGGTTTTTGATTAAGTTAGTACATTGAAAATGTGTTTGTGTACCATGTTGCTCCTTCAATAACTTGTTTTTTTAAAAAAAAAAGTAGGTTATGGCTTTTGATGTGTGAACTCTCAACCAATCATGTGAACAAGATAATATTATATCACACATTGTTACAAATTTAGGGGACACACCAATCTTGTTTGGGTTTTTTTTTTAAAAGCGCATGTTCTCAAATCTTGTATATTTAAAAAATGTGTTAAAACCAAGTAAGGGTTTAAAGAAAATTTGAAAAATGCAAAGATTTGTAGGTAAAGGTCATATCGTTTTGTTCAACTAGGGTAGTGTTTTGGATTTTTTACTAAAAGGATGTGGTTTTCAATGCAATCCAAATCTAGGGTTATAATTTTATTAAAGTGATGATTTTATTCAAATTGACATGCATCTAGTTTTCAGTGCACAAATTGTTACCCAAGTTCAAAAATTGAACACCAAATTGAAGAACATTTTTTGAAGCAAATCACAGATTTACTTTGTGACAATATGTTTTAATTTCATTGTACAACAAACAAGCATGTTTGTAACCAACAAAAAGGAAGAAATGTTATAATCTATAATCTTTAAATCTAAATTACACCATCCTTAGAAATGTAAATGAATTGTTGTGTTCATAATCAACTTTGCATTTCATAGTTTTGTTCAAAAAGGGATTTTTGAACACAACACAACACCAATGGACTTAGATAACATCTCTTACAAATTTCACACATTGAATTACTACATTTAAAAAAATATGAACAATAATAGAAACAACAATAGAGGGCTTTGACTCAATCCATGAACCCATAGCTTGAAAGAATGAGGACTTGAAAACATTAAAGTAGTAGGACTTAAAACTAACTAAAATTCATAACCATGTTCAAAAGACACAAAACTTGAAAATACTAAACATTTAGGATTCAACATTAACATGAAACAAACATAACCATAACATGAATTAAGACTAACTTCAAATGGCCTACAAATGATAAAATGGCAATAATAAAAATAACAACTAACTTTAAATGGACAACAAATTACTAACACTATATTTTTTTTGGACAATTAACCTTATTGGATGACGTATGACAATTAATAACCCTCAAGAAGACAACATATGATCTTAATATATGACTTGAACAAAAAACATGAAAAACAAATCCAACATATGACTTGAACAAAAACACAACACATGACCTCGATACAAGTATATACAAGGGGTATTAGTTGTGGCAAAAAAATGGTCGCAACCATGTCTATGAACAAAATGTGCGTGCAACCAATGAAATAACTATACTTACACCCAAAAATGTTCATATTTTTCTGGGGGGGGGGTATGTTCTCGTTCTATTCACAATGGTGTTCCCCAAATTCTTTGGGTTCCCAATATGTTTCCCAAGGGTATTCTTAATATATAGCACTTCACTTTATCCCACATCCTTTACCCAAAATTCTCACTTCCTCACCTTTATAAGTGAACAAAAGGGAAGGCACTCCATCTTCACATGAAATCTGTTATTTTGGGGAAGTTCATAAGTTTTAATTAATTATTTATTTCTAGGTGATGGGCCAATCAAAATGCCCCATGGAAAAAAAAAAACCACTTGGGAAGCAATGAATAGGAGAGGAAAAGCAAATAAAAGCTATGGGATGACAATGTGTAAAAAACAAAACACAACAAAACCAACTAACAAACCATCCATCTTTAAAGATCATCAACGTTTTTCATCAACATGTTCATTTCATCATTAAAATGTTGTAAAAAATAAAAGTGCACAAAAAATTTCTAACCTTGAAGTTGAATTTGTACCATCAACAACCCATAGGCACCTTTGCCCTATTAGAGACCCACCAACAATAACACTAGCACACAAAAAAAATTAAAAATAAATAAATAGAATGAATAAAGAATGAAAACAACACAAAGTGAAAACAAAAATAAAATCAATAGGGCTTTAAAAAAGGCCTTTGTCCTCAATGAGCTTGTTATTCTCTTCAAGCATAGTTATTTTATATGTCAAAAAATTACCCACGTTTTTAAAGTTTAAAGATCCAACACATTCAAACTTGAACATCAACATGCCAATTTCAATAGTAGAAAATTGGGTATGTGCAACTGGCTTTTGCAACTAGTTTTTAATTATGGATGACATTTGCAACAAAAAAATCATTAGTAACAAACAACAAGTCACAACTAATAACCAATTGCAATGCAAGTGACATAATGGATTTCATATTCTATTATTCAAGTTTACGCATCGATGTACAATATACAATGGTTGCACTTGTAACTATTGAGCACCTATTTTGATAATCATTTTTGCAAAACATGTGTGAATCTTTAATAAACACATGACAAAGAATTGAGGCTATTTACCTACTTATCTATTTTAACCTACTTACCCTTATTACAAAAAGGAGTCATCAACATACAAATGGCACTTAGGCTAGGCCTAGGGCTAGGTGACCCATGTGACACCTAAGCTAGCCTTGAAGCTAGGTAGATTACATGTCACCTAGGCTATCAAACCCAAAACATAACATAGGCTTAAGTAAGGTAGGTCTAAGCCCTTTAGGTGGCCTAAGCTAGCTAAATGCTTAGGCTCACTTAGCTCAAGTTAAGAGCACTTGGTGAGAAGCCAAATCATTAACCATTGCACCACACTTACTTAAGGTGTGATGTTTTGTCAAGATATAATATATGAACATTTTAGTTTTTTTTACACTACTTGCATAGCTATGCAAAAGGGTAAAAAAATAGGTAGACAACTAGCTTAGCCTATGTAGAAAGGCAGCATACACTAGACAAAACACTTTCCTTCTAAAAGATTTTATAGGGTGTTCACCTAAATGGAGCATAAGCACCAGAAAAGTCATCATATACATTGTGCATACCTTCACCATGCACAATAGGTATATGATGACACATATGATCACATTATCTCTTTATCATATATCATATCACATCCTTCTTTATCTCTATATGATTATCATATGCACTAGATATGGTGACATATATAAGAGATAATGCAACTTGTTCTCTCCTCTTGCAAGATTGCTACTTACCATTCATCCATGGACTCGGTTAAGAATGTATACAAACTAAGAAATTTGTTTCATTACTAAGCTTGCTGTTCTTTACACACTGGTTTTCACAATTCCTGGAGCAGCGTCCAGAGATTCGAACTGCAATCAGAGAATTGCACTACTCTAGTACACACAATTAAAGAATCATTCAACAATCGGAGAACCGTTCTACAGTGCCAGTGGAGTGCAAGCTTTCCCTACAGAGAAAAAACTTGAAGCTTTCTGGAGAGTGAGATCAAGATCAATTTATTCAGTTGTACAAAGCAGGGATTGTCAGAACTCCAAAAGCCAGAATCGCCAGAACCTCAAACCATGGATCATCACAACTTCAAAGCACGGATCATCAGAACTTTGAAGGCAAAAATCCCTTGAACTTTGAAGCAAGAATCGTCAGAACTTCAAAGCAGGATCATCAGCACTTTAAGGCAGGGGATCATCAGAACTTCCAAAGAGGGGATTGTCAGAACTTCAAAGGAGGAAACCATCAGAACTTCAAAAGCAAGGATCATGTGATCATCAGAACTTTCAGTGCCAATTTTGAAGTTATAAGAAAACATGTTTCATCTGAACTCCACAATTGAACTGCAAGAGGATGATCTGCACTTCCTACTTCTCTGAAAGAATCCTTCCTGAAATCAATAACTTGGGTTTGGGGTTTGCATTACTTGATACAGCTGCAATTTTCCCCAATGAAGAGGAGTGTCTACCATGATCAAACTGATGAATTGCCATGCTCACCACTACTACTAGGCTGTATGCATTGCTTCAGCTTTATACCTTTGCCTCTGAGTTTAGCTTACCCGCCTCTGATCCAACTCTCCTTTGTAAAAAGGTGCCAACTGCTGTCTCTTTCAACTGTAAGTCTACAAAAAGTCAATTTGCAGGCAAAGAGATCATACATCTGTAATTTCCACATGGAAAACAAAAATGTCCAACTCAAACCAAGGAAGACCACATCAATTGTGGGCATAAATCTGGGTCATCCTCAATAAGATGACCCACCATATGGAAAAAGCCAGTATGGATCTTCTTCACTAAGTATGCCCAAGAGGACTAGCATTTATACAGCAGAGGCCATAAGATCTCAGGCTGCCACTCTGTGCTTTCCTTATTACGGGGTTGTCAACCCTGCAAGTAGTGGGCAAAGCGGAAGATCTTTTGGCTGTTACTCTGCACATCCTTGAAAGGGAACTATATTGTCAACCCTGCAAGTCATTACTATACCCACAAATGTGCAGTGCGCCAGCAAAGATGCACCTGCTGATGTGGCCTGTGAAATTGGCTGCATATAGCTCACTTGGCAGTTTTTGAGCCCAAGGTTGATGTCACATGGTCCTTAAGGAAGTCAAATGCCTTTGTCTCTTCCTTTTTTGTTTCAGTGGCCACATAATTGGCAGTAGCATTGTTGGAGAAATCAAACCCATCACTGAAAGAATTTCCAAGTGCACTCCCATGTCCTAGGCTCCCACCTTGCAAACCACCCCCAGCTCCAATGTCCATTCCCATTCCCACACCTTGTCTCTGCATGCTAGCCAACAACCCAGATGTGAACTGCTGTTGCATGAATGCAGCATTAATACCACCATATCCAAGAGCTCCAGAGGCTAAGGCTTGCTGCAGCAGCATGTTTGGGGGCAGACCACCACCTGCCATTCCCATTAAAACTGCTGGGTTCATATACATCATTGGTTGCGAAACACCACCTCCTCCTTGTGGTGATGGTATGCCCAATGGCCTTGCCTGGTTTCCAAGGGTAGGTAGGGAGCTGCCATGACTCAGCCCACTCTGATTACCTAGACTGGTAGCAGGAACCCTCATTGACTGCTGTGTATTCATACCCGAAGCTGACAGACTCTGAAATGGGTCAGATGTACTGTTGGGAATCTCTGTTGAAAGCCCCCCCATGAGATCTGCCAAGCTATCCATGGAGCCATGTTGCTGAGCAGAGGTGTCTGACTCCCCATTGCCGACAGTGAGACCGGAAAAGAGGTTGTCGCTGTCTCCCCTTCCCAGGTCTGAACTTTTTGCTGCTGCATGTGAATACAGAGTCTCACTTGTGTCCACATTGAGGCCTGAGAACAAGTCAGGAGTTGAACTAGCACTGGCTGCAACTTGAGATTTTGGGGTGAAGGGATCCCCAACATCAGTATTGCTCACCACCTCTCCTGGACTCTCAAACCATGCAAATACATCAACTGGTGCTGCTGATACAGAAGATGGGGCTGTAGATTCATTTCCTGAAACTTCCTCTTGGTGTGACAATGAGGAAATCCCTACCAATTCATCAGTGGATTCAGGTAGATCATCCCATGTGTCAATCAAGTCAGGGACTTGAATAGGAGGAGCAAGTGAAGTAGGATGTGGAGCAAGGGTGGAACCTGGTGGAGGAGGGATGCGGCCTAAGGTTCCTTGAGGCTTCTCACCATCATCTTCGCTGCCCAGCCCAAGAAGGTCCAGCACCTTCTTGGACTTTTCTCTCAATGAGGCTTGTGGTGAGCATGCACATTCAAGAATGGCCCCAGCATCCTCTGCAAACATTGCACCCACCGTATCAAACACTTTGCCACTCCCTCTTTGCCGCATCAAAGCCTCTACTGTACATATTGCTTTCAGTCGAACCTGCCAAGAGTGATCTTGAAGCTTGGCCTTGAGAGCATGACCAAGTTTCTCTCCATCCAGTTTCTCGGCCCCTGTCAGAAATGCCTGCATAGTGTCCCGACTAGGCTGAAGACGTACACCACCTGGGGTTGTAACCACATCAACTAGATGCTCTTCCTGTGAGTTTTTCTTCCCAAGGCCATGGGATCCTCCCCCCCTTCCATTGCTCTGCTCCACATACTGGGAATGATGATCAAAGGCTGGAGATGAGGATGAATTTGTCGAGTCGTACTTGTTTTCTCGATCTGAGGAAGCCAGGGATCCACGCAAGTCATGTCCCCTGTAGCTGCTGGATTTGGTGTTGAAACCTCCACTACTGTTCCCAGTAGCTGCACCCATTTGCCGCATACTTGCACTTCCAAACCCTACCATGCCACTGAAGATTGTCTTTTTCTCTTCTGGAGGAGGCATGTCATAGTTGGTGCTCCCAAAGCCCTGGATGCGCCTACCTGCCTCCTCCATAGCTGAAATCTTCTCATCAGATGCAAACACGGCAGACATGGCTTCCTGTGCTGTATCTCGCACCGCTTTGTTGAGTGCATCACCTTTGAGAGCATCAGGCTGTCCCCTATAATGTATCAAGGTGCGAACAGCCGGTGCTTGCCGCTGCAGCTCTCGACGAAACTCTGGCCCCGCTTTTCCTACTGCAAATTTTATCAGTCTCAATGCCTTCTGCTTCACAAGAGGGCTCTTGTGATTCAGACGCTTGAGAATCCGCTCCAGCACCTCACGCACAACATCCAGCGTTGAAGAACGCAAGATTGTACAAATCTCTTCCAGCTTATACACAGGCGCTACGGTTTCATTGTCTGCCGTGACTCCATCTACCAGCACCGCTCGCCTGTAAGCTTCCACTGCCCTCACGCCCTGCTGCATCCTGCCTCTGCCTCCCTTCTCTCCTGAAATCAATCCACTACGCTCCTAAATCTCCGATCCAAGCGCAGCACACACAGACAGGTGATGTTACGAATCTCGTCTGCTCCTCTCCTCCTGCTGCGATCTTTGCATATCTCCTCCTCGCTCGCTGTGTGTCTAATCCCGTGTCCTTCGTTCCATACTTCTCTCATACGCTTTAATCATCATCATCATCATCTCCTTCTGTCTTCTTCTTTCGTTCCTGCCATTATTATTACCCTCCAACTCGTGATGAGAGAGCTCGTTCATCATCATCATCATCATCATCAGCTAGTTTCTACAGATTTCCCGAACCAAATCGTTCCAGATTTTAACCAAAACCAACAACAAAGAAGAGCTCAAGAAACAGAGGAATGTGAACCTGATGCTGGAGCGTGATAAAACCACGAGAAATGCGAGCTCGAGGCGCGATTTCCGAGCTCAGATCCGGTCCGGGAAGCAAGGAAGCACAGGACGCACTCAAGCACGCACGCACACAGGAACGCGACTCTTCTACCTCTCGCCTCCCTTCTGCGTTGCTTGCAGTAAGCCGTCTGTCTGGGAGACCAAACCCTAGTTTTTTCCAACACTAGATGAATGAAACTCTGGATGAAAAACAAGAAGATGAGCATGTGCACATAGTAGAAAGCATGGAGATGTGTATACTGTGTACTAGTATACATACTGTGTACATTACAATTGTATATACGTATATACGTATGTGTATAATTGTGTGTACTAGTGTTCGGAGGTTAAGTGTAATTCCACATTATTGTGAAAAATTGGGTAAGTGCATTACACTTGATTGTCATTTTTTTGGCATTTACACTTACATAATCCCATGTAAATGACCTAGGTTTGGAAAAACAAAATCTAGCCAAAAAAATGAAAATAAAATTTTAAACCAAACATTTTGTGGTTTTTATCATCATTGTTGCCATTTTGAGGTCTAGGAGCAAAAGTGAGCTCATCTTTGGTTCATCTTTCTACTTTGTTTGTGTCATGGTTCCTTGCTCTTTTTAGTCGTCTTTTGTTTGCAAGCTACAAGCATGAAGTGATTTATTGTTTTGCACAAGAAATGTTAATGTGAGTGATATTATAGAAACATGCCCAACAATGGTTGTTGTCCTCACCTTGTGCATAGTTACTATGAACATTAGTAGCTCACTATTGTGATCATTGTCATCATTTAACATTCTTTCAATTGAGTTTCACAACACCCAACCTTTTCCCCCCTTATGGTTTTGTTTTCATTGTAAACTTTTGAGTTCTTTCATGTTTTAAACAAGTGTTTCAAGTTTGAATTTCTACTTTTACGAAGTTGTTGCTTTGAAAAGTTGACAATCTATTGATAAGAATGCATTTTACACATAAACAATAGAGGCTTGAACTTGCTTGTTGTTTATAGGGTCTGTGACAACCACGACGATGAACAAGTTTATTGGTTACCATATCATTGAGATAATTGTCATGGTCACAATCATCATGGTCTATGATATTTGTGGTCATGGTCTATCGTAATCACAAGTTTTTTTTCATTATCATGGTCATCGTGATCTTGGGTTTCTTAATTGTCATGGTAAATGATGATCCCAATCATGATGTTAATGTTTACTTTAACAACCAACAAGTTGTTCATGATCCTAATCATCATGTTCATCTTGTTTTTGTTTTTTGCAAGGTGATATCATGATTGTGGTTGTTGCCTTATTCATGTTTGCATATGCAACAGGCAACAAGTTCCTCAAAGACAACAACAAAATGTAAGAGTAAGATCAAGCTCCAACCAACAACATGTTTAGTTTTGAAAATAACTATATGTGCAAAATGTTCTTGAAGTGTAGTGAATAGTGACTAAGATTAATGAAATATCAAACAATAAGCAACAAAATCTCATGTTAACATTATTTGCATGAATTTTTCTTTTTTTTAAAATAGTACATGTACTTAACAATGTCTTTTTTGGCATGTTTTCACATTGTGGCAACATAAAAAATTCAGATGTGAATACTACAAAAGGTTCTTTTGGAAAAAAATTGGCAAAATTTGTCATATTTTGAAATTTATGTGAAGTTGCCACATTTAAATATTGCATTAATGGAGGTCACCAATATAAAAGGTTTTTTGGGGAAAAAAAATACAACCCACCTAGGACAATCATCATTTAATGCTAATTAATGTTGTCGATCTTCACCAATGGACTTATTTGAAGGTTTTGAAAAACAAATCCTTGATGGATGTGTAAATCATTTTCATGTACACTTAAACAATTCAAAATGGAATTACATGATTTTACACTTACATCTACGTGTCCAAAATTAAACATTTACATCTACATGGTGGGTTTGCCATATACACACCTAACACTTGTGTGTACATAAATATTCAAAGATTGATATCCATTCATCCCAAACATGTCATGGTAACATATGTAGAAAGTTTTTCGTCAATTATTTTGACATTTGTTTTTGTAAAATAATACATGAATGATGGAATTCATCCATGAGTGTTCAACTTTCATCCATCATGGACATTTAATTATTTCTCAAAGCATGTTTCTTGAATTGGGGGTTTCATGAAAGGATCCCTAGTTTAGTTATTCGAAGAAATGTGAATAGGTGCCAATAAATACAATGCAACCCATTATTTTCAATCTAAAGCATATCATCTTGATAAAACAACATAATCTTGTTTACCCTTCTATCTATTATTTTTATTCAATTTTTTTCAAATTATGAATAAATCCATTTAAAATACACATTTGATGTACAACATGCTTAGTATATTTTTCCAATTTTATGTTGTAGCATCATTAGGGCATTATTTGGCAACACATATTATGGAAATGGGTGCATTCCATTGAACAAAATGAAACAAACATGATAATTTTCTAAAGCTCTATCATTCCAATGTCCATTAATTGGCAATCCACTCTTTCAAGACATGTTTTAAACATAATTATTGTTTAAAAATTGACCATTTGCATTTATATTGTGTTAGGAGAGGTCAAAGAAAATGGATAAATGTAAAAAGTGAAGCTTGTAAAGGGCTACTTATCCTACATAAGAAAAAACTTGAATTTTTTGGATATGCCACATAAACTAGTTATGTTTGTCCAAACTTTAGAAAATTGATGAAGAACTACCCCAAGGTTTTTTTAAATGTCACAATATTGTAAAAAAAACTCATAAACATCATTCTTTTGATGATTTTTTCATGATTTTGAAAAAAGAATCAACAAAATGCAAACAATCATCACAACAAATTTGTTGTGTTATTTCTTTTGGTCATCCTACTATATGTATTTATGTGGTTAGGTTTATGTTTAGCCTATCATGTTGAAGTTCATAATATTCGTTGTGTCCATGCTATGAAAAGAAAGAAAAATTACAAAACTCAAACAAAACCAATTGTGTTTATTTTAATTCACCTTTTTAAGTATGACCATATGCCTCTTTCCCTTTGTATATAATGGTATTTGTTCATGCCTTATGTGAGCATGGAAATGTGAACCCATGATTGTTTAAGAACAAAAAAAATGTCGAACCATTGAACATGTTGTCTCAAGTTTTATCATTTAATACCAAGATGCAATGGATTATTTTTATTTTTAAACTTGAGCTTTTTAACCATTACGAATGAGAACCAAAATTGAAGGTTTTTTTTTTTAAATGTCAATTATAAATGTGTGAACACATGTAATTGATAATTTTAGTCTCAAAATCATAATGAATATAATATGTTCAAATCATTTGTATGGTTTAAAGGTGTGCGGTCAAAAGTACATGTGAAATGGCAACTTCATTTTTTAGTTATTTAATCACAAAACAAGTGAAAAAATAAACATTTTTTTCAATATTTACAAGGAACATAACATGAGTCATTTCAAATTTCATAAGCAACACAAAATAGTGTTTTCAAAAAGATAATATACATGCAAATTTTATGAATAAATGGACAAATGACAACATCAATGTTAGACTATAATGAAACACATGATGACATTGGCAATGATTTTGACTTACCCAACCTTCAAGGCAACACAAGGAATTTATCAAATCATGAGGTGAACAACGTGACCATAATCCAAAGTTCCATAATCGAATACTAAGGGTTTGAATTTCCATGACTAGGCCTTTGATATGTTTGCAAAGATGATGGACCACAACATAATCATGGTGAGAAAGTTTGAAAAGACAAATATGTGATCACAACAAGGGGACCATTGACTGCACCAACTCATAAATAAGTTTTGGTGAAATGTTTTCCATAGTAATCAATATCAAATCTATTCATATGTAAAAAGAAATCATTTCGAGTTTTTTCTTTCACATTGATTTCATTTTTTCTTCACATTTGTTCCAAGAATTATTTTGGTAGAAGTCACATATGCATGTGTACATTCATGTAACAAATTTTCTTCATTCTTGTTCAAAGAATTATTTTTTGTTGATTTTCCAACGTTAAATTCTTCCTTATATGTGTACATCTATTTCTAAATATCCTTCTTTTTCATATTGCCATTTTTTGTGTTGAATGTTACAATCACTTCATTTCTTCATTACATTTTCTACCTATACATGCCAATGTTATGAAAATCACATAATAATTCATCAATTCATTTCATATTCTATTTATGTTTTATTTGCCCAATTTATGTCAAAGTTCTCATCATGGGTTATTTATAATAGTTTGTGTAAACACATACATGTTATAATAAGACTAAGTAGACTATGTAATGACATATCAACCTTCTTATGGGTAATAGTCTACCTACTATTGAGGATTCCAAATGTTAATCCCACCTTTGTTTGGGTGTTTAATTTCATAAGATTCAAATGTATCTTATGCAAATACATGGCCTCATTTTCACCTTTAAAAGTTGAAAATAACTATATTGGTAGCATTGGATATACAACACCTATTTTTAATTTATATGGTAGTGATGTTCATGTTATTGGTTTATTTCCTATGTCCACCCTTTGAAGAATTTATGTGTACTACATTTGAACCATCCAAAGTCATAACTTGAAAACTAATATGTTTCATTTTCAATCCCTTACAACAATGCATATTGAAACCTTTTATGAAAATAACGTGATATTGGCCAATAAAAATGGGAACCTAATTACTCTCCATTATCCAATCACATAAGGTATATTTTGTAATGCTTCAACATTGTAGTAGACATTGTGATTCTGTAGATTTTTAAAAACCAAAGGTGCAATTTTTCTTTTGGATTTCTCACCAAAAAATCATTAATATAAAGTTTGTTAGTCCAAAAAAATCCTCACAAATTATGAATTTTAGTGATGAGAAATCAAAATTGGTATATGGGTGATTTTTGGAATCCTTTGCACATGGTCATCCATGGACCATTCCAAAGACAATTTCAGAAATAATGACCTCATTTTCAAACCTAACTATTTCATTTCTTTTTTAATAATTACTTCCTTTTCTTATTAACTTTATTAATAACTCTCCCCCACCTTTCCTAATAACTCACTTTTTTTCCTTGTCCATCAACATGTGAATTATGTCTTTTCATGTCCATGAAATGCATATTAATTTAAATTAAATTTGACATTGACATAAATAATGATGAATTATTGAAAACCATATGAAAACATATAAAATAAGATAGTTGAACATCATTGGTAGTGTGTAGCAATGCGGAGCTCAAAAAAATGTTACAACTAGATAATCATGAAAATGTTATGACAATTAATTATCAAGTGGATTTTCTCATGGGTGCGAATTTAAAATAATGAAGGATTAAAATAACTTATCCAAATACCATACTTGCCGCTATGGATTGACATTAAATAATTCCCAAAATAAAAGGCAAAAATTTAAAATTTAAATTGTAGAATTTTTTTTGAAATGACAAAATCAAACTCCTAATCTTTTACAAAGTAATGATTGTCCCTACCACTAGATTACCATTTTAATTTATAGAATTTTCGTGTACATTGTATATTTGTTTTTTATTATTGAAAATTTGAAATATTCAAATGGGGTTATCAAACCCTATTTTCAAAAGTAAATAAACATTTCAACAAAAATGACTAATTGTTAGTGTTGGGTACAATATATAAGAGTGTTGTGGCCTTATGTTTTGGCTTACAACCCAAGTTGAAAAAAAACAAATAGGAACATGTTAAAAGTAAAATTGAATCACAACATGAACAAAGAAATCTTCCTAAACAAAATGGGAAATGTTTGATGAAATAAAATAAAAACATGTTGAGAATAAAATCAAGGCACAGTGTGAATTAAAAAAAAAATATTAAACAAATTGGGGAGTGTTTGACAAAAAACAAATATGAACATGTTAAGAGTAAAGTCAAGCTACGACATAAACCAAAGAAACCCCTCTAAACAAAATGGGGAGTGTGTGAGTCAAAGGGGACACTTGCAAGACCCCAAATTTACATACATTCATTTTCGACATTAGAATTCAGGAGGAATCTTGAACATTTAAAATGATATGATCTAAAAAGGTAAAACATGTCTAAATTGAATGATCTTAGTATATTGGAATATCTTTTCCTAGTAGCCATGGATGTTTGAGAAATTCATACATATATTACCAAAGATAGTCATAGTCATTCATAGTACAACTTATAAAGGAAATTGTGTCCAAATCCATAGTTTAACATGGTGTTGTAAAGTTATGGATGAAAGTTATAAGAATATGGGTTTACATGCCCCAACTATTTATGTTTCTTGATAGTTATGGGGCTTCAAAATTATTAGACACCAATGTGTTTCAATTGTGAGAGTGGGACCTTGGGAATTTTGGGACTTTGTCATTTCAATGCAAGGCCCATGGCAATTTCGATAGTATGTGTGCAATTCTAACAATGACCCAGGACATGATGAAGTCATGTGATTTCATGGCAAAACTTGAACCCAATGTTGGTTTGAATTACATTAAGCTATTTTGTGCAATTGGACTGTCAAGGATTACTTATGACATGCATCATATCATCCTAGCATATTTAAATTATCACTCCCAAGTGACCAAGTTGCAAGACATCAAGTAGTTCATCCAAAGTTCCAAAGAATTCCACTAATGTTGAATCAAAAAAATTGCACTTGTATCATTTCACAAGCCTAGGCACATGTTAAAATGTAATTTCATGTGAACTCAAAAGTTTGTTTGATGTAACTATACATGAGTTGATTGTACAAAAACCAATAGGCTAATGATCTTGATACTCTCCATGGACCTCTTGTCTCTTTTTTACAATGAATATGGCCATCATCGTCATTGATCTATAATGTAAATGTAATGTAAATTAGTGTAATAATTCTTCTTATTAAATAATGAATTGCCATGAAGAAAATGAAGAAGATAAAGAATATGTATGACGAACCTCAAACTTGCTAATGAACGACTCAAGGTGGCTCGAAAATTTAAGCTCGGCCTCGCTAAGTCTAAAGCAAGCTTCCATTTGTGATTGGTTCATTTAGCGATGTTTCTTCCAATTGAGTTTGACGTGTACTAACAAAATGTGCTTGGTTGACATAAAATGGCATGCATCAATACCATTATAAACGATTGTTCAATGCATCAAAAGATACATTTCAAGTGCTAGTGAGTGACATTTGGAAGTTTGTATGCCTTTTGGTTGCCCCATTTCAAGAACTAATGCAAAGAGATTTCTAAGGGGATATCATCTTTGCAACTTTGCAATGTGCTAAAGAATCTAGATGAAATTGTAAGATTTTCAATTGGATCTAAGTAAGTATATGCACATGGAAGAATCAATGCTCCTTTAAGGTTAACTTGACAAATGTACCAACAACTGACTTGGGGAGAGGACACAGCACCAAGTTTGAAGTTTGTGAACAGATGTAAAGCCAGCCTTCAAAATTTGTCGTTGGACAGAAGCAATGGAAGACAACAATATTTGTTGACCCTAGCTTGTAAAGGAGAGACTACATAACAATGTTGTTTTCATTTGGTTCCACATTTTGTTTGAGGAACATTCAGCAGAACAATGTAGTTTCAATTTGGTCCCACATTTTGGGGAATGTTCACCAGATGTCACTATAAATTGTGAACTCACTTCTCTACAACTTTATGGGAGCATTTCCTAATTGAGCTGGTTCTGAACTTGCTATAAGGGACAGAGCCATTCAGCAACTAGCCATTTGTTTCAACAAGGAAGCTTCTAGAGCAACATAATTTCATCCTTGTGAATATACAATCTTATTGCAGATTCTCTTCTTGAGTTAGGGTTTAGAGGCCAGTGTAGAAATTTCACAATTGCGTGATTCATCACATATGCAGTACGAAAAGGGATGTCATCAATCCTGCAACTGCACGACCTCCAAATCACTTCTCAGTCAGAGAGACAGGTGGTGATGACAACCATGGGTTTAGAGGAAGATGATCAGAAGGAAGAGGAGGGAGAAGTGAGTGCTCCAACAACAGTCACATTGAAGCTGGAAACAAGTCCCTCACTCTCCGTGGACTTAAGCAAGACACTAATGTAGTCGTGTTGCAAACCAATTTACCACGACTGACTATCTCCATCACTTGGCAGAATCGTGGGTGCAGTTGCACTCATTCATGTTTTCACAGTTATATGAGGGTTGTCCAGAACACCTCAATGCTGGTCTTTCAGTTGACAGCAGCAGCAACTGAGGCTGAGAAGAAAACTCCGAAACAACACTTTGAAGGTAGCAACACAGCAAGGAGTCTGGTTCTATAGACTCGTGACAGTTGCTCACAAAGTGTCAGACCATCACCACCTTCATCATGAATAGCATGAGCTGCTATTCATCACTCCCCTACTGTCTTCATCAGCTCCGAGTGGTGGGTGTAGATACAAATATAATAGTATCCCAAGATTTGGGTTGCACCATTATACAAATATCTGTGTGCTGAGGTTCCTGTTGCATTTCTGGAACCAACCTGAAGAAGGCTCAGTCATGACATTGGCTAGCACAAGAGAGACCCTTGCCATTTATCCCAACAATTTGAAGGGACCTTCATTGGGGACTCGTTCTAAGTAAGACAACTAAATTCTTCCCTGAATGGAAGAAGCCACAAATGGTGGCCATCATCATTAACAGGTTAAAAAATGCTCGATTTCACATTCAGGGCACATCCAACTACCTTCAGGGACAGGTTGCAGCTCAGAAGTCACACAACTCCAATGAAATCCAGCTCCACAGCAATCACAATAGACCTGCTCTGGAGCACCCTTTTCATGTGTACCACAAATATAGCAGTCCCCCTCTTCATATGGGCTCTGAGCAGGACTTTGGAACTCATTGTCTTTGTGATGCTCCTCTTGCTCTGCACCTCCCTCATCCGATGAATATTGTGATTGCATGTTCAGAACAGTGTGAATAGCTTGTGCCTCAGTACAAGCAATGTTGGTGTTGATTGTCTGGTGCAACTCAGCATATTGAACTTCATCCTCTCCAAGGATTTCAGTCTTCATCCCATGCTGCATGTCCTCTGCCTGATATGACCCATGCTGTATGATATTCAGACTATTTCACAATTGCAGCACACAACAACAGAACACAAAGTGTGAAGTTCCTGGCATTGCCTTGAATTGCATCACTTGGCCAAGCAAGGGTCTAGAGAGTACCTTTTCCTTCTCAAGGAATGCAGTAACTGTAGCATTAGAGGTATGTGTCCCATTGGGCGTGCCTACATGAGCAGAATTTTGGATCATTCTCCAGAATATCTCCTGCATTGGTTGCCCCTGTACACTGGCAGAGTCGTTCTCCAACTTTGCTTCCAGATGATTCTTCGTGTCAACCCCTGTTATACTTTGATCAAAGTTTGTCCTCAAAGTTTCCATGGAGCCCATAATTTCGCTATTGTATAGAACTTGGGTGGGGTTTTTCCTCCGTGGTTTTAAGGAAGCCAAATGGTCATTAAACAGTGAAGCCTTGTGAAAATGCTCATGGCATGTTGGAGATTCAAAAGCTCCTCCATGTTCATCTTCTGCAGTGCTTTGGACCTTTGGGTAACCACCACCCACATGTGTTCCATTCTCATCAAGCCCCATCTGAAATCCACGGAATCCTTTGGGCGGCAGCTCTTCAGAGTAGTTTGAGGCATCAGAACTGTTGGAGTCATCTGCACTTGCAGGATTCTCTTCATAGATAGGGTCCAAAGAACTGGATGGTGCAACCTCAGAATGAGTGTGCAAGTTGTTGCTGCACAGCATGTCAGTATGTGAAAAACTGCTGAGGTGTTGGGAGCTGCCAAAATCCTTAGATTGTGGATTTGCCTTCTGCTGTTCTGCATCACAAGAGATGCACAGACATTCTTCCCTAGAGCCAATAGGTGATCGCTGCAAGAGTTGTCGCTGATGATTCTGGCTGGCATCCATCATGCCCTCCAAGAGATCTCTCTTGGTTAAACCATCTTCTCTACTGGTCAGGTTCCTGTGGGTTTTGTCACCTTCCCTTTTGGACTCTGATTCCTGTTGCCCCTGTTGCACTGACAAGATCTTGCCATGATGCCCTTTGCAGTTTGTATTTTGTAGGCTGGAATCTGTGATGAGCCTTTTGGTATTGAGCATCTGGCTTGCCAATGCATGCCCATTTTCATGGATTCTGAGGGCTTCTGAATTACTGTATACAGTGTCACAGATTTTGCAAATCCATCTAGAAGGATCTGTTGTTGTTGTACAAGTGTGGCAGCTGATGCAGCTGGAGGAATATGAACCTCCATTTCCACACACCACAGGGTTAGTCTCTGGAGTTGAAGCAATATCCGCTTCAAAAGGATTTCTTGAGCCAGTACTTGCCTTCAGGGGATCCTTCAATACCTGACTAGTAGATGCATGTGCACTTTGATGGATTTGAAGGGCTTCCGAATTGGAGAAAATACGGTCACACACTTTGCATATCCATTCAGGATCTCTCATAGGGCAACAATGGGTAAGGTGGATGAGAGACGGATCCAATTGTTCACAGATTGGGCAAGATCGGCGAGGTGGAGCAATAACGTTAAAGAAATGCTCCTGCTGCAACATGTGCAGCATATGTACAGCAGCCTCCTTGAAGGAACCCCATATTTTACCATCTGGGCTGCACCCAACAAAACACAATAATTGTCCCCAGCCCATCAGAATCATCATCATAGCTTCTCTCACAATTTGCCTTCCTATCCCTCTATGATGATGATGATGGTTACATGGAATACTCTGACATCATGAGAGAGAAATAATGCATAGCTTGTAGCTGTTGTGTAGTAGTAGGAGAAAGAGCGTGGTGTTACTACAAACCTTTTCCATTGTTTGTACTCGTAAAAAAGTTGTCCAGTCTTATGCCGCAAACCCACAGACACAGTCCAGCCCTTTGGGAAGCCCTGTGCATGCACGACTTTGCCATCCATGTTCGCAGTGGTCATCCATGTCCCGTTCTTTCTCTTCAGCTGCTGCTTCATCATCTCTGCATAAATTTCAGGTTCAGATTCAACAACATTAGGATTATTTTGTTGCCCTAAACTTGCTGCTGCAGGAGGAGGAGGAGCAGGATGTCCCCCCATGCTGCTCATCATCATCCCTGCTGCCATGGACAATTCTGCACTGCCATGTGCAGCAACTCTTTCTTGATGATGCTGCTCCTCTTCCCGAGGAGACTGCTTCTGGGTCGATTTCAAACTCTTGTGAAGCTGATGCAAACTATGAGCACTAGCTCCATCACCACAATGATGATGATGATTGGCATCATTAGGTTGCCGTCTCTTCTGCCCAGCAATAGCAACACCGCCACCCTCTTGTCTATTCAAGTGCAGCACAGTCCCTGAATCCCCTCTACCTGCTGCTGCAACTTCCTTGCTCTCAAGCAATGTTGTCTCAACTTGCAGAACTCCCTGGAGACTATCTCTTCCTCCAGTCTCCTCCAAACCCTGATGTTTCTGATCTATCTTGCATTGGTGGCCATTGTCCCTACTGGTTTCTTGTTGATGTGATGAGGATTGCAAAATGGTGGTGGACATCATCATCATCTTCCTGGCCGATGATGAAGACACTCCTGTAGTGAACTGTGCAGCTGCCAGCAGCTCCTGGGTGGGGGTGGGGGTGGGGTTTGTTTCCTGTATAAGCAAATCCCACTTTCTGTAAGTTTGTCGCTTGCTCCCTGCACTCTCGTTGAACACAGCTCTGTTGATCTTGGGTACTGGGATATGCTGCTGCTCAATGTCTTGCAATGGCCTACTGCTGCTGCAAACTGCCAACTTCCAGAGCTCATCGTCTGCAAAAGATCTCAAATCTATTAAGGGTATAGAGTTTATCCATTCTTCCTCTTCTTCTTCTTCTTCTTCTTCAACTTCCATATCCCCACAAAATAGCCCACGCCCTCCCTCTCTCGTTCTCTCCCCCAAAAACCGCTTGCTAGCCGAAAAACCACAAAAACAAAGCGTCAACTAAAAACCCTAAATTGGATCAGGCAGGAATGGAGCAGTAGCAACAACGAACGAAGAAAACAACAGATCAGAGCGACACCCACAAGCTCAATCCTGTTGCTACTCCTAAATCTATCTACTAAATCTGTACAAAGTCAATCATCTCTTGTCTGCAATTCCCAATCCCCCAAAAAAACCTTCAACCCTAATCCACCCACTAAAAAACTACTTCCTCCTCTTGCAAGCTCCCCAGTCCACAATACCCACTACCACCACCACCACCCAAAAGCCTAAAACCAGATTCCCAAGCTCACTAACTCCACCCTTAAACCTCAGAGCCAAATCCAAATCCAAAAACCCAACAACCAAAAGAATGCAGATCCTAATCCTGATTCTCTAATCACTTAATCTTGATTCCTACATTACCCGATTAGGTATACGGATTAGAATTCCTAATCACCGAAGAAACCGCAAATACCCATCCCTCCTAAATCCAAATCCGGCTTTCTCTCTTCCCTAAATCCTAAACCCCCCACCCCCACCCCCCAAAAGGACTGATCAGCTCCACGAACTCTTAATCTTCAACTCAAGCGACTTGGGCTTCTTGGGTTTGTGCAAATTGAAAGAAAATGCAACAAGAGGGAGAAGAAAATGGCAAATCCGAACGGCATTTATGTATATGTAGGAAGTGAAAAATCAAGAAGAGAAATCTAATACAAAAAATCTATTGAATGATCTAATTAGGCCATAACAGCAGCTAAAGAACATATGCAAAATAAGTAAATCATCATGATTCAATCAAATGCTGCTGCTTCTTCTCTTTTTTTGGCCAACAAAATTGGAGGAACTTTGTGTTGCAGAAAGAAGAGAATAGAAGTGAAATTTGTGAAAGTGGATTCCAAAACTTTCTTGGGTGTTTTAAGACTGTTGATTAGGGTTTAAGATTGTTAATAGGGGTGTAAGATTGTTAATTAGTTCTTTTGCTTTAGTGTGTTATTGATTAAGTGGCTCTTTAACCCAATTTGTATAGAGACAAGGTTATAGTTTCAGTGTAGTAATAATATGTAGAGGGTGCTGAATAGGCTTGTTGTGTAAGTGTGAAAGGAAAAAACCAATGGCATTGCAGGATTTGATGGCTTGAATTTTTGTATCTTTGGTTATCTTGAGTGAACTAAATAGTTAAATGTGTACTTTGGTCTGGGAGGTTTGTGAGAATTTTAGAGGACCAATGGGAAATGGTGGAAAGACATAGTTATTTTCAAGGTTTAGCAGAATATAATAGGGTTTTGTGTTGGCTCGAAGACTATATTTTTTGATCCATGGGATTGTTGTGAACTTGCTCGACTTTATTCCAAGGAAATAATGGGATTTTGTATTTGGTGATTTGAATTTGTTTTCTTAGTCATCTTGAGTGAATAGATGGTTCAATGTGTAATAGTTATTTATAAATAGAGTTCTTGGACATTATTTGTGCTCTTTGTTGAATTTTTTTTTCCCCCTTTGTGAAAGTTTTCTTGAGATTTTATGAAATGAAGAGGATTAAAGTTTACAATTTTCATACATTTGTTACATGATGTGCTTAATCATATGTGCTTGGGTTGATTGAATTGATTTCATACCAACACACATTTGAGTTCTAAATATGCAAACACATAGGTTTTGGTGTTTTTTAAGACCAACTTTTCATTTGGGCAAACATTATTTAAAATAAAATTTTAAATAATCACATTTTGGCTCAATTTTTTTTATAAAAAATTGTACTTAACTTGTCATTATGAATTTTTTTGGATTCATCCAAAGTTTATAGCTTCACACTATTCACGATATTATTTTGTGCGCCTTTAAAATGAATCTTTCAAGTTTCATCGCCTCATTTTTTTCCCCTATTGGCCTACATGGATATGGACAAAACACATTACCTTTACTTTTATCATTACTTTTACTTTTATAATTATATTTCAAATACCTTTTAAAAACCTTCAACTCCTTTATCATTGTTTTCACCTCTTTTTCATATATTTTTTGAAATTTCCCTTTTCAAATTAAAACATTTAAAAGATTTTAGTAACAATATTATTTAATTATATTATTTTGAATTGACACTATATAATTTGTCGCAACCCCACTTTGGGCTAAGTGTGAGGATCAGACTCACACTCTCAAAGTTGGAGATTTGGAGTCCTCTGGGACTCCCGCATGTTTAGAGTTCAACAGCAGAGGCCAAAACACCTCGCATTGGGGTGTTTTTGGTGTCATTGGAAAGATCTTGAAGTGTCAATGTCCAAAATGACCTCGCATTGGTCATTTGGACATCTGCAGCCAAGTTATGGGCAAAAGAAGGGTCGGGAGTCAAACTGGCAGTTTGACTCCCGACCACTAAAAGTCAAGAATCAAATTCTTCTCAACATTCGATTTTAGAGTGCAACATGGCGTTGGAAAGCTCTCAAAGAGAGCTACAACTTTGGTTTAGACCTGGTCTTGATCAGACTCTGTAGTCGAGAGATATGAACTCCCAAAGTTTTGAGACTCCAACCCGAAACAGTTTCGGGACTCCAACTTGGGGGTCTCAGGAAAAAGAGCCATTTGGATGTAGCTTCCACGGAGTAACGCAAATAATACTATATGGGGGAAGGTGGTGGCTTCCCCCTAGTCTGGGTCGTGGTGAGTCTTGTGTGTCAAAGTGCCAGTGGCTTGTCCCAACACCCAAGGGTGTTCCCGAATGCTAGCTAACCTTCTTGTGGTTGGTTTTGGATGCAGATTCAAGCTTGATAATCTAGTCTGTCTTCCTAGTCTAATCCCGAGACTTCAAGCACGCCCCTCTACCCCCTTTTAACTTTAGAAGTCGGGAGCAGCCCCCAAATCCCAACTTTCCACAACTCTACATAATTGGACCCTCAAGTGGGTTCAACAAGGGACTTAGGAGCGCGTCATAATCCATCATTTTTTGGGTGAAAATTTGCCCAAATGAAAAAAAAAAAAGGTTGTTTGAAGCCCTTCTTAAAATCTAGGCCATTAATTTATTTTATCACAAAAATCTAACCATCACAAAGGACAAAGGACAAAGAACATCCATAAAACAAATAACTAGGATTTGTCATTGTTTGCAACAAAAGTTAAATTTGTTAGGTTGTCACCTTTTTGTGAGATAACAATTGTTGTCACCATCTCCAATTGATGTTCCATCCACCATTGCCACCTCTCTTGCAACAAGAGATGGGCCATCACCATTGTAGGTTAACCATGTGAAGAGTTTCAATGTTCATACTCTTCATATCCATGTTTATTTTTGCCACTAATTTTTACTACATCAACATTGCCAATCACCACTTTTGTAACAATCTACAATTATTTTAAAAATTAAGTTCTTAAATTCTTATGTTGTTTAAGTTTGTGTTTTAAGTTTTATGTCTATTGAATTCAATGTTGTTCATGCTTGAACAAAAACTTGTTTGGTGTCATTGTGTTTATTTATGTTCAATATTTGATTATTTAAGACCCAAAAGTTATACAAGGTTGTTATTGTGCATCTTTATGTTCAAAATTCAAGAACAACTAAGAGTTCTACAAGGTTATGTGCAAGAAATCAAAAATGCAAATTGGCAATGGCAACAAGTTATAAAACTTTGAAACGTTGGAACTTAACAAGTTGGAGTGTTAAGCCTTCTAAACTCTATAATTAAGGTGTTTGTTGTGAATGGCAATAGTGCACAAGTGAAAAATGTTGAATGTAAACTTTGAACCTTGAATGTAGGTTGCAAGAACAACAATGTATTGACATCAAAGCTAAAGTAGTAAACGTTCTTGCATAGAATCTTTAAGGTGTGACAAATTTGTAAAATACCTTACAAGTTCATTTCAATTTGAAATTGGTTGTGGATAAAGGTGTTGAAAATTCTAAAGCAAATAAGGATCATTTTCACATTTCTACATCTTTTTTAAGCACAATGCCTCCTTTGAAACCTCCAAACTGTAAATTCAAGTTTTTTTATAAAAAAATTTGTTAAACATTGCATCGAGTTTTGGGTCATGAAATTGATCAAGTTTAGTGCATGGTTCATTTGCCTAAGGCACCCTTGGTCATTTGCTTCAAGTTATATTGACATTATTATTGCATATATGCCCTTGTCAAATGTTGTGTCAAATTAGTTTGGTAATTTGTTGAGTTGATCAATTGTCATGGTTTGTCCCACCTTTACTACATTGAATTCTAGTAACAACACAATGTTTCAAACTTTGCCAACATCTTTTTTGCATTAACTTTCAAAACAAATTTGGTTGTTCCAGTTCTTATGGGAAAACAATAACATCAACATTTAGATGTGTTATTGATGCATGGTTTGAAATCGTTGTTCAAGTTCTTATTTTTATAGAATCATTAAAAAAGAAAAAAAAAAGAATGCGACATTCAAAGGATGTTCAAAGATGTTTGGGATCTTGCCAAGTTTCCATGGGTAAATTTTTTTGTAGATCCTACGGCAAAGATTCACAGGGCATGTTGCAAGGTATGCTTAGTGGTTGAGGTTTGAAAAAACTTTTAAACCCTAAACTTGACAATTTGCAAAAACATGCAAGTAATTTTTAAAAATTCGTTGTTCATCTAGGAGTTTTAATGGGTGAATATTGGATTAACAATGATAGCCAACATTAAAAAAATGAGAGGGTTCATGCTGGCCAAAGTCTAGAATTAAAGTTGTGTGCCAATTCTTTTGAATCTTATAAATATTGTAGATGGAGGTACATATGGCAACCTCACTCTTGTAATCATTTTTTCTTTTGTTATTTTTGGTGGGATGCCAAAGGCTAACATTGCTAACAAAGTTGTGTGTTTTAAAGTAAGTGGTGTAGTAGTCTTCCAAGGCTTGAAAATTAGTGTCATTATCCAAATGAACAACAAACATTGCATTTTTTTTTGTAAGGATTTATTGTATGGCACCAATATAATCTTGAACATTGTTCAAATTTTGTCATCTTTGACCCTTAATTTAATGATTTAAATTAAAGGTTTATTTGCTTTCATGTAGAATACCAATCATCCAAAAGGCACTTAGAGTGCACCAAATTAAAGTTAAAGTAATTGAGTCAAGAGATTTGAAAATCTTGAAAAACATTTGAATAAGGTGGATCTCAATGTTGGCCCCTTATAAACAAGTCTTAAGTGAGTATAAATATTTTGTGATAAAAAATGATTTTGTTACCAACCCAGTTGTTACCATTAATTACATGAACTATTGTGTGACATGGAAACTATGATGGGATTAACTTGTGTGTTACCAATATTGGTAACACAAAGCTTAAACAAACTTGTTCAAAATATAAATTATTTCACTTATGACTTTGTCACAATAGTGAAACTCATTCAAGATAATTTCTATAAGCTATACATGGATTTTGAATAATATTTTTCAAATGACCAATTCCAAAGTTTTGTGGATTTGGTGAGTACCTTTTTTGATGCATTACCCATAATATACCATGAACCCACCACACAAATAGATTATACGATATTTTTTATATTATTTCAATGAACATTTCTACATGCTACACAAAACTAACAAGTGCATTGGAGTGGTGTTAATGGTCACTAAAGAGGATTGGGTAGCTTCATGACGAGATGTCAAGGATAAATGCATTTTTGTTACAAAAGGTTTGAAAAATGAGCTTGACAAAAGATTTATACCTTAAGGGGCCATGAATCCCATTGGCATCATTTACTTTCAATGTTGGGTACATAAAAGCTACCATGATAGTCCCCAAACATCTACAAATTCAAAAATCACTTTAGTACTACCCTAAAACAATTTAGTTAGAAAGTAAATCATGTGTGCCCTTAGTAGATCAACTTTTACTTGAACAATAGTCTAAATTTTTGGTGACCACAATGTAGTCCAACAACGAAGCTACCATGAAGACCTTACATGATTACAATCTAACCACTCAAATGTGGAGACATTTTTCTTCTCATTTTATTTTGAAAGTAAAGTTTTTTTAATACATGAAGTTTGTTGAAATTGTAAATGTTGTTATTATAAAAAGTGTGAAAGATGAACACACTTTTCTACCATTCAACTAACTATTATTCTTTTGGTTTTAGAATATATGTTTAGGATTTTCTTACAATGTAATTTTTTTTGTTCCGTGCTACCATAATAGACTTGCACATCCAAAATCTCGTTATGTTATATGTTGGAGCTATAACATTTGGGAACAATTTTATAAAAATATAACTTATAATGTCGTCATGAATTTTTTTTCCTATCATTGATGATGGACTAGTTTGTAAGTCCTAGATTCTCCTTTCAACACTCCTAAATTTGTAAATAGGGATTTTGATAATAATATGTTTTGTTTTGTAGGTTTGCCTTATAGTACATAAAGGCAAATTCCTTTTATGGAATAAGATTCAATTCCCTTGGAAATCACTCTATGAAATCCAACAAATATCAACAAAATCAAGCAATCAAAGAGTCAAAGTGGCAAAATTTATGACTATGCCTCAAATAGACTATGAACTAAAACTAATTGAAATCTCGAAGTTTGTTCCTAGATTTTGACAAGTATCATTATCATTACTATTTGTTTTAGAGGTCAAGTAGTGGGTAATGGCCTTAAATATAATGAGTAATATAAATTGTCTTTAAAGTTTCTTAAAAAATTTCTCAATGTGGTAGGTTGAAATATGATTTCTTCTTGTGCCTTGCATATTCATCCAAATAATGTCATGTGCTTTTAAACTCCAAGTCCCATATTCTTTATGGTTGATTACCATGCCCTATTTTATGTCGTAGCATTATTATTTGCCCCAAATTTGTTATGTTTATAATATACATTTAGACACATGAAGCCCTTTGAAGTAGGTCACAATCATGGTGCACATTAGTTTTGCCTTTGAAACCAATGATGTTCAATACCAAAAATGGATGTTGTAATTTGAAGGAACCTAACATGTGCTAACTAACCATGACATGTGAAAAAAAATATTGGCAACTTACTTCAAAAGTTATTTTGTTGGTTTTGTAATTATTTTTAACACTTCATTTGTGACTTCTCCTTTGACATTACCAATGTTTTGATTCCCCTATTTTGTACAAGAACATAAATGAACAAGCATGATGATTTTCCTAATACTATAGGTTGAATATGACATCACCAATCTTGCATGGTCAAGTGCATGGATGTTAATATGTACAAATCACATTTGCCCACCAGTTTTTTTTTTCAAATCTACAATCAATGCACCCCTAAATTTTTCCCAAGGTTTGGGAGATGAATCTCCAAATGGTAATAACAAAAACAAGGTTAAAAAAAAAACTCGGGCGCGTATTTCCAAAATCTACACAAACAAGGTGTGCAATTTTTTAAAGATGGGGATTATGACAAAATAATGCATTCACGAACACCTCATGGACAAGTCACCTACATAAGCCACACAATGCAAGTGGTTAGCAAAAATGGAAACAACTTTGGGTCATGGACTTGTTTGGATTCATTACATTCACATACCCAAACTTGTAATAAGGCCATCACCCTCCTCATTATAGTATACACTAAACCTCATTGTGGGGATTACATTAAATGGTTTTTTATCCTATGACTCCCAAGTGATCGTCTTGAAATTCCCAAGTTGTGAATCTTGTAACTTTGCAAGCTCATAACTTTTTCATGTGAATTCCAATTGAAAAGTTTCCAACTACAAAGTTCTAACCTTTTATAATTAGCTTTAATGATTTTTTTTTCCATGTGGCATAATTTGCTTTAATGGGATTATGCCATGTGGGATAATTTTCTCGAACTGGAATTTGTCGTGTGGCATAATTTTTCTTTAATGGGATTCTACCACATGGCATAATTTGGGTAGAAAAGTCACTCCATCAACTAATGCATGTGTTAGCAATGTTTCCATTTTGAGTTTCTAGGTTGCTCCCCAACATGAAGATTTGACTTTTTCAATTTTTGTTGAATGTCATACTTGTTAATGAGATTAAATGTTGAAATGACACATGTTTGATGGGGTTTTCATAGCATTTGGAAGTGATAAGACATGATAAAAAAAAAATCTAAAAATTACTTGTCCAAACACTAAATGTTTTTCTACCATATTGCTTGATCTTTAGACCTAACATCCTTATTTTCTTTTAGATTTGTTTATCTCCCAACAATCTTTTACTACACTAAAAGTATATTGTACTTTCTATTTTTTTCCCTATATGTGTGTATGTTTATAAGAAGTTTAAACATTTTGTTTCAATGTATTATTGATAATTTGTTTATTTTAAAGTCCCTTTGTGAGTTGACAATTGTATGTAATGTTATTTTGACCTAGTATAGTGTTGGGGGGATATTGATGTTTATGGGTCTAGTGGATTCTAAGGTTAAGAAACTAAGGGGTTACATGTGTGTATGGTTTAATTTTTTTTCTTTTGCCAAGTAGGTGAAGGATTTTTCCAAACATTGAACATAATCTATACAAACAAGTTGCATTTGCAGTTGCAAGCTTATTGGCATTCAACAACTTTGAAAGAGTATAAATCATTTGTTACATGATAGGATTTTAATTGTTGTGTATTCAAAAGGTTTTAAGCAAGCTTCACCCATTTGTACTTGGATGGCATTTTTTTGCCCCTCCCATTTTTTATCTTTAATTATTAGTCATGGCCTTGTGTGATATGTATTTATTGTTCCACTTGCAAATTGATGCTTCACCCATGCATTCTTTTTGGTTCCCTGTTGTAATTTCATTGCTATTGATGCTTAACTATTTGGGTTTTTAATATGCAACCTTTTAAACATTAATTTGGAGTGTAATTAATTTTGTGTGTAAATATATATATTTTGCTTTCAATCTAGATAAATTATGAAATAAATATAATTATGTAGTTGAAATGAAGTTGAGGACATGATGTAGTCAAAAACTAGTTGGTCAAAAAAAAATTCCTCCTAATGTTTTTATGTTTTAAATTTAAATAATGAATTAAAAAATCACATGCTCATATATATGATCATATATATGTTCATTAACTAATATTTTCATGTTTTGTTAATTACATGTACACACATGTACTTGGGTGTAATAGGATGGTGCACATGTGTTGTTGTGGACAATGGTCGTGTCAAATATCATCTAACCATTTTAATTTTCATGAAAATTCAATGGCATCGAATTGTGCAAATTGTGCAAATTGTGGAATGTGCTTTAGTTTTTTTGTAATGCTAAGATTGAGGAAATAAAGGCTTGTTAATAAATTTTATTCAATACATTGATTTTTTTTTCTTTTGTTTATTATATGTATAACATATGTAATTGTTTTTCATAATTATGTAACCACACCTATTGTTATGCACATGGAACTTTTTGCATTTATTTGTAATGTAGTCATGGGGGTAAACTGAAGTGAATGGCATCTCTCACAAAATTTTCACAAAACCAAAAAAGCTTTGGTTAATGAGGTTATCAATAGTCATCTTTCATTCACAATGGATACCTTTCTTCCATCATTATTTGTTTTGCATCCACTGGGAATTATAAGATTATTTACTATTGGTAGATAATAAGATAACAATCATTTTCATAACAAAAATAAATAAATTCAAGATTAACATATATATGAATTCAAATGTACTTGAAATGTGAAAGATTATTTGCATGTAAGATTTTATTGCTCAAGTGAAGTCACATGCTTGAAATGGAAATGGATAGGTGGAAAATAGATAAATTATGCAATAAGTGGGTAGAGGACATGTTTTATTTTTAATATGTGGAAGAAGTTTTGAGGATCTTGACAAATATATGAACATCTTAGAATTTCAAGGTAACAATTTTTATCAAAAGTTGTTCTCAGATGGTCACTTGTGAGAAAATAAATCAATGTTGATTAGTATGTCATAATTTTTAAATAAGTTTGCAAGATGAAAGGATAATGATTATTAGAATTTAATTTGCAAACCCTTTTGTTTTACATTACATGGTATTGTTTAATTTGATATTCTCAATAATGCAACCAAATGTAATCAATATTGGGGGAAATTTATGAATCCATAAACACCATTTATTTACAAAATGTGGACATTAATCAAGAATATTTTAATTCCAATAAGTGTTATCAAATTCTAATCAATCAATCAATACCAATTCAAAGTAATAACTTTATTGTGAAGGAAAAGAATATAACAATTGTGATGCATGAGAAGTTCTATTGCTTGGACAATGTTGTAATGGAATGTTATAACTATTTTATAATGAAGCAACACTTGTTTTTAGAGGATTTTGTAGCATTGACCTTCATGACTTCCTTTAGATGAATTCTTAACAAAAGCAATCACCAAAATTTTCCTTGAAAAATTCAAAGGAAAAAATGTTCTCTCACCAAATGTTCCAAGATTGAAACGCTATTATTTATATTTGGACAAAATCAACATCACTCTTTATTTTGATAGAGAAATCCAAATATTGTACATAAAAGTTTGATGGCAAAACCCACTTTCAAAATAACTATTGTTAATAACTAAATCTTCCCCCCACCCACTTCCAACTTTGCTCCATCTCCACCAACAAAGTTCTCACATGAAAAATTGCTAAGGAAGTTGAGAGCACATCGGACATTTGCTACCATTTATGATACTCAAGTTAGGAAATTTGGGATGTCATATGTCATATGTATTGACTTTGTACAATTTTTTTCTCTCTTTGTCTCTCTTTCTTGTTCTTTTATTATTAAAAACCATTTATGCAACAACTATTCAATGTGGAAATTTTAATGGGTTATTTTTTAAATTGTTAATGTTGTTGTTAGAGACATAGAATTATCAAAGAGTTTTGCACATGATGCAAATAGCTTCATCTTCATATTACATAAAATCTATTTTTTCAATGGAGAAAATTGAGTGAGCAACTACGAAGAGGAAGACAAGAAAAGTGAGTAACTTGGGGGAAGGTGCGAGTGGGGGGGGGAGGGGATAGTGAGCTTGAGCATTTTAGATCACTTACTTGAGAGCATTGACTATGTCTTCACATAGTGAATCAATATCAGTGGTGATGACATTGGGAGCTTCAAGAGGTGCGATGTCAGACCTGTCATAATTGCCCGGTGCCCTCAACTTGCTCTCCGATCCCACTTGTACTACATCTTTCACAACCATTGTCTTGTGATTACCCCCCAACAATTCCTCATAATCTGTATCACCCGTTTCCCCTACCACCACAAACATATGTGCCACATCCACATTCCATCGTGCAAAGAAGTATCTGCCACCAAAAAAAGAAGGTTTGTTTAAGTACAACAATTTTGAGTAGTATTCTTATGAAAGTTCATTCAATTGGGTATTTTGCCACAAAGTTTTTGAATCTTTTAATGATTTTTTCACAAACATCTTCATAATGTGAGGTGCAAATAAATTTCACATTGAAAACTGTTTTGTTTTCAAGGAGGGAGGAGGAGGAGGAGGAGGAAGGGGGAGGTTTAAGGGTTTTGACATCAATTTACAAAAAAAATTGAATGTTTATCTCCATGAACATAGACAAACTAGATATCCTATTAGATGTCAAAGGGGTGGAAAGGTGGGGTGAAGTTTACCGCAAAGCTTGAGAACGAGAAGCCAACAAGGGCAAGGCATGAAGACGAGATCCATTATGGGTATACATGACATGGGAACGCAACCCACGCATACGCAGGCGTTGTCTTATTTGATCCACTGGCAGTCCCTGCAAAACCCATTAAATCCATCCCATCTTCCCATTCATCATCACAAGCTCAATATTTATTTGCAGTAATTTAAACCTTGGTTTAAACCCACTTCAAGATTGATTTCATATTGGTATAACTTGACACTCTTTGAACAAGACATGATGACTTTCAAAGTGGTGGTGCTTACAGAATCAGGTTTAGTGAGTCGGTATGCTAGACAATGTGGATTACATGTCTCTTCATCTTCAATGAAAATTGGATTTTTACTTTCAACATCCCCATCAAGAGATGTTATACGAGGCATGGTTTTGCGAAGCCCATTGTATCCCCAACGATAATCAATGTGGGATTGATAGTCAGCATCCACTTGCAACTCAGTCTCAATGCCCGATTCAGCTGGATAGTACACTTCACTTCCACTACCACAAACAAGAGCATCAAAATCATGTGGTGACACTCCATTTGATGTCAAGGTTGTCACAATCTCTGATACAGAAAATGCAGATGATAAGATTAAGCCAGTGGTGGATCGCACATGATTCGACTCCATGATTCGAATTGTCTTCACAATCTCTTGAATCATCTTCACTAATGTCTCACTTGGACTTTCCAAAGATGAATTGTAGCTATCAACTGCAATCACCAAAAGACGTTTTCGCCTTTTCAACATGTGGGCCTTCGATAATGGCCCTATTGTGGTGCTTGATTTATGAGCAGTTGCATCTATACTTGAAGAATCCTCCTCATGAGTTGGCTCCAATCGACCAGTGTGGGAACGCTTCCCAGATTCTGGTTTTCCTGCAACTTCATTCCCACTGCCATTGGAATTTTTGTGTTTAAATGTATTTTGTGCACGCAAAGCTCGTTCCAATTCACCGGGATTGGACAATGAAATATCATGTCCAAGCTTATCCCCATCCACTGACAATCGTAATGATACATCATGGGCATCACGTAATGAATCCCCTTGGGATTCATCATCATCTTTCCCATCTTCAGACGTGTTTGTTTGCCACTGTGGTTGTCGCATGTGACATTGAGCAATGCGGGTCAGATAAGTGCGACAATGTTCAGGCCATGAATACTGATGAATGTTGCGAAGCCCATTCCTGCGGCATAAATTCCATAGTGCACGATCTGACACTAGCTTCAATAGAGCTTTAGAAATCTCATCACCATCATGTGGGTCTACCAATAACCCATTGCTCAATGTCTACAACAAACGCCCACACACCCACCCAACCACCCATCCACTCATAAATCCTTCCTCCCTTTATTGAAATATAATAGAAGTCCATACAAATCCAAAATTCTCAATTGTAAACTCTTTCTTACACATTGCAATAACATTGAGAAGTTAGGTACTTTGTCCTTGAGACAAGTTCATGGTGTAATGTTTCCATCATACCAAATGTTACAAGGAAATATTAACCTTGGACCTTTTCTGACAAATTGTCTTTTAAAGGAAGACAAACTATGAGAAGAGATTATTACAAGTTTTACGTTTTGTTTAACATCATGACAATCATACCATATGTTATATGGAAATAATGTCATAAAACATGAAGTTGCAATAAAGCAATTATTATTATTAGTACTACCTTGAAACTTTTGTGGCACATGAGAAAAAAGACAGACTATATATGAGAAAAGCTTATTACAAAATACATAGAGCTTGAGTTCTAATCGAATTGTTGGGCTTATTTGCTAGTTGGCATTTATGAAGTATGCAATCACACTTTCACTTTCAATTAGGCCATAGTTTGATGGGTCAGAAAGCAAAACCTTATGAATGTCAACAGGGCCTCCATTTTTCGTGGCCACCATTGGCAAACCATGTGCTGCTGCCTACATCCAAAAACACAATTAAAAAATAAAATTTATCACTTGCACGTGCACTGACTCACACCATCTTCCCCCCCCAATTCTCTCATGGACTTAGTTGTGAACAAGGAGAGGAAGCAAGCAAATTAGTTGCTAGGACTTGTTACACTCCATATAACAACAGCAAAAGCTGGATCAAGAGTGCAATTCTTGAAATGTTAAATGTTTTTTTCTGGCAGAATTGAATGTGAGAAGATTGTTGCAATAAAATCCAAGTTCCTTTTGACTTGTGTAAAAGGACCCATCAAATAAGATTTCCTTTTAAGATGTACCTCAATAAGTGTCAGACCAAATGGCTCCACCAAAGCAGGGTTGATAAACACACCCTGCAAAATACATGACCCATTTTAACAAAGAAATTAGTTGGAAGGTGATGGATGCTCTTGGAGAAATGTACATTTTTGTAATGTTGCTGTGAATTGATATGAATGTGTGAAGTTTGAAGAAGTTCCTCAACTTCATAAACATTTGATAAGACTTTGCAAAAACTTGTAACATCTAGAGATGAGGAATCTGATGCTTTTTAGCATGGAGAAGATGCAAATGAATAAAACCTTGGTTTTTGCTGCGAGTCGGTAGATTTCAGGTACATCAGACTGCTTGTGGTGCTTGGGGTAAGCCACTTGGCCATAGAGATCATACTTATCAATCAGCTTCAGTGCTGAGGTTAGAACTACTCCATTGCTGCCTGACATTTGCTCAATGTCATCGCGATTGCCCATGATCAATGTCTGTTCATCACACAAAGAATTTTGGGTTTTCTTACTACTTTGGAAAAAAAAAATCTATGTTCTACAAAGTGCTTTGGTAGAAAACAATGTCTTTATACAAATTGTATGAGTTGGGTGGTGGAGAAAGTTGGGTGAAATGAAATGAGATGTTGAGTAATTCTCTTTAGGAGGCAAACAAATTGCTACCCATTTAAGATTGATCCTTCATTGGTTTTGAGTCAAAGAGAAATATTGGAAGGGAGAGAGAGAGAGAGAGAGAGAGAGAGAGAGTTTTTTCCTCCAATTTTTTTTGTATACCAGATTTGCCAATTCACGCAATGGTGCACACTCGCCAAAAGCCTTCAAGAGTGTTGTGATGTTCTTTTTGGGGTCAGGTCGTGCAAGTGCCAAAATCATGGGCTTGTGTGGGTTGCTGAAGAATCGCATAATCTAGTTTGCACATCACCAACAAACAAACAAACAAGGGGGTGTGTCACACACTTTGGCCTTTGCCATTTACATTATGACAAAAGAAGAATTATGGAAACTCAAATATTTCACCATGCAACAATATAATCATTCAAAAAACTCCTCTAAAAGAAACCAAAATCCTTCAAGATATCATAACTCTATAACTAAGCTCAAGTTTCAACACAAGCCAAGATATCACCTTTCAAAAACCCTCATATAAAAATAAATAGACCTATAATTATTATTACCTAGTAGGGGCCTAAAAAATCCCTTAAGCTACTATACTCTATAATGAATCTAAACACAATAATATCCTTGCCTTCTTGGTAGGCAAGGCCAACTAAAATAAAACACAAACAAGAGAGAAAGTTAAGCATATGAACACATTTGAATACGTCAATTAATCAATTTCTTTCTCCTCTCTAGCTCTTAAAACAAAGGCCAAAGCTTCTTCCCATATAATCTGTAGACTCAAAAAAAAACCATTCAAAAGAGAGGAAAAAAAAAAAAAAAAAACAAAGGAGAATATATATACATGCAACACAAATTTTTCCTTGCCCATTTTTTCAAAAACATTTATTATTTTTTTTACATTTGGATCTTTGAACCCACAATTTTACATAAGAAGATGATGGGTGGCGGTTCGGAATTGCACCTCATCCCAAATTGGAGGATTGGCACGGGGTGAGACCGGCACAACGTTAGTGGCATCACCCGTGAATGTGACCGAATCGACCTCACCTTCGACCACATCACCCGCATCCGCAACAACCACAGTGCTAAAATCCATCCCCGGTGGTATCACCTGCAATTGGGTGCCCAAAATTTCTTGTAAATCATCACAATTGTCGGTCAACTAGAAGGTGGTGGTGTTTTTTTTTCCCCCTAAAATTTTATACTTAAAAAAGAAAATTTAACCATGGAAAATTCTTGAGGAAAAGAAAAAGGATGTAATTTTTTTAAAGGAATATTATTTCATAAAATCCCTTTTTAAAAAATTATAATTTTTATTTTGAGAAAGCAAAAAAATTGGGAGAAAATTTCACTACATACATTTCAACACAATTCTTAATTTTGGTGCATTTTTTAACAAACATATCACTAATTCTTGCTAAATCTTTTTTCTTGCAATTAATTATACCTAATGATGCTACATGAGAAAATGGAAAGGGGGGTAAAAAAAAAAAAAACACACTAGTTCCAAGGGGGGCACAAGCCAAGAAGAGAAGAAAACATACCACCATACGGGGCATGTAGCGACCATGGCAACTAACACCTCGTCGAGCTCTTGCTCGCAACACTCGCTTCAACTTGACATCGAATCCGTCGTACAACCCCCATTGCTCCTCAATCTCTTGTTTGGTACTCGTGATGACTAACTCGGCCGCATCGAGTGACAATTCCTCGGCTTCGATGCGGCGCATGATTCGGTAGAAGGAGTTGATATCTTCTTTCGATTGACGGCCTTGCTTCAGCAGCTGCTCGAGCTTGTTTCTACCCAACGAGTGACCCGTGAGCACCATGGGTACATTCAAAGCCCCCGACAACAACGCCGCCGTGTCACCCGCATCCGCATAGTGACCGTGTATTACATGTGGCCAAATGTGCTCTCCACCCGGAATCTGATCGCCGAGCACTCGCGCCATGTTGAGCACATGTGCGAGCGCACCATCCACAAACTCTTGTACATAAGGCCAAAGGAGCTCCTTCCGAAGGTATTGTTCCCTGTACCAAAAGTGGGTAAGTTATAGCCCGACAAAATCAACAATAGCAAACCACTTGAACTAATCATCATGATCGACCAATCAGAAACAGGAAAGCAGTTATAGTCAATCATGTTTAAGTTAGCACACAAAATCTCAATAGCAAACCACTTGAATTAATCATCATGATCGACCAATCAGAAACAGGAAGCAGTAATAGTCAATCATGTTTAAGTTAGCCCACAAAATCAACAATAGCAAACCACTTGAACTAATCATCATGATCGACCAATCAGAAACAGGAAGAAGCAGTAGTCAATTATGTTTAAGTTAGCCCACAAAATCAACAATAGCAAACCACTTGAACTAATCATCATGATCGACCAATCAAAAACAGGAAGCAATAGTAGTCAATCATGTTTAAGTTAGCCCACAAAATCAACAATAGCAAACCACTTGAATTAATCATCATGATCGACCAATCAGAAACACAGGAAGCAGTAGTAGTCAATCATGTTTATTACTCTGTTTTCTGGGGTGCACAGCTTTTTTTTTCTTCTTCTTCATTAGCAACTTGTTAATTTAGCAATGAGCATACTTGATTTCCACAACCAAACAAAAAGGGTTGAAACTCTTGTTTGGATTTTATTTTTCTTAATTAGCAAATTGTTAATTATAAATTAGCAACTTGTTAATTAACAATTAGCAACTTGAATTTAGTGAAATTTTATTCCCCAATTGAGTTAGTTTATCTTGGGTTGATTGTTTGGGGTTTTGGACACCGTCTTTGCAATTGCAATCTTGTAACCTGCTAGAGTAGTATTAACCTGGGTCCACACGGAATACGGACAATGTAAGCGCCACTACTCTCGCCACCTTCACCGTCATAATTTGTCCCCGAACTCAACATTTCCGTCGGCTCGCCATAGCTCCAATCGACCTCGGGGTCACAAATTTGTCGGGTGAGTACATCGACTCGGTAGACTTCCGGCATCAGGGCAAGTGCTCTTGCAAACTCCACCACATACTTCACCTATTCCCTCCCAAAAATCACCACCGACCCTTCACAAATTTCAGAGAAATTTTTTCATACCCATAAGTTATAATACAAACTCGAAGAAGAAAAAACTCTAAATAGCAACTAATTGCCCCTAGCCCTTTTGAAAAATGTTGGATTTTGGGTGATGGTTCAATCTCGTCCCATGTCAACGGTGGTGCATGACGGGTCTCAACCCAATAGGGATGGATACTTGCCGGTTATCAACGTATGCATATGACCATTCACCCGCCGGTTACCCCATATTCCAAACGAACGACTTTAGTATATGACCGTGGGTCTCAAGAATATGGAAACGTCAAAGAACCGGATGAGAACCGTGAATTCTTCCATGAAAATCGCTAGTTCTTTAAGGGTTTTGAAATAAACGGAACTGGTGACTCTTTTAGATTCCGAATTTCCTTCAAAGGAACCGGAACCCGGCAAGTTTGAAAAAATCAAAGAACTGCCCAAACATGGAGAAAAGACCCACCTGCCCTCCGGTGTCGGAATCCCGACCTAACTCCATATTTTCTCCCCGAACCAAGCCATGCAAGCTGCACTCAAATGCCATGACACAAGACATAAATCTTGAAAATAAGAAGATTTGAATGTTGGACCCATAACCATAATCTTGAAAACAAGAAGATTTGAATGTTGGACCCATAACCATAATCTTGAAAATTAGAAGATTTGGATTTAGTAATGCCGACCCAAGTTTCCCGGCCCTCACATATGTGATAAACCCCGTGTTTTCAAAGGATTTAAGGGGGCATGCAATGCACATTTATTCACAATTTGGTTTGCTTCCCCTAAGAACCCTATGCTTTTGTGAAATTCATGAGCATAATGGGTATCATCAATTTTCGGGTATTTATTTTGTAATTGATTTTTTAAAAAAAAATTTGCCCTCTAAGAGAGAAAATTTTCCGACCTAGGGTTGGAATTTTTGTAGAGTAGTTTTGGCACACCTTATCAAGACAATGTACAAGCGTTTATCAACATGGATCTCCTCCTTCACCTTCTCGAACTTTTTTTTATGTGCCTGACCATCGGCCAAGAGGAGTCGGGGCGGGGAAGAGGCACCATTAGTGGCCTTGGGTATACTCGACTCCATGGCCGTGGTGGTCTCCTTATTCTCGCCTTCGGATAAGTAATCCCACATCTCTTCGGTGGCAACTTTGCGCCCTTGCTCGCGCTCCATGTGCCGTTGCGCCAACTTATGTGCATCTTGCCACTCAATCTACAACAAACAACATAACTTTATTTAACAAATCTTGCCAAAAAAAAAAAAAAAAAAAAGGATCAAAGACCCCCAAATCGGAAAATTTCCGAATTTGAACAATAGTCTCTCTAACTAAATATGCTTAATCCACTAGTAATTTTCAAAGTTATTTTGGATTAGATCATTTAGAATTTTGGAAAATTGGTCGAACTTTTTTTTTTTCCTCCCCCCCTTTTTTTCCGGCTTGCCCTCTTAGGAATTAATTAGTGTGGGAGATGAGATACGTGTGACCGAAAGAAAAAAAAGAAAAAAGAAATAATAATTTTTAAAATTCTAGTGTGTGACCGAAAAGTTAATACATGCAACTTGAGAGGCCAAAAAAAATTGGAATAAAAACTCTAATTTAAATGTGGGACCGAAAAAAAAATTCATACATGACAATTGAAAGGAATAAATAAATAAAATCAAACATGTTTTGGGGGAAATTTTCAACATTAATAATTCATGACAAAAATCTGAAATTGTGATTTGGTGCAAAAGTGGGGGGTTCAGAGTTTCGAGAGCTTTTTGGGCGCTCGCTTGGTTGGTTTGTTTACCAATCTTTTCTTCCTCGCAATGTGCCAAATTCGCCAACACAAAGACTCCATACGAGAGCTTCGTTCTTGTGAACTCCGCATGGATGAAGCCTAGAACAACCCACCACAAGCCCAAAAAAAATAAATCGCAATTTATTATTTAATTTTTTTCGATGCCATAGCACGACGGAGTGAATTGCAGCATAAAAAGACCCAATTTCACAAATCCAACACAAACCCATGTAACTCTAGAGAGCCCGGACACACCAACCGCGTGAACTAAATCTTATACAATGAATGCCATAGAAATTTATGGTTAGAAAGATGCCCAAATTGTCCCAGCATTGCAGTGATGGAATTACGTGTTTTTCAAAAAAAAAAAATCTAAAAAATTACTTTGCATACTCTACTACCTTTGGGAGCTTGGACACTAATTAAATTATTTTCAAAAATGTTGAAAATTCCTCCCCCCCCCCCCCAACCCAGAAAAAACTTCATTAACAAAAAATTGTGAAGCAAAATATTGAATTTTCAAGAATATTCTTGAATATTTGTTGAAATGAAAACTTCAAAATTAAATAAGTATTTGAGGATAATTCTACAGCCTTCTCAACTCTTCCCCCTTCCTTACTTACCCGGCCTCCTCATCCCCTGAAAAGGAATTTCAAAAGTCCATTTTGCAACACTATTTGCACACCAATTGCTCAAATCCCTATAGCCTAGAGTGATTTTTTTTGCCCAAACCAAGCAAAATTGTTGGGTATCTATAAAAGACAAATGGGTTCTCAACCACCCCAAAGAGAGAGAGAGAGAGAGCTCAATGCAAATTGAAGTGGGATGAAGAATACAAGAATTAGAAGTCACCCATCCAACACCCCAATTTACAAATGGAATACGGAAACCATTACTTGTAGCAACAACGTCTCTTTCTCATCGAAGAACACTACAACTTCCAATCCCAAACCCCCCCAAAAAAAAGAGGTAAATCTCAAAAGACAAAGAAGAACAAGAACAAGAAGGAAAAAAGAGTTAATAGGAAAGAGAGAGAAGAACATTAAGAAGACAAAGGGAGGGAGGGAAGGAAGCAAGTGAGTGAGTGAGTGAGTGAGTGAACAAAGAAGAGAGAGTTAGTTGTTCACCTTGATCCAGGTCCTGTAGAGAGAGGATTCATCAAAGCCAGTGACTTCATCAACAAAGTACTTGGCAGCTTTGAAGCTATCCTTCTCCCCTAGTGCTGTCTGTTTTCTGCTGTCATTGATCCTCTCCCCAGTATCCAGTATTGCTTCCAAGTAGCTATAGATCCATTCATTCCCAGCTGCCATGATAGATAGATAGATAGATAGATAGATAGATCAATCAATCAATCTATCTATCTATCTATCTCTTTGCAACAAACAAATACACACAAACACACACCCCGACTACCAACAACAACAACAACAACAACAATTCACCAAAAAACACTCCAAAGAAATTCCCAACAAACCAACAACTAGTATAGAACAGAAATTCAACAACCCATTCTTCTCTCTTCCTCACCCTCTCTCCATCTCAACCCCCAGACATCTCAACGCTTTGAAAGAAGACTACCCAATTGCTCCAAATTGTGATACTACTACCAACACTTGATTCTATCACCCACCCATCATCTCTCTCTCTCTCTCTCTCTCTCTCTTTCTCTCTCTCCCCTACCCACCCATGACCTCCTTTCTGATGCTATTTGCAGTTTTGTAACACAGCACTAGTGCTGTATATAAAGCTCTGTCTCTCACTCTGTGTTTGTGTGTGTCTTCCCCTCTTCCCTTTTCTCTTTTTTTGGTTTTATTATTTGCTACCCTCCAAAAACTAAAATTAACTATCTTTTTAATTTATTACTACTGTAGCTTAACTAGAGCTTTTTGTGTTTAATAACTAGTTTTATTTTTCTTCATTTTTCTCTTTTTATTTATCTTTTTCTCCCAGCTATATATATATAGCAAGGTAACTTGTGTAGGCAATCTTTTGTGACTTAAGCCATATATGTCAAAAAGAGCCCCCAATAAAAGGGTTTGATTATGTTAGCCTGAGCTCCCTTGGGCTCCATCAAACCCTTTTGATGGGTAAAATAAAAATGAAACAATTATGGGTTTTGATGGGTAAAATGGAGCCCAAGGGAGCTCAGGTTTTATTTTATTTTATTTTATTTTATTTTTAAATTTTTTTCCCGTGATATCCAGTGGATATCCTTCAAGTTTCACCCAAAAGAATAAATTAGGGTAATTGTGTTTTAAAAAAAACATGAAACGCCCTCTCCTATGAAGGTTTAAAGTTTGGTAAATAAGGTGCCCTCCAACTAAACCCTAATTTACTAACCATGGGTTTGGAATATTCCCCCGGTGTCATTTAAGAGTATCTTTTGTAACTTTAGGTCTTTACCACCACCACTACCTCCTGGATGAGAAAGGGAATCAAAAGTCACGTTGGATGGGAAAAGTGGAGTTAGTTGATGGATTTCTGTTGAACTGAGCATCACTTTTCTCGTGGCCAGATGGATTGGGTGGGTCTAAATAAACCCCATATATGTATATATCATGGTTATCATCCAACCCATATCGTGGTTTGTAGGGTTTGATAGAATGCAAATTTCAAGTCAAGCATAATCAAAGATTTGATCATGTTCCTATGACTAGATAAGCCATACCATGGTTATGATGCTTTTTTGATAGGCCTTGATCATGGTTATGACCCTTTTTCATAGGGCTTGATCATGGTTATGGTCCTTTTTCATAGGGTTTGATCATGGTTATGGTCCTTTTTCATAGGATTTGATAGAATGCAAATTTCAAGTCAAGCATAATCAAAGATTTGATCATGTTCCTCTAGCTTGGTAAACCATATCATGGTTATGATCCTTTTTTCATAGGGATTGATAGAATGCAAATTTCCAAGTCAAGCATGATCAAAGATTTGATCATGTTCCTCTATGTAGGTAAACCATATCATGCTTATCATCCTTTTTTCATAGGGTTTGATAGAATGCCGATTTCCAAGTCAAGCATAATCAAAGATTTGATTATGTCCCTATGGCTAGATTAACCATATCATGGTTATGATGCTTGTTTGAAAGGGTTTGATCATGATTCTTTTTCATAGTGAAGATTTTTGTTTCTTCTTCATGATTTTTTTTTTCCAAAAAAAATTTGTCAAGTCTATTAGATAAATTAGGCTAAACAACACTTTCACTAATAATATCTTCAACTCATTCACCTTGGTTAGAGATATTATCAATTGAAAATGGATCATGGGACAAGAATCTCTCTCTCTCTCTCTCTCTCTCTTGATGAGGAGGGGACTCTAAACAAAGCTTGTGGATGGGTGGTAGTATTATGAGAAAACTTATTGCTTACGTCGTGGTGGCTCCACTTTGTTTAATTTAATCGTGTTTCTTGTTCAGCTTGGCATCTAAACGAGTCTTTCACCCAACATGATAACATAAGCAATGTGTGTGCCTACAACATGACACCAAAAAGGGATTCAAAGAGTGGAATTTGATTGGAAAATTAATTAATTAATTAATTATTTATTTATTTATAAAAATAATTTTTGAATAAATATTAGGTTGAATGGAGACCATTCATTCATAAATACGAGTGTAGGTAAAATTTGAGAGAGTGAAAAAAGGAGGCGGGGGGTGGGGCGAGGGGTGGCGGGGGGGCCAATGCGGTTAATAAAAATGAATTTTGTTCCTCCTCCTCTCATTTCAGATCCACAAGCTGAAAAAGGGCCCAAGAAATTCGGGAAGCAAAATTCAAAGGTAGCCGGAGCTTTTTGCATTTCCACTTGGGTGGGTAGCCTAGTTGTGGTGTAGTGTAGTGTGTGGGGATACAAGATTCTTTGCTTCTTTGGGTACCCCCTTTTTTTTTTGAAGTACTCGTAGTAGTAGTAGTAGACCTCCGATTTGCAACGGAACACACCACACAATTTCCGTGTGGAAGGCGTCCAACCCTAGAAACCCACAAAACCTCATCTCCCCTTTTCCAACATCCAAACCGTATACGATTTGGGCCCCTCCCTTTTGCCCCCACGGAGACCACCGTGACGGGGACCACAATCTTTTAACAAGTAATGAATGAATGAATGAATGAATGAATACGGGCTTTCATGTGAGTTTTTTAGCCTAGTTTCATTCGAGCCAAGTATTGAATCGGACAAATATATATGACCTCACTCACCGTAGTCTTGGAAAATTTCCCCCAAAAAAAAAAAAAAAAAAAAATGTCATTCTCATCATTGTGACCAAAAAAAAATTGATTCCCAAAGAGGGTCCGATCGGATCCGAAATTTTTGGAAATTCTTAAATTGATAAGTAAAGGGGGTTAAGAAGTATCCCAATAGGTCATTCACACTCCAACCTAACCCAACTTTTACTCAAGTAGCTTAACTTAGGTTAGGAGAATTCCTATAGTTTGCACTTGAAGCAACCCCATCCCTAACACAAAGTTTATTTATTTTCTTTAAAAAGATGAGCCGGTAAAAAATAAATAAATAAAATTTAATCCTCCCCATTTGTTTCTCTTATGCCTCCACTACCACCCGCTTGGTTTTTTATTTTTTTTATTTTTTTTAAATTTTAAATTTGAATTTGGTGATTGCTTTGGTTGCTTTCATTTCTTTGATTTTTTTTTTGAGACATTTTAATAAGGGAAAGAAATAAATAGATTGCAAAAAAAGAAAAAAGGAAAAAGAAAAAGAAAAAAGGGTTATACCCCAAAACAATTTATCAAGGTGATTTTCAAGGTTCATAACCACGGTTCTCAAAAACCAAACCATCGGATATATAAACCACATTTTTTTTTAATTAAAAAGATTTAGAAAAAATTCAAACAACTGCCCTGTAAACTGACTTTTTTTTTTTTAAAAAAAAATTTAGCTGGTTTTTTTTAAGGTTATGAAATAAGCGAACTGACGGTTCTCTGACTCTGAAATAATTTTGAAGAAAGGGAACTGACGGTTATTTATAAATTTAAATAACCGCATATAACATTGGTCTACAATCGGAACCTACTTTACAACCTACCTGCCTACCTGCCTAACTACCTACGAAGCCTTTGTGTTAAAGAGATGTGTCAATAGAAGGTGCATATTCTGCGCAGAATGCAAGAAGGTGCATATTCTGTGCAGAATGCAACCCCATTTAGGGAAGAGTAAGGAAGAGATGTGTTGATTGTTGTGTGATTCCGGGTTGTGGAAAAAGGCATTAACTAGTAGGTTTAGGGTTTTAGGGTTTAACAATCCATCCCATAGCTTTTTCAATCAAGCTGCAATTGAAGGAATCGAGTTATTCCACTCATGTCTTGGAACAAGTTATATGAGCAATGTGGTTTTTTTTTCTTTCTTTCTTTCTTTTTAAAAAAAAAATTCTTTCATAAAATTTAAATAAATAGATGAATTATTTATTTTTTAATTTATTTTTAATGAAACAATGCAAATGAACAAATTCATTGCGAAGAAAGGCACAAAATAGCTCGCACTCAAGGGGAGCACCAACCGTGCATAACCAACCCTTTATGAACAATGTTTGATTGCATAACACAAGAGTGTGTAAGTGTTATTGAAAGCCCTAACCCTAAATCATGTTGTTTGAAGGCATCCATTCACCTTCCAAAGGTTGGATGAGCTAGTGCCATTCATCAATTCTATTGTTGAAACTTGGCTCCAAATCAAACATTTTCCTCAAAAAATTTACATGTGCCCTATTGCCAAATGAACAAGGGGTGTGGCACACCGTGGCCTTGCCATTTACATTAAAAAGTATCTTAAGGCAAAAGAAGAACTATGGAAATTCAAATACCTCACCATGCAAAACTATAATCTTCAAAAAATTCCTCTAAAAGAACCCAAAAAACGTTCAAGATATCATAGCTCTATAACTAATGTCAAGTTTCAACATTAGCCAAAATCTCGTCTTTCAAAAATCCTCATATAAAAATAGACCTCTACCTAGGGGCCAAAATCCCTTGAGCCATTATACTCTATATTGAATCTAAACACAATATCCTTGCCTTCGTAGGCAAGGCCAACAACAAAATAAATGCAACTTGCATTTCCATGGCCAATTAACTTGTACACCTAAATATGGAGTATATTTAACATTCTCGCAATACCTCCTATTTCCACTTCACACTACTTAGGAAATTAATTAAGCCTATGTAATTAGTTGGAATATCATAGTTATAGTTAAATACATAGGTCATCTAAGAAATTATTACATACCTAGTTAATTAGGTAAGGCACTCGGTGACTACTAGGTAGGTATATATCAATCTTGACAAGTTCCCTAGTTAGTAAGGTTAAAACATGGGGTTTAAGTTTGTGTGACATTAACCCAAGCCCTCACTTGTTTGTTGGAACTGACACAAGAACCATACCATTGAACTAGCATTTTGTTAGATTTGGAATAAAAACTAAAACGAACTAAAAACCCAAAAAATAAATATATATATATATATAATTGGCACAATTATTTTCAATAATAAGAAAATAATTTAATAATAATAATAATAACTAGATCCTTCTTCCTTACAATTGTGAGCTTGAATCCAAGAAACGATTTTAAAAACATATAAATTTTTTTTGGTTATGCGCTAAACATCAAAACAAAACATGAGCCGTGCAATTCAAAACATGGACCTTACAAAGCATAAAACGACAAACCCATGAATTTCAATGGATACATTCATCATATTATTATTGCCATTTGGTGATATTCCTCTCTCTCTCTCTCTCTCTCTCTCCATTACCTTCTTCTTTAGGGCATTGTTCTTACTAGCTTGTGATAAATTATTTTTTAAAGGCCTTTGTTCCATTTAATTTTAAAAATTAGTAAAAAAAGGTCTTCTTTGGTGGGCAAGGACCCTTTTTTATATAAATTAATTATTATAAATTAATTAAGAGAAACTCATTATATGTACCTAGTAGGCTAGGGCTTGAAGAACACAAATGAGCCAAGTGCTTTGGAAGCAAATTTTTTTACTCATGAAAATGGCACCAACACCAATACACACAAACACAAATGATTGATCCAGTTTGAATATGGGACTTAGTCCACTTAAAAAGGAATGGCTATGTATAACTTACCTGCCCATAAAATACACTGAAATTTTTAAGACCTATTTTTTTTTGTTGGCCTATTAAATAACTTACAAGTTTAGTATTGAATTTTTGATATTTAATAATAACTTTTCCGAATGACCCGATTATCATCAAGGTAAGTTATCAGTACTAAAACACTAAACATTTGTACGATAGAAAATTAAAAAATAGGAAAATAAAATAAAATTTCAAAAGCATTTTAAATTTCTAAAAATCATTTATTACCCCTAAAATCAACTCAGGAAAATTGATAATCAAGAGTATTATTACATTGACATTGATAACCAATGGGTATTTGAATTTTTAATTTAATTTAATTCAATTTACCCGAAAGATTATTACCGGGTAGCTAGATTAGTAGCCAAGGGTAAGTATCATGGGAATGTGGGTAATTATTGCTTCTATTACTTATGGATCTCAATCCTCCTATTCACCCTATTAATTTGATGATGTGTCTCTCAAGTTTTTTTTTTTTTTTTTGGCTAATTTGATTGGCCCATCACTCAAATAATAAATAAAATTTCTGGAGGCTCCCCTAAATAGAAGGTTCCTCTCCTTTGGCCCACCTATGTAGATGAGAACATTTGCCAAAGCATATGGGATAAAAGTGAGGTGCTATGGAGAACATGTTCCGGAACACATTGGGAACTTGGGACAAATTGGGAACACATCGAGAACTTGGGGAACATATTTGGGAACCCATTGAGAACTTGAAAGGAACATATTGGGAACACATTGGGAACTATTGGGGTTGTTCAGGGTTTGGTAACTATTGTAGTTGTTCATCTAAATTCAACTATTGCAAACCCTAATACTTTTTGGTGTGGCTCACATACCCAATGCCCAATCATTCTTTCTTCTTCACAAAGGTTGGGGGGGGGGGTGTGTATGCATGTAAAGGTCATTGCCTTTTGTAGCCCCACCCGGAACGAGAGGTTGTATGAAGGCTCGGGTGGGTGGGGCCATTGAATTTCAATCGGGATTGAGATTCAATGAGAAGATAGATAGATAGATAGATAGATAGATGCACTCCGTCCAAGTATGTGGTCCACAAGCTCATCCCATCCCGTCCCGTCCCGTCCCACCTCCCCTCGCACCCTATTCGTCCACACCAATTCCGCACATAGAATTTGTGAAAGATCCCAGCATGTTCGAACCCCGTCATTGGGTAGCGATTCAACTTGCATCATTTTTTGTGCTAAGATGACTCAACCGAAAGAAGGTTCTATGGGAAAGGTCGTATGTGTAATATTGTGTCGAATAAGGTCTCACCGAATATGTTCCGGAATCCGGATCATGCGATTTTCGTTATATCTAACAATGTAATTTCCATTGGCTACCCACCCCATGTTGCACACTCGGTCAACAAGGCTTTCTTCTAAAACTGAAATTAGCGGCCCAATTGTGAGTTCCGCCCAATCATCTGTATGATAGGATTTTTTTTAAAAATCTCCGTTTGAATAAATTCTCCGTTTTAATTGAATACAATTTCATTTAAAATATCCCCCCACGCACCCTCCCCAGCCCCCCCCAATCTTTAAAAAAGAATTGGGTAGTTATAAGGTACTTATATCGAATAGCCGGTGGCCTCGAGCCGGTTATGGGAGATAATTGGCAAGGAAGGCCAAATTGAGTGGACGTATCCTTTTTTTGGGGTTAAATTTGCTCCCAAGTTTACAAAACCATGACAAATAATTTCTGCCCGAGAATGGGTTCATGGTTAGCCCTAAAAAACATTTTGAAAAGCAAAAGAAAAATTAAAAGAAAACCTAGGATAAGGTTTAGGGTTTAGGGAGTAATAAACCTTGGATAGGGTTTAGGGTTTAGGGAGTGTTAAATCTAGGATAGGGTTTAGGGTTTAGGGAGTGTTAAATCTAGGATAGGGTTTAGGGTTTAGGGAGTGTTAAACCTAGGATAGGGTTTTAGGGTTGAGGGAGTTTTTCTTTTGGCTGATTATTGGATATGAAATAGACAAACTTACCAGTGTTAGATTAACCATAGTTGGGTTATCTCAATACTACTACTACTACTGGTGACTTTAGATGCTATTGAAAGGGATAAACCCCTTGTTTTCCCTATTGGAGTTTTTGCCTTTGCTATTTTGCATGCGCTCTTGCCTTTCATTGTAGAGCTCGACATTTTCGAAAAGATTTGTATTCGAATGGTCGTGGATATGTGTGTGTGTGTGTGTGTGTTTTTTTTTGCATCCGACTTTATGGGATTGTGTGAATGCCCGTCCATCTATCCATCCATCCATCTATCTATCCATCCATCCATCCACCATCCATTCATTGGTCCCCATGAGACCAAGAGACTCGTCAAGAGGAGGGGGGAAAATATCAACAATGAAAGTGCACAAAAAGTTGTTTGTGTGCACATGCGTGTTATATCGTATATTTCCAAAATATGTGCATCTAAAGTAATCTCCTAACTAGGGTAAGGAAGAAGGATTTGTACAAAGAAGAGGAGGATTGGGTGGACGAGAACAAGTAAGGGCCATTTGGGAAATTGATTTATAACAAGCAAGCAAAGGTGGCTAGAAAGCTTTGGATGCGAAAGAAAGAGTAGAGTGCCCTTTGCATGCTCCACTACCAAAGTGGGAGCATTGATCACCCCACATTTGAATCCATTGGCTTATATCATCGCCAAGTGTGGCCCATGTTGCCGGTGGCCTATGTGAATGGGAGCTTGACAATAGAACCCAATTGTGGAGGAAATACATCAAATTTTTAATTAATTTTCAATGACAAAAAAAATTCAAAATTCAATATCTCCCTCATGTTGGCTCTAAAATTTATGAAATTCCCTCAAAGAAATCACACTCATTGAATTCTCATCAAGGGCTTTCAAACCATACCAAGAGCATGACATGGGACATCATGGTTTGAGAGATCTCAAAGTGACAAACAAAACAAACAAACAACCTTCCTTAATAGATATATATCTATATGATCATGAGGTTGTTGCACAAAATTTTCAAAAGACCATCTAGTGATGCCAAGTGATCATCATATGTATAAATATTTTCACACAAATAATTATGGACTAGGTAATTGGCAAAAGACTAATATTGGTTAACTAAAGGCCTTGACAATTTTCAATAATTGATAACCTTGAGCCAAATTATGGGACATAATTAGCATTCTTTATATTCATAACTTGCTCATCAAGTTCAATTGGATCACCTTTTATCCATACACATTATGGATATGGATCACTTTTCATCCACACATACATATTCATATGCTATATTGAACCATAATTGGGGCACGGATGTCCCATTGGGAAAAGACATGTTAATAAATTAGTCCCTAAAGTTAATTATACATTAAAAGTTGTATGTCTTGGTTTTAGGATTTGAAGGTTACTTGTTTGCTTTTCATATTTGAGCTTCTTCTCTTTCTTTCTTTTTAACCTTGAGTTAAGATTTTGGTTGGATTAATTCCTCTCCCCTCATTTTTAGGTTCATTTCATCATTTGTTGAATATTTTACACGGGTAGGAAAAATAATAGCATGTATGTGAAATTTGAAATGAACATATGTTTCTTTATGTTCCTCATGTTATGTGTGCAACATTATTTTCGTAACAATTTGTTTGACTCAAAAAATAAGTATAATATATGTTTTTCAAAGCAAAAATCTAAGTTGTGTGATAAACAATTTTCAAATCAAAATTAAATTAAGAGTTGAAGAACCTTAAAGTTAAACTAAAAATCAGAATAATAGTTGATGTTTGATTTGTTGGTAGTAGACAACAATATGTTTTGACAATATCATTGCATAAAATGGTGGATGGATGAAAAAAAAGGTTTTGAAAGTTTGATAATTTTTGTTTTTCATTTTCAAGAGCAAATATGTTCAAAATGGGATTACTTTATGAAAGGATTGTGGGTTGTTTTTAATCCTTTTTGTTTTTTCATATGAAATAGGATTGTTGAATAAATATGAAAATTTCAAAGTGTGCAAATTTTATCAAATTATGCATTTTAGTTTTCTAAATTATCATAATTTCAAATCATACCAAAATGTGTTAGGTGGGCTTTTAAAATTATAAGCTATAACTTCATTTTATATTTCATGTACTTTACACCTCGTTAACATGTGATAAAATATTCTTGAAATTTTGAGTTTTTGAAACATATTTTGAATATTTAAAAAATTCCAAATTCCATCAATGTTAAATTTTATGTTTTTTTTTAGTTTGACCAACAAGTTATTATCATCTAGATTTTTTGAGCATCAAAAGTTTGATGTTCAAAGAGACCTTTCCCCTAGTCCTTTGTAAAATTGACTAATTCTAATGCAAATGTTGTTTAAATTCGAAAGTTGATTATTAAAACCAAAACCTAGAATTAAATTTAATGAATTCTTAATTTGAATTCCTCAACATTCACATTAGTCATTTAACACAATTTATAATTATTAACATGACTTTTAAATGTCAAAACAAAAACATATGTAGAATAGTTTATAGTTTTCGCCACTATCTGACATGGTTTTTGGCTCCTTTGAACATACTTGCACCATTTCATGCACATGAGTAGATATAATACGAATCATATTTTAATGTCAAATATTAATTTTGATATAATATATGCCACAATGAACACCACATATTGTACATTGGATGAAATCAAAAAATTATCTCACACATGTGTCACTATCCATGACCATTTATGTGAAAAATACCATATTCTCTTTGTAGTGTTTAGTTGCCAATGCATCTCTTGTAACTTGGCTATATTGAACCATAAATGGCCACTTATGAATAAAGGTCTAGGGGTTGGTTATGCTTAACCAACATGTAGGGTCCAAAATGGGTTAAAATTTGGACATATAAACTTTACATGTTTCATAGATATTCTATAGAGATCCAACAAGACCCCTATGGGCAAGTTATTATTTTGATGAAAACCAACAACCAACCCATTTTCATCCCAATTGGCTTTTCGATCCTTAAGCATGAAGACTTGGAATTGTCACTATTCATTTTGTTGCATTCCTTCAATTTTAGCTCCACTTTCAACTTCTTTTATAATTTTAATTTGACCAATTTGGGTTGGCAATTGTGAAGACCACATTATGAATGAAGATTTTATTTTGGGGGTTTTACCTACAAAAATGACCTTGATGAGATACTAAATGGTTATTGAATCAAATGTTAGGTTGGGTATTTCAAAACCAACCCTTATGCATAACATGTGGCTATTATTATTTTTTAATCATAAAAATTGGCAAACATGGCTATTACTTAAGAAATCAATAAATAATATAATGTGAAAGCACAATACAACGGATGGACAAAAAATGGCAACTACAAAGTCTGCACATGAATACACAAATTTTGCAATCCCTTTGTTACCCCTTTCACAATTCCAAGCCTTCACATTATACTCATTTTTAAAAGTCCATAACTTATATATAAAGTGATTCAATCACCTTTATTTATAGTTTATTTTATTCCAACATTAATATAGTAGATTAGTTAATATTAATGTGGACTTTTGCTTTCACTTCATTCAATTTTAATTTTTTTTTTATTGTAATTATGTTTGAATGGGAAAATATGTTCATCATGCCTAAAATATTATTGATGAATTCATTGGTTTCACATCATTTTTTCATACTATTAATATAGACATATTGTTCCTAAATAAATTTTTTTTCTAATTCTTCATTTTTAGGTCCATTGTGGATTTTATAACATATTTCATTTCAAAATGAACATGTAAAAAAATTCAAATTTTGATCTTCATGTGTCATATATAATGTGTTTGATCAATTCATGTGATTGAACTTATATATATTTAACAAAGTTCACATAATTTGCTATCTTTTGTTTTAAAAGTTTGAAGATATTATGCAATTATCAAATAGCCTTTAATTACTTTTCATCGCTTTTAGAAACAATGTTTATGATGTCCATTTTGATTCAACACATTATGCTTTCACTATAAAAAGTTATTTGATAAGGTATATGTGTTCAAAACCAACTATGGGCCAAATACCATTTGATATTTAGGGTCAATTTTTTTCACCAATTTTGTTATTAAATTTTTTATTTGTGTGATTAAATGAAAATATGTTGGAACTTAATTTGCTAAATATGGATTTTGTGAACATGATTTGGTAGCTTCTAAATTTCCAATCAATGTAAATTTATCAAACTAAATATCCTTTTAAATAGATAAATAATTTGTTGGTGGTCATTATTTGATGGAAGGAATAAATCAATTTGACAAATTTTCAAATATAATAAATTTGAATTTGAACCTCCTTTAGATATTTCTACACATAACATGTAAAGATGAAATGAAGGTGGTAGGATTAAGTTACAAGGAAATTGATTAAAAGGGGCAAATAAGTAATATTAAATTTGTAGTATTAGATGTTGAAGGGGACTTTTAAATGAAATAAAAAAATTTGGTATTGATATGGGATAATTTTGAAAATTAGTAGTTTGAAATTATAATTTTCAAGTAGTTGAAATGGCTATTATCAATGATGGACATTTCAACTTAAGTAAGCACTAATAAAACATTATTACATCATGTTTTGTAAAAGAAAAACAATTTTTTTTTACTAGTGTCAAAATATGATATATATATATTTTGTCAATATCAAACCAATCTATTATCGAGATATCCCATTTCTTGTCAATGAATTCTAAAATCCGTAAATAAATAAATATTTATTAGATATTGAATGATAATTTAAAAATATATAATGTTACAATATATCTACATAAGGTAATGTTTTTAGAGGTTTAGAAACCCTAACTTCAAAACAAATTTGAATTCATTTTAATAAAGGTGATATTTGGCACATCTACCTTACCTTGTGTGGAAGAAATAAATAAATCACAAAGACCTTACCCCACCACTAATTATGGAAAAATGACCATGATCTAACCAACATTGGATTAAACCAATAGCCATTGAAGGACCACAACGGATGGATGATGGATATAGACAAACATTTTCCATTAATTTGGGTTTCAAGTCCCTAGTTAACTACATAGTGATTTTAATTTAGTTTATGTTATTGCTTACATGTTAAGAACATGTTAGCATTTACCTATGTACCAACCATTTACATACATCTACTTGCCAAGTAACCTCCATGCTTATACCTACCTATACCTATTTATACCTACCTCCACAATTTATATCTTATTAGGAAGGTCACCAAGGTGAAGTTCAAATTCATGTTCATGTAGAATTGAGTCAATCATGGCTTCTAATGGATGGTGTGGTAGTGGCCATTGGTTTAATTTGGCCCAAGTCATTTATCCTAGACTTTGATCACAATTTCCAATCAAAGACTTCATGTTCAATTTAAACAATAATGGCTTGGATGTCACATGTTACACCAATAGAAAAACATGTCATACTTTTGGATTGAAATGCAAAGTTATCCTAGTAAAGTTGAATCCCCTAATTTGGTCGATGACATTCAAAAGTCAAGAAAAATTTGATACAAAGGAAATCAATGAGGTACTACATTGGGTTTTGTTCCAAAACTCAAGGTAAAATGAATTTGGTACCGAATTTGGTGCCCATAAAATAACTTCAATGTGAGTAATGTGAGAGCTTGTGTATTTCAATTTTTCTTGCTTTCTTGTTTTCATGGTGAAAATGTTGAAGGCACAAAAATAAAAAAGAGTGTGTGTCAAAAAATAAGAAGATCAAAAAAATGTGTGCAAGAAAAAAAGTGTGTGAAGAAAAAAAGTTTGCCATCAAGGGCATAACAAACACATTCACAAGAGAAAACCCATTGTTTTACTAAAGCAAACAAATGTGTAGAAAGAGCCAAAACCATCGTCCTTTACAAAGAGAATCCAATATATTCAAACGTGGTGTTGTTTGCATTGCACAAGAGTGGAATCCACATCTAGGAATTTTGTTGGTGTGGTAAGTATCAACTCATGGGCCCAAATTGTGTCCTTGCAACGTGAAAAGTTCCAACATCAATATTGGACTCCATGCTCCTAGATTTGTTGTGTTCCCCTATGTTTCTTCATTTCTACAATTTGTACTTTTTGTTACATGCATTTTTGCATTGATTTTGCATATGTCATTGATGTTCACTTTCCTATTTTCAAACAAACAAAATTCACATATGACCTTTCTATCAAGCACCTTAAATTGCCCCAATCTTTCTTATTCTTATTCTTTTCTAAGCTTGACATCTTCATAAAGCCTGACAAGATAAAAAGATTTCAACAAATTAGGTTCACAATAGGGCAATGTGCATGCAAAGAAATCCCATTAAATGCTCTTGCACATTAGCAAAACTCTCAATTTTGGAAAGCCTATAAGCTAGTTTTAAAACACACAAAAACTATCAATTCCTATGTGAATTACTAATAAATGAAATATTTGCACCTAATCAATAGGAAATCTCAAAGCTTACAAGAATAATTATTCGTATTTTGTGAACGTTTTAATGATTATCAATCATCTTTACTTGAGTACAATTTTGCTAACCATATTGTTTATTTTGTTGGTCCTTATGGAACAACAATACACAAGTTTTACTTCCACATGAGAGTTTTTTTTGGTGTGCAATTAATCCACAATGGACATCTATTTTGATGTGTAAATAGGTAGTTGATTATTTGCATGCAAAAAAAAAAAAAAACTATTTGCAAACCCCCAAAAAAAGTCTCGTGTGAACTATTTGCATGCAAAAGAAAGACATAACATTTGTGCAAGACTTTTTCCTTAAGGATCAACAAAGTGTGTGTTTTGCAAGTGTGAGCATTGAAAACACACCTCCATGTTGTGGGATAAAATCATTTAGATTTTTAGTTAGTTGTAGAAATAATACCCATGCCTCATTCCCCCACAATGACACCCCATTTTTTTTTCCCCCTTTTAAATATTAACATGCTACCAAGTTCCTTTTATTTCTGAACTATTCAATAATGTAGATTTTATTATGTTATTTTCATGTGGTCATGTATATCATTTTAAGTTTCTTCTCTTTCCAAGATATAATTTTGATCATTTAAATTTGGAAATAGTGTTTTTTTATTTCATATGAAACATGATAGTTTTCCTATTGATGTTCATTGTTCACATCAATACTTGGGGAAATAGCATTGATTTCAATGGTTAACACTTCAAGAAGAGAAAGTAACATTGATTATGATGATTGTTGTTACAATCATTTCAAGATTTAACCTATTAAGAGTAAACAAAGTTTAGGGCAAGACTACAAATTTCTAAAAAAATGTTTCATCCAATGATTGGTGGAGAGCTCCCAACAAGTAATAGCTCCTAAGAAATGATTATATTATATGAAATAAAAGTTACTTTGCAGCATCAACAATAATCTCACAAGGGATTTTAAAAAATAAATAGTGAAATGAAAATAATAAGTTAAAAACATTATTTCACAAGCAATTATGTTCAACACACCTTTAAGGTTAATGCTTGTCAAGTGGTAATTTCCAATCATAGACTCACATAAATTCACCACAACTTCAAACCATCATGGGATACAATTGTCCTTATAATATGCCTTATAGGTCCCCACGAGGAGTACATAAACGACTAAATTCTCAAGATTTTAATAGATGTGCATCTTCAAGTTCATCAAACGGTTTTAGCAATATATTTTTACCATGGGATATCAAAATTGAAAACACAAGGTGCACTCCTTAACATTTTGTGAATATGAAAAGGGACAATTTAATTGAAATGATTAGGGCAAGTGTGACATATTGTATGAAAAAGAAATTCAGTTTCCCCAACCATCACCATGTTTCAAACCTATCTTTATTTCAATTCATTGTCAAGAATGTGATTTAACTTCATCCATCCAAGGTAGGCAATTTCCTTGTCAATCTCATGAAAGTCAATTGCAAGCTCAAGTTAGGATTATAATAGTAATCAAATAACAAATTTAGAACATTTTTGTGTCCCACAATGCCTTTGGAACCCCTTAACTTTGATGAAACTCAATGAAATTAAATATGTGAAATGTTTTGTTTATTATAGTGTAAGTCAAAAAAATTCCAATGCCATATCAAATCAAACTCATCAATTGGACATCATTTGCTTACCAATCACACTTTAAGCGCATTAGGCACATGGTGATATTCTTCATGAAATTTTCAAATGAATATAAAGGTTGTAAAAAAGAAAGAATGAGAGGGAATTTGTTATAGGTAAATTGTTTTTAGCCATTTTTAATGAGGTAGATATTACTCAATTTGGAAGAGTTTTGATTTTTGAAACCTCAATTTTAATAGTCTTATGGAATTTCAATTCCTTATTTGAAAATTGATGTTGGAAGACTTTTATAAGTCTTATGGGTGCCTCCTTTGACCACCAAACACCCAATTTCATATGTGGGTAGCCTATCATTTAAGTGAATGCAATTTGAATAATGTTTGAATTTTTGTAAAGTTTGGGGGTTATATCTCCTTTTTGTGTTCTATGGGTTCATTTGTTAAACTTAAACATTTTAATTGTTCCCTTTTCTTTGTGGTGTTTATAACATTTGATATTTCAAATACAATTGTCAGTGTGTGAGAGCGTACATTTTTGGGATATGTTTGCTAGGGTTGTAAAGGGCATTTAATAGTTTGACCAATATCCTAAATGGTTAAACAATTAAAAGAATCTTATGAATTGGGAACAAATTTTATAACACATGAAAATAATGTAATAATAATGGTTTAATGTTGTTTTGGTCCTATTTTATTAAAGGATAACAAGTTTTAATCTAACAACATTGTCGTGAAATATATTATCCAACAAATATGGTCAAATGTTGTAATCATGCTAAAGAGTTCAAATTTCAAATTTTTACCAAAAAAAACATGAGTCTTTCTGAAAAAACACTAAAGACAACATGGATAAGATTTAAACACATTTATGAAAAAAAATTTTAAAAAATCATTGACCTCTCCCTGAAAACAAAAATGAAAGGGGTGATGAAATCCATTATCTGTCATCTTTTGTTTTCAACATCCCCAAGGGAAATCCCTTATCAAGGAAAATTAATTGAATAATTTTTGACAAGGGGGTTAATTAGTTATGGACTAAAATATTAATTTTAGACTTTTTAAAGTTGGTGGTTAGAATCAAGTTTTATATTGAAATAAAGGCAAAAGATTGGAAACATATATTTGTTGGATCATCTCATGTCATACACTCACACTTCCACTATTATAACTTACATACCTAATATATATTAGGTTAAAAAGATAACAATACATAATTGTTTTTAGGACTTTTTAAAGAATAATGTTGATGAGTTGATGAAAGGGGCTAGTTAAACAAAAAAAAAATTACTTTGGGTGGAACCTTATAAAAAAAGGCCTTAATACCCACATATTGTTCCTAAGGTTAGGCCTAATCAACCTTGGCATTTCTTAAGTTGGATATATGTTTTCATTTTGGGACCTAGGCCTAATTCAAGGTTTAATTTGGGGTGGGTCTTGTCCCATGTAAATGTCAAGTTCTTGGATTTTAACTTGACCTGATTGAAAATTTCAAATTAGCCAACACAAATTTGAATTTGTTATATGGGTATTCAAATAGCTAGGTGAGAATTGGTAGTTTCATTTTATTAAATTAAGATTGATTTTTAAAATTATATTCAAGTTAAAAACGACACATATTTTTGAAAATTTGTACCCAAAATAAAATTTATTATTCCATTTATGTGTGGAATTGAAGCTACAACCATAACCATTATATATTTTTAAATCAAGGACTATAACTATAGTTGATTAGTAGTTAGCTGATTATGGTTAATAAGAATCGAATATGAATCAAATATCATAAATGTAAAGCTAAAATTGAAACCAACTTTAAGAAGAATAAAATTGCCACATAAACCTTATAATTTAGATTTAGAAATTTGAATTAAAACTAGAACCAAGACCATTTTTAGTTTTGTGAAATCCACCCCTTTTATGAGGGTTTTTGATTTTGAAATTTAAAATAAAATTGTGACCAAACATTTGTTAATTTTCAAATTCACAACTAAAAGGCAATGAGAAAAACCCAAATGACTAATCAACAATGATCTAAAATTTTCATTGGTTCAAATGGCCCTATAGCTAAAAAAATTGTGACAAAAACCAAAAGTAAAAAATGGAAACAATTTTTCACACCTTCATCAAAATTGTTACTTTTACAAACTAATGAAATTTCCCAAGAAGATCCCATATTTCAATCTAGCACTTAGAATTCATGGATGAAGATGTTTTATTGGGTTGATTTCATGAACAAAAATGTTACCAACATGAACCCTATGCCTTATCAAGGTCGATGGAAGTATTTGAAGCCACTATGAATGGGTTGTGGTGGAGGATACACAAATTACATATGTTAATTGTACCCAACATGAACTTTACATCCAATACACATTACATTGCAATAGTGATCATCAAGGTCCATGGAAGCATGTGAAACCAACATGAATGGGTTATGGTGAATGATATATGAATTGATTGTGATGTATAATATAGGGATTGATTGTGCTAAATGTACCAACGTGAATCACAAACCATAAACATGATACACATTGCACTTACAATAGATGATCATTAAGGTCTATGGAAATATGTGAAGTCAATATGAATGAGTTATGATGAATGATATATGAATTGAGTTGTGATGAATTATATATTGATAGGTCGTGCTAAATAATATATGAATGGGTTGTGATGGATGATATTTGTATGCTTGAAAATCATGATAATATTATGGTATGCAAATAGAATTGGGGTTTGGTGTTCAAAACTTTAATTGACATTTGTTGTTGCAAATTTTGTGTTTTTGTTTTTGAATGATCTTTTTGTGATGTAAACGAGGGAAAACTTATGTCATCTTCATAAAAATAGGCATGGGGGAACTTGAAGCAAACAAGCAAACAAGTTTCTAATTATGTTGGTTTCAACAATTGTGCCCATTGTAGAAAACTTGTCTTTGGCAATGAGATCTTATTTGCAACAACTAGTCACAAGGCCTTAATATTTGGGGTGGAGATCTTGGACTAGACATAACAATAGGAAAATTCTTTGGGGATGAAAGCAACAACTATGTGGTTTAATTGTGTGTGGGAATTTTTTCTAATCAATTAGCAAACTTTGTGCACTATGTTAACTTGAGCTATAGAATGGGGCAAACAATTCACCAAACAATGTTTGCAAAATTCTCATTTGGGCTTGGTGTAAGCACTTACATTTTTTTATATTTTCATGCCTACTTTGCAATTCATGTGCACATTATTTTCATTTTGAATTGCAGATATTCCTAAACTAATTCATGCAAGATCTCTAGATTGTAAATGTAAAAAATAATAATCTGCACTTTGGTTGATGAATTACATAACCCTCCATGGGTGGAAACATAAGTTGCAATTGCACTAACAAATATGCAAGTATTTATTTTAATATTTTAATATTAGTTTTTTTGGTATGTGTTTTTATTTACATTCAAAAGGCGAATTGCCTTGCCCCAATTCAATTTGATTTGCACAATCTTATGGAATTATTTTGAAAAGGAGAATCAACACACACCATCATAATTAAATGTGCATTCACCAACAAGGCTAAAATCTAACTCACCATTACATATTCAATTGCAACACCGATTGTTTTTCCTTTTTAAGACCAAACTCCCTAGCCAAATGTTTAACGAACACATTAAGAACCAAGGCCAAGTAATTGCATCCAAGATAAAAATCTAAATTTCATTTACCTTTTGTTTATTCTTTTCACTTTTTTTTGCTACAAAGATATTTCAATTTGAATTTGCCTTGTAGTTTTTTCATCTATTATCAACCTTCTTATAGACGTATGCTTTACTATGATTTAGAATATGAGTTGGAAAAAACCCATTGCCTTGGAGATGATTAACATCTTAGTCTCATTGAAGGCATCTTCAATGTTGATGGAAATTTACATGACAAAAAACATTGTGAAACAATGATATCATAAAAACAAAGAAATTGGTTTGTTTGAATCATATACACAAAATTACAAATGAAAAAAAAAAAATCACTTTTCTTGTCATATTTGCACATATGGAAATATTTATATTTTGAAAATATGTTAATATCCATGTTCAAGAAGTTTGCTTGTATTATGCATAACCCATCCTTGTATAAGATGGACCAAATTAACAAACTTGATTTTTAATTTGGACAATGTTTAAAGAGTAATATTAGATCCCTCCCATTAGTGTTTTTTTTTTGGGTTTGTCCAAGTTGCGTGGTTAGCCCTTTCTATGTAAGCATTGTAGTTTTAGGATGTTATCTTTTCATGTGGCATATCAATAGGATGGCTAAGCAACCTAATTGGGATTAGTAAGATGATAAAATTTTCATGTTAAAATTCAAAGCATGTGGTGATGTTAGATTTGTTAAAGGTGCAAAATGGTGTGAATGAAACTTAAGTTACTTATAAAGTTGGTGACTTGGAACTATACAATGTGCAAATATGTGTAAACAAGTTTTAAACCAAGTAAAAAAAATTTGATTATGGCCACCTACAAACAAAGCATACACATGTTGAAATTGATGTCATGTTTTCTTCAATTGTCAAACAACTCCACCTATAAAATGACACTTGAAAATGGATCTTTGGTAGTTGTTAGGGGATTCCCTATTCCAATATAGACATGTTCCAAATCAAAAGAGGTTGTCTTGAATCAATTAAAAGTTGGGAATTAAAAAACACATGATTTCAAACTTAATATTTGTTCCTTCAACAATAAAGTTGTGGTTGTAATGGCTTTTGCAATACCATACATATCCACAAGTATTCAAGGTTGATATCTAAAGTTGAAAACAAAAGAAAGGATGTACATTTTGATGAACTAGTTGTATTCACAAAATTCAATTCCAAGTGAAATTAAGATTACAACTTTAATTGTGGAACACACCACAATCTTCAATGTTGTGGTGTCAACTTACAAGTTGACACAAAAGGACAAACAAGGAGGCCAATAGGTCAACCATACAAACAAAAGGTTCACAACAATGCAACACTTTTGGATTTCAACACATTAGAATTAAACGATGAACAATGAACATTGTAACTATGGCAGATTAAATAACACAATAAGCACATAAAGTGTAGACATCTTGCAACCAAACTAGCCTTCATATCATGTGCTACATTTGCAATAAAAGGAAAAAAACTTAATAATCATTTTCATAAAATTGCCATGTAAAGACTAGAGTACATAAGTTTTACAATATTCATTCCATTTCATAATTGTTCTGAGACCTATTGAAGGCACTAAATGAACCTACCGCATCCCACTCCCATTCTTGGGGAGTAGAAAAATGGACAAAGACTATTGGAAATCTTTAAAAGGTGGAGGGGTTGATAATGCGAATTGAGGGACACAAAATGATGTTTTGAGATGGTCTGTCACTAACTAAATTCATGGGATTGTCCAATGGTTTTTAATGACTAAAGATTTTGGGATTACCACATTGAAATGTTAATAATTAGGTTTTGCAACTGGTCAATCCATAGCTTGAAAAACTAGTTTTTCTTTAACATCACCTTATGTCTCACACCTAGGACCCAATGTGAGCAACAAAACTACTAAATTATAAAAATTCAAACTCAAATATTTAAATATGATCTTTGACTTGAAGGAGTAAATAATACATTACACCAAATGTTGAAGTACCAAATTATGCAGGCAAGTAAGGAATCACACCTTATCAAATTAATGACAGGTTGTTCAAGATCATTTAACTATTCTGTTTCCATTTCAATTTGCACAGTGCCATGCCTTCATCTTCTTGTTGTTTCATATGTTTCGGTGAAATTTTTTCCATCCCAAACATTCAAACACTTTGAATATAATGAAAAATAAACATAATAATTATGAGAAAGTGATTGATGAAACCAATGAATGAGGTTCAAACTATGTAGATTATGACTATGGATGACGCACTCCCAACTCCTTAAAGGACTCAAATGTGAGTCCAAGTGAAAGACAGCGGAAGAGGGAGGAGTCGGGATGTGCTCCCTAGCTCTCAACACTTGAAGGGGTAGAGGGGTGTGTTGGAGCTCCGGGATGGGACTAGGAAGAATTGACAAGCTTATTCACTCACACGGGCCTGCACACAACCCACACCAAGTGGTTAGTGCAAAGTTAGAGCACCTTTGGTGCTAGGACAGCCACGGGCAACACGGACACACAAGACTCACCACGGCCCGGACTTGGGGGAAGCCACCACCTTCCCCCTTATAGTATACTCTGTGACTCTCCACGGGGCCCACATCCAAATGGCTTTTCTCTCCCGGGACTCTCAGGACTCCCGCGCGGGAGTCCCGAAATCCCGCCCAGCGGGACTCCCGGGACTTTGAAGCCTCATAACTTTGCGAGCAGACCTTGGATCGAAGTGCGGTCTGAAGCAAAGTTGTAGCTCTCGTCGAGACCTTTTCAACGGTATGTTGCACGTTGTCTGCAGCCAAGTATTTCGGGTCGATTCCCGACTTTTCGTGGTCGGGAGTCAAAACTGGCAGACTCCCGGGAATTCGACTCCCGGTCCTTCTTTTGGTCGTAACTTCTGTTTCAAATGTCCAAATGAGCAATGCGAGCCCATTTTAGACATCTACGCTTCAAGAGCTTTCCATTGATATAAAGAGCGCCACGAGCCATTGAGATTTGACCCCTCAAATTGGTCTCTGAAGTTTTGGGAGTCCTTTTGGGACTCCAACTCTCACCAACTCCCAACATGGGAATTCATATGGGAGTGTGAGGGTTCACTCCTTCACACTTTCTTGCACTCCCGGGAGTCTATGATGTGACTCCCAGGCTTCCTCTTGGCCTGCACCCTTGCAACCCCTTTTGCCTTGGTCGCGAGCCCAAAGCTAGGGTTGCGACAATGGAACTTAAACATTGTTACATATCAATATTCTTTAGTAAGATCACATGTAGGGAGCAATGTAGTAGCATATAAAAAGGGATTTGGTGTTGTAAAAGCTCTCACTTTTCAACTTTAAACCTTGAACCCAAGTGATATGGAATAACTTGATAAACTAACCACACATCAAGTTCTCATCATAAACCTTGAGTGGCATAAACCACATGTAATTTTGTATGAAGAAATACAACATATTCATTCTTGAAAAACATGTATTATTAGCCTTAACTAGTGAACTATGAAATTGCAACTTAAATCATTTAATCTTGATTCCAAAAACAAATGCATCCCTAGAAACTCCTTTTGTCTAATAATGAAAAATAGTGGCATCAAGAGCAAAAAGAATGGTCCCACCATTGCTAGTTAAAATTTCCACCCTTGATGTCAATAACAAGTTTCCATCACCTAATTAGAAGGCCCCTAAAATGCAATAAGGGGTGGGGAAAAGTACAAACACAATGGAGAGAAAGAGGACTTGTGGAACATCCATAATAGAATCTAATGTAGCCCATAAAGTAGCCTCATTAATAATCAATGATCATATCCAGCTACCATTTCAAACAACTCCCCAATGGTGTCCATTTTTTACAAATCACTGCACAATTAAAAAGGAGGTTCAAAACCATGCCTAGTTTCCAAATGTAATAGATGATCCAATATTCCTTTTTTTGTAGAATAAACAATGTGTAAACAACATTAAAAGTTCAAATTGAACATCTATAAGTTACCACTAAACAATAGTTTTTCAAAGCAATAATTACATGCAATTGAAGATGTCCTCTCAAATATCAATTTTGTGGTACCATAATTCACCGCATGCTTTCCAAGGGAATTGAATATTAGTCCATATAAATGAACTTTGCCTTGTTGCAATGAAAGGCATACCTACAAAACAAAAAACATTAATACCAGAATCCTTATCTATGAATATACACATTGACAAATTTGGATACATTCATAATTTGTAATGAAGGCCGAGTTCAAAACATTCCAAAAATATAAAATGTCATGCTACATTTCCACCATAGCAAGACTTCTCTTCATTCCATTGAATGTTGGCAATATAGAACGCAAAAATTTCAAGAATAAAAAACTATTGTGCATGCATTCACACAATTAGATCAAGGTGTCTAGTCAACTAATTCTTCAACTTACTCATCATGAAAGTAAGTGTAAAGAACATATGTTGGTCCTCCACATTCCTTTGAATAACGACTATTGCCAACTCAACAAACTTAGGTATTCAGATAACCTACATTTCAAATTTTGATTAATATGCAATTGCCTTCACATTTGAGTGGTAGGGTTGTAGTCTAGGGAGGTTGCATGGCAACAATGTAATTAGATTGCATAATGACAACAAATATAGAAGCTTGTTGATCAAATAAATCAACATCCAATAAAGGACCGTGTGAAACTCCAATTGGCAACATAATCTTGTTTTGGTAATATTGTTATTTCAAAATGGTTAAATGGCTAGGGAATGTTGTGGCAACATCTGGTTTTTTAAACCAATATTGAAGGTAGATGATGCATGTGGCATTCATCACTTCATGTGCAAGTATCTTCTGTCTAGTTCATTAATCAAACCTTTGGTAACGCCATTGCATTATTTTTTGACATTTTGGCATGTAGATGCCCAATCATCCTTAGCAACCATGCAAACCTTTCTAATAAAATTTGTCAATTTTGTGGAGCATGTATAGTCGTTGAATGAATTGAAAAGCGACATATTCCACTTGTGTTTGTGGCTTAGTCCACCATATAATAGGTATTGTAACACTAGTGTTTTACACCAAGTCCAAAAAGATTTTGAAGTGGTCATATGAATACGACAGGTTAGCATCCATGTAGTACATATATGGTGTATAATTATGCTTGACACAACTTTGTAGCTACAACATAGTCACAATTTGAATGTGTCTTTGTTTTGAGCAAGTTTGTTCAAATTATGTATTGATTACAACATTGATAGCACACAAGTTAAACCCATAACAATTTCCACATCTCATAGAAGTTCATAGTTTATTCTAACACTAAGAGTATTGACAAAATCATCGTTCATTTTCACCACAAGTCTCTTGTATTCATTGAACATTTGTTTAGATGGAGCCAACATAAAAATCTACCTTGTCTTAATGTTCTTCAAAAAATTTAGACCCTTTTACTTAATCACCTTTGCCAATTTAGTGCGATTAAGATGTCTTTCAAAGGATTGAATGTAGCATAAGAACATGGATGCAATCAAACTTTCAGTCTTCCCAACTAAAGTTAAAGATAAGAGAATTTAAACAACCAAATTACATCGATGTGCCATACAATGGATGTTGACAATATAAGGGTTATGTTTGGCCATGAGTTAAATTGTAGCACTTGTCTTCAACCCTTGGAAAATTGTTATGCCATCAGCCCTAAAACAAACAACCTTGTTAGCAATGTCCATTTCTAATAAACCACCAAAAACTATAAGAGAGTGAATAATCATAACAATGAAGTTATTAGATGTGGCTCCATCCATAATCCTTTCAAGGTTTAGAAGAATTAGCACCCTTTTCTAGTCTCCAACAATGTATGCATGCACATATATCCAAGATTAATTGTCCATAGTTGTGACTCCATCACACCTAATTGAAATGAATTTGGCTTTCTCCATAACCAATTTCATTCGGTTCAGAACCACATTTTGCAAGATTGTTGTAATTTCACATTAATCGGAATTTGTCTAATGTTTCCTTGGGACATGGCCAAATTTCAAGAATTCAAATAATGATTTCATATGCTATTGAAATTAGTCATGGGTCTGCCATGTTTCAATAAATAGAACATTGCCACAAATTGAACATATTTATTATTGGCCTTCCTCCATTGAACATCAATTGCACAACAAAATGATGACCTTAAATGGTATGAATCCTCTCATTTTTTTGGTGTTGATTTTGATTACTTTGATATTAATTTTCCACTGCAATTCTAGGACGAGTAATCAAAGATCTTTGCCTACCATAATGTTTCTACAAACCATCGAATTTAGGGTTTAGAAATTTTTCCTTACCTTCCATCTGTGTGCACACCTTATAAAATACCATCTACAACTTACCTTCAAGGATTATGACTCATTCAACCTAGGGAAAATTGGTAGCCTTTTCATCCTTAAAAAGCCCAATGAATATCACATTCCTTTTTCCTCTTTTTCCTTTGTGGGTTTGTAGTTAGTGGAATGGCAAGAATTTCACCACCAATAGTACCAAAACTAAATGCACCAGGGGTGAGTGTAGTGGAGTTATAAGTTTGGGAGTTAGATGCACCAAGGGTGAGTGTAACAAACCTAGGACCAAAGCTAGATGCACCTTGAATGTGGGTAGCCCATTTGCTTGACATAGACATAACAAGTTTATAACCATTAGAAATAGCCGCATGAGTCCTTGATTGACCAATAAACTCAAGAGGCACTACCATAGATCCATAAACATGGATAGACCCAAGGAAAAACAACTTGTACTTGAAATTGGAAGGGGGTTTGAGAGGAAGCACAATGTTGTAGCAAGTAGTGCACTGATCACAACCACAACAATTAACACTCGTTTCAAAATCCTAACCAATTACCTTCAAATGAATATTCTCTATGAAATGCGAAGCAACTTGCATTGTATTCAAATCATGGAACATACCTTGCCTTTTAAAATCAAAACTTCAATCTTTAGAATTGAAAATATGTGATTCCAGAATATGATCAACACTAAACCAATAGCTCAACAAGTTTTAGACTTGGGACTATTTGACACAATGTTGAACATTCAATGATCATGAACAACCCATGCTCAAAATCCAAATGTTTAATCTCCCAAGCACGGCTCCAAATCTTGTACCTAAATATCTTTTATGGAATCCAAAAGCACAACATGATGTAGCCTTAATTTTAAAACAACAAAGTTGTGAACAAGTCAAGGATTTTATGTTTGCAAGTGTCATCCAACTTTTGCACTTTGTACATTGTAAGTTACACTTGCAACCTATAAGAATGTTAAAAATATAATCAATGCATAAAATCTAGATGAGGCTCGAACATTAATCTCATAAACAATGGTGCAACCATCAATGACCCATGGGTGTTCACCATTTGGTTTACCTCAAGCTTTTTATTCCTTATTGTTTGCAATTGTGAGTCATAGTTCACAACTTGCCAATTATAGTAGCACGCCACCCGTGGCTTGTAGCTTGCCACCCAACGCTAGCCTTAGGATTCTAAGATGATGTTGTTCATTGTTCGTTGCTCATGATTTAGAACTTAGAGGTTTAAAAAATGTAGACTTGTTATGATGTTGCCTACACAATGTTAGGTGAGAACGATGGTGGTGACAAATTGCAATTATACAAAGTTGTTGCAACAAGATCTTTTACATAGATGACTCGTGATGGCGAATTGTTTACATAGAGGAACAATTTTTGGCAATGGCTAGATGGAAAAAAACACACGACGGCGACAAACTTCCTTGACCTAAACATGTTTAGATCAAACACATGATGATTGTTATCTTTGGGAGTGACAATTGAATCTTGCCTTTTGTAACTTGGATGGCCTCTTTTCACTCTTGATTGTTGGATTTCGGCGATTTTTGATTTTCCCCCCCCCCCCTTCTTAAATTAACAAGGGCCTTTTGTAGGCACCTTTTCATCTTCACAAAATGGCAAATTTTTGTCACATTAAGAAATACTCTCTCCCATACCTATATTATGAAAATGTAAGAAATCTCATGTAATTTTTTGTTCACTTAATATAAGGTCATTATCTCTTTACAAAGATCAAATTTGTTGTTATTATAATCAACAAAATATCTCACATATTAGAGTTTTCACCCTATCTTCACCCTGTGTTTGGGCCTCCTTTCACCCACTATCCCCTCTTTTGAGTAAGGAAATTTTATTAAATCTGGGCATGAAATACTAAAACTCAGCATTTAATGCACAAGGTTCGAAGTAATCATATTAATCGCTTGTGGAACAATTTGTTTTTGGAAGAAACAAAATTGTAAAATAGTCGTCGCCAAGGGCTTTTGTGGGTTTGGTCGGAGTGGCCGCGCACGCCTGGTGGAAACGGCTGAAGAAACCCTGGTTGTAAACCTTCGAGCTGCAGGCGTTTGCTTCGTAGTGATGGCAAAGAAGCAAGAGAAGGAGGAGAGAAAGAAGAGAGTGCTGCGTATCAATCAGTATTCTGGATGCCATCGCCAACAACAGTGTCGTGGATTTAGGGTAAGCCCTAGAAACCCATCACAGACGCCGGCTCTTGCAAGACCACGCAGTAGCTAGCCCAGATCCTGTACAGAGCGGGACATACCAGTGAATGGCATCGTTGCCGTCATCGCTCAGCCGTGTCGTGTTGCAGCCGAACAACATTTTCTCATGGAATAAGAAGCTTGTGAAATATGTCAAGGCTGGGCAATTTGAGAAGACACTGGAGCTTTTCCGACGGATTCAACAACAACAAGGTATGACTCCTGATGGGTTCACTTTTGTTCCGGTTCTCAATGCATGCGCAAGTTTGCGAGCACTTGAAGATGGCAGGCTCGTTCATGAACAAGTGATTCAAAGCGGTTGTGTATCGGATGTGTTCGTGGGTAATAGCCTTGTTGACATGTATTCCAAATGTGGGAAGATGGAGGATGCTTGGCAAGTGTTCAATAAGATGCCCACACATGATGTGGCCTCTTGGAACACTGTGATTTTGGGACATGGAAAATGCGGGGAAGGACACAAGGCATTGCAACTTTTTCAACAAATGAAAGGGGAAGGTGTGCTGCCAGATTCTGTCACTTTTGTTGGTGTTCTGAATGCGTGTGCAAGTGTTGGAGCACTTGAACATGGCAGGCGTGTTCATGAACAGATCATTCAAAGTGGTTGTCAGTTGGGTGTCTTTGTGGGAAGTAGCTTAGTTGACATGTATGCCAAATGTGGAAGCATGGAGGATGCTTGGAGAGTATTCAACCAAATGACGGTACGCAATGTGGTTACTTGGACTGCCATGATACAGGGGCATGTGAAATGTGGAAAAGGGTGGAAGGCATTGGAATTATTTCAACAGATGCAACAGGAAGGTCTGCAGCCAGACGCCGGCACTTTTGTTCGAGTGCTGAATGCTTGTGCTAGTGTAACTGCACTTGAAGAAGGCAGACGTGTGCACAAACAGATTCTTCATAGTGGTTGTGAGTCTGATGCGTTTGTGAGCAGTAGCCTTGTTGACATGTATGCCAAATGTGGTAGCATGGAGGATGCTTGGAGAGTATTCCACAAGATACCCACACACAATGTCGTCTCTTGGACTGCAATGATTCTTGGACTTGTGAAATGTGGACAAGGGGAAAGAGCATTGGAATTATTTCATCAAATGCAACAGCAAGGTGTTCAGCCAGATCCTGTCACATTTGTGGCGGTACTGAATGCATGTGCTAGTGCAATGTTGCTTGACAATGGAAGGCATATTCATGAACATATCGTTGCAAATGGTTGTGAGTCCAATGTTTTTGTGGGGAACAGCCTTGTTGACATGTATGTTAAATGTGGGAGCATGGAGGATGCTTGGAGAGTGTTCAACAAGATGCCATCACGTGATGTTGTCTCTTGGACTGCCATGATTCTGGGACATGTAAAATGTGGGCAAGCACAGAAGGCATTGGCACTTTTTCAACAAATGTGGCAAGATGGTGTGCAGCCTGTCCCTGTCACTTTTGTTGGGGCTCTGAATGCATGTGCCATCATGGAGGCACTTGAAGAGGGCAGGCATATTCATAAACAGGTCATTGAATGTGGTTGTGAGTCTGATGTCTTTGTGAGCAGTAGCCTTATCAATGTGTACGCCAAATGTGGGAGCATGGAGGAAGCTTGGAAAGTGTTCAACAAGATGCCCTCACACAACGTGGCCTCGTGGACTGCCATGATACTTGGGCATGTAAAATGTGGGCACGCAGAGGAGGCATTGGAACTGTTTGGAGAAATGCAACAAGAAGGTGTCCAGCCAAACCCTTTCACTTTTGTGGGGGTCCTGAATGCATGTGCTAGTTTGCAAGCACTTGAAAAGGGTAGGCTTGTTCATGAACAGATTGTTCAAAGTGGTTTTGAGTCCCATGTCTTTGTGGGCAACAGCCTGGTGGGCATGTATGCCAAACTGGGGAGCGTTGAAGATGCTTGGAGAGCATTCAACAAGATGACCTCATGTGATGTGGTCTCTTGGACTGCTATGATTATGGCACACGTAAAATGTGGTCTAGGTCAGAAGGCATTGGAACTATTTCGACAAATGCAACATGAAGGGGTGCATCCAGACCCTATCACTTTCATTGGAGTCCTCAATGCATGTGCCAGTGTAGCAGCACTTGATGAAGGCAGGCGCGTGCACAAACAGATCACTGATAGCAGTTATGAGTCTGATGTCTTTGTTGGTAGTAGCCTTGTTGATATGTATGCCAAATGTGGAAGCATAGAGGATGCATGGACAGTTTTTAACAAGCTGCCCACACGAGATGTAGTCTCTTGGAACGCCATGCTAGGAGGATTTGCTATGCATGGGCATGGGAAGGAAGCTCTTGCACATTTTGAACACATGTGTGTGGAAGGTATAAAGATGAATGGGATTACATTTGTGTGTCTTCTGTCAGCTTGTAGCCGTGCAGGCCTAGTGGATGAAGGCCTGGTCTACTTTGATTCAATGAGTTCAATTTATGGTATTTCTGCAACGGCAGAGCATTATGCCTGCATAGTTGATCTTCTTGGCCGTGCTGGCTGTCTCCATGAGGCAGAGGATCTGATCCATACAATGTCCTGTACACCAAGTGCTTCTGTTTGGAAATCTTTGCTTGGTGCTTGCAGGGTTCATGGCAATGTTGAGATGGCAGAACGTGTCGCAACACGAGTTGTTGAAGTGGACCCAGGAAATGCTGCAGGAAATGTAGTGCTATCAAACATCTATGCTGCTTCTGGAAAGTGGGAACTGCGTCCAAATGTGCAATGACAGAGAATGGAAAAGGGTGTGGAGAAACAGCCAGCTTGTACGAGGATTGAAGTGAATGGTGAAGTGCATGTGTTTGTTGTGGATGATCAAGAACATCCCCAGATGCTTGAAATCCATACAGAATTGAAGAGATTGTCTGTGCAGATGCATGATGCTGGCTATGTGCCAGTATGAAATTTGTTTTGCATGATGTAGAGGAAGAAGAGAAGTTGTTTCAATTGTGTCACCATAGTGAGAAATTGGCCATTGCATTTGGGCTCATCAACACACCTCCTGGTACTCTACTCTGCGTTACAAAAAACCTGCGGGTATGCAGTGACTGCCACACTTCCATCAAGTTCGTATCAAAGATAGTTGGGAGAGCAATCACAGTAAGGGATGGCAATTGCTTCCATTAATTTCAGCATGGTGTTTGCTCTAGTAGGGATTACTGGTGATATCCAACAATTAATTTTTCTGTCTCAATGCCTGTAGATTTATGATTAGAACATCAAGGAGATTCCTTTGCACTGCACTGTCTGAATCATTCATGGAGTGCGCCAGCCACTCAGTGGTACAAATTAGCTCAAGAATTTTAGGAGCTTTAGGTTTCCCAAAGTAAAAAGATCCTAATCAAGTTCTTGGGATAACCCAAATGTTCAGCAAATTTTGGAGATTGATCTCAAGCAAATTTCCATGCACATTCATGTGTGGTGGCTTCACAAGGCCCTCCATTAACTATATATATGCACTCCAATCTCTTTGTTCTTACATACAACTCCACCGTTCCTACAATTGTGTTGCAATGTTAACAATGGTATTAGATCTTAAGCAGCTCTTCAGCTTGAGCTGTATTGAGAATTTCTCCATACCCACAAGTTCAAGTCAACATGAAGAGAGTTGAGAAATGAGCCTGTAATAAATAAGGTTGTATTAGATTTCATATCCTACAACATAATATCAGCAAACAGGGGACAATGAAGAGACCCCAGAAAAAAACCAGATAAGAACTGAGGAGCCAGTTTGAACAATAGCAACTTGTAGACATACTTTTTGGTGATCTTCGACCCACACAAACATGGTATGTTTGTGACTGGCCACTGTAGCATCCTTCCCATTGACTCTCCTTCAGCTCTCAGCAATGGGCATTGGGTGGGTGGAGATCAATGTTAAACATAAGCCACATTGCTGAATTTCTTGCCATGATACAATACTGGCAGTAAGACATCATGATGATGATGATGATGATGATTTCAGCAAAACATGATGCTGGCTATATAGGTATGTAGCGTAAGAATAAACAAAATATGAAACAAGGACATGATCGCCAAGAAACAGTTCAGGGATGTACCCCAGTCTGTTGGAATTTGATGCATGAGAGAGGTGGATGTGGGTTGTGGAGCAGCCAGCCCTACATGATGGAGCAGGCAGCGGATGTGGCAGCAGCTGTAGCAGCAGCTACCACAATACCTGCAACAACGTTGGCGCCGATTTGAACAGACAGTTCATGAAGCGTGTCGTTATGGTGGTGGATAGCATTAGTTTTGTGCGGCGTCGCACCATGCGGCTTTCGTTTGTGCAAGTCATGGTTGTGGTGCTTGTGCTGTGATGACTTCTTCAGCTTTGCGTGTCTGCACGTCCCACACACATGGTGACGGCAGAAGCAGAAGACCGCATTATGGTGGGTGCTCTCATTCAGCAGTTTACAACGACAGCAAAACCACTTCGCCACCATAATTCTTCTTTCTCCAATCACTAAATTAGCTTACAAAAAGCAGCAGCAGCTCCACCTCCTCGAGCTAAACTTCAACCCACCCCCCAATCTCCCAGCTGCTAGCATTCACAATGAGCATAAACCCTAAAACTCATCACTAGTCCTCCTTGCTGCACAAAGCTCAAACCACCCCAGCAATGAGCATATCTATCGACGAGTGTGCATGAAGGCCTCCTGCGATCTACAGCGAAATCGTACTTCAAACTGGCCATCAACTCCAATAGATCTGAGCGACGCAACTGCTTTCTTTCATCAAATTTGACATCAAATTTCACAATTGTTATATAAACTCACTTCCACAGGGAGCATCTACAAGGAGCAGCAAAGCAGGCATAAAATTGAGCTGTGCAGAGAGAAAAGTGTGTGTGTGTGTGTGTGTGTGTGTGTGGTGTGTATACTGGATGGATGCATGCAGCAAGTTTTGAAGGAGATCTTCATTTCTCTATTGCCATAGATAACAACTCAATGGCCTGCAAGCAAGTCAAGATACGCAGGTGTGCCTCCACCAGAAATGGGTGTTGGTTTTGCAATTGAATATAGTATGCGTTGCACCAATCAGCCAGCAATCTGGTGGGGCCAAGACAAAGCAAGCATCCCCAAGACAAATGTTGCAGGACGACGACGATGATGATGATGATGCACAGTACTCACGTCTATTCTAGAAGGCTTTTCGAGGACCCTTTGTCAGTTGGGTTTCTTTTTTTTATTGATAAATTGAGAATCTGTGTGCAGGCAACATGCAAGATCCATTTGTATTCACCATTTTGATTGATGCCGAATTGAGCGCGATTGCATGCTCGATTCCGCCTCGAAATCGCGGTCGATCGAAGGACTATCTCAGATATCAAGATGAGTTGCAAAGGGAAGAAAAAAATGGGAGGGAGCTTCTCCATCGAGTCTTGAATGCAGATTGACGGTTGGATCTGAAATCGGACGGTCTTCACATCATCTAGGGCTAGGGTTAGTTTCCAATTGAAGAATTGGTGGATATCATGTTTGAAGTTCAATTGGAAGAAATTGGGATCTTTTTTTCAAAAGTCTTGAATGAAAATCAACTCTTGAATCTGAAATTGGACAAATCTTCACCTTATTGTTTAGGCTTAGTTTCATTGAAAAAAAATTGAAAGTTATACATGACACATTAGTTTTGATGCACATGCCCTTCGATGCCATGTTTGTATAAAAATTCATAAGACAAAATGTGAACATTTTTTATTGATAAATGTTTTATACTTGTGATGAACATTTTCCCTTAAAATAGATTTTTTTTTCTTTTAGTACTACAATTTAAATACATTAAGAATTACTCCATTTTCTTGTCCATGTAAATGCATAGGGGGAAGGGTTAAATAGATAGGCTTGAAAGAAGTATGTTATTAAATTATTTTAATATACATAACGTGGAATGAAAAGGCACATTTTTTACATATGTGAAAATTCGTTCCCTTGGAAACCATTTAAAAAAAAAACTTGATGCCCTTTTTAGTTTTCACAAACCAATTATTTTTGGCAAAAATCGACTAGATTATAATAATTCTGTGAAAGTCATAATTGACAAAAATGTGGGAACTACCCAACACTAAAAAAAAATGACTAAGGTAGTTAGGCTTGGAGGAGGTAGTTATGTATGGCACTTTATATAAATGTTTTCAATAAGTGAAGATTAAATTTCATGTTTTGAAATTAATGGAAGTGGAAATGATTTCATCAAAAATCTATACAATCTTGGAAATTTTATTTGATTTTGTAAGATTCGAAGAATGAATGAAAAATATTAATATTTCAACCATATTTTTTCAAACTATCCATCTATAAATTCACTATGTTTGTCCGTTCGTGATGGAGCTCGGGTCCGTCACTGAAGGCCGACTGGGCTCGGCTCGGCACTCTCGAACTCCCGGATTTCGACTGTCTGTGAGGGGTGCCGGGCCGGGTCCGTCACAGAAGGTCGGCCGGCTCTTTGGTCCCTGCACGGGTGGAACAGGCACGGTCATTCTCTGGTTCTAGCATGGGCGGAGTGTGGCCTAGAGGAGGAGGAGGAGGACAGAGGAGAGAAAAGAAGAAAAGAAGAGAAGAGAGATCTTGATTGGAGCTGACGGACAATGAATAGCACGGACCCCTGAGAGAAAGAGAATTTAAAAAGGAAAAGTGTTGCAGTAATGAGGGCGGCCAACAACGGAGGGCGGCCAACAACGGATTTCATGGGGGACTTTTCAAAAACAATAAATTTATTAATAAAAAAAAAACTTCTTTGCACCTTTGTGTCTCTCTCTTGGTTTAAAAAACCGGGGGACTTCACAGTGTCCGAAGGTCACAGGTACCCACTAGTTACTTATAATGCAAAGTATCATGGAACCCAAATAGAACTTGTAACAAAAAAAACTCAAGTTGGAAATGGTCTAGGATTAATGATTTTTCCAAATTATAGTGTTATGTATGACACACCTTTAAATTCTTCCCAAGGATTGGGAAATGAACCCCCAAATGGCAACATTGAAAAGAAACTAGAAGAAAGAAAAACTTGAAGAATGTTTTTGAATTCCATGCACTAAGGAAAAAAAGAATGTGGAAAAGTTCTAAGACGGGGATTAAAATGAAATTACATATTCACAAACACCTTAGAACACAAGTCGCTTATACAAGAAGCAAACTATCACATGAACCTAAGCCTAGAGTTGGAACTTGCGGTGGTGAAATGTATTTTTTTATTATACACATGCAAGTAAAACTCAAGAATTTAATCATAAAATGAACATTGTACATGTAAATGTAGAAGCAAACATGGGATGAATGTAAGCATTTATTTTAATTATGGATGAATGATTTTTTCCCCCCATGATGTTAATTAACTAAAGTTTCATAAAACATAATCTAATTCTATATGTTATAACATTTGTTGGACACTACAATATAAAGTTCATTATAAATTCATTTCATAGATATGGTTTAAAATTTTATTATTTTCAATATGTTTTCAATATATTATTATTATTATCATATTAACATCCACCCCATGTTCATTGTTTATTTTAAATTTCTTGTAGACAAACCAACCCATCATTGTTGATGATAGTGGGGTTTTTTCTTGTCCATTTTCCAAAGGTGTCACAAATTTTTCAAATTTAATCAATGTTGTTGATAGTGATGGGTTTTGAATGCTTTAGATATCCTTAAATCCCTTAATGTCATTGATAAAAATGAGTTTTTGAAATAAACCAAAATTCACGTTTAGGCACCTTAATTCGTTTTTTTTCAAACAACCTATTATCATAAATGACAACGAGGTTTTTTGTTTTGATAAATATTTATTTTCAAAATGCCTTAAATTTCCACAACATACATATATAATGTTGTTGACAACAATGGGGGGAAGGGGTTTAACATTCATCCCATGACAATATTAATTGCTTAACATCATTGATAAAAATAATTTCTTAAACAAAATTCTAAAAATAATTTTGGTCTCATCATCATATTTTCCTTTACTATCACAATCTTGGTATCCATCGTTATTAAATGAGATATCAATACTTGGACAACAAATGAAGATGGATATAAATAATTTTGAATTTATTTATTTTCAAATCATGGATGAATTTCATCCAATGATTTACTTATTTGATCCAAATCATAAATGAAATTCAACCGTGCAAAAATGACATTCATCCATATAAAATCATTCATCTATGGACATATTCATCCATATAAGTGGATTAAAATCACATTAAGCATTAAGCTTCAAGCTTAGGCTTTATAAGTGATCCTCATTTACCCAAGTTAGATCATGCAAGTGATAAGTGAAATAAAATCAACTTTAGATCACAAATTTGCTTTGGATTCACTACATTCACACAACCTAGATTTGAAAGGAGATCACCACCTTCCTCCCTATAGTATACTTTGGCACTTCTTGGGTGCTACATCTAAATGACATTTTCTTTTTGGACTCCCAAGTGGGCATCCCAAAGTTGGGACTTTTATTATCTTAAATTTTTGGAGTTTCATATCTTTTTGTTCAAGCTCATTTTGGGCAAGTGACCACAATATCTTGTAAATCTCATTGAAAAAATTTAAATGTGATGTTGCACACCCCAACTAGAGGTCATTTGATTTCTTTTTTGGGTTTTTTTTTACCAAAGTCAAATTGTCATTTTAACTAACCCTTTTTTTTTGCCATAATTCCTACCTCTTGGCTTAAAATGAAATTTTGATTTCACTTTCAAGGTTTGCACTTTACGAATTTCCAATGGTATGAATTTTTTAATATTTAAACAAGGTTCATTCCAAACACTTTTGTCCCAAAAGCTTGGAACATTTTCAAACTCCAACTCCCCAAAGTGGGAGTTCATTTTGAGAGTCCTATGAATGTTTCCTTTTCACTAGACCCATTTTTTGCCTTAGCTTGTTCCTAACTCATTTCCTCTTTGCCTTGCCTTAGCCTTGGTTACAAGTGCATGATTAAGGTCGTGATAATGTAAACATTTGTAAATTTCATTTGTGGAAAGACACAATACTTCAACCCGTTTTGCACAAGGAATCAAGGTCAAAGTTGAACCTTAATCAAGCAAACATGTCAGTGCAACCAATGAAGTCAACATTAAGGTTAAGTTACACTAAATTTCAAGGCTATAGTTTTTATAAAAGAGTCAATCTATGACCTTTTGGCCCTATATTGGCGATTTAAAAAAAAAAAAATCAACTTGTAAAGCCAATTTGTGAGCCTTGGGGCCAATGTTGTAACACTAATTATTTTTTTTTAATGAGATGCAGATCGTATAATCAAAGGAAACCTTAAGCAATCCCTTTTTTTCTTTTTTTTGTTCTCCATTTAATGTATTTCCTTTTTCCATTTTCCTTTTTCCTTGTTGAATTTGTTTTCTTATGTTTTGAATCATGAAAGGAGTTTCACAATTTTCTACTTAGGATGTATAAGATCTTGGAATGTTGCATGAAAGGTTAGGTCAAATATGTAGGTCCTCATGCCATCTTGATCTTCATGCTTTTTCCAAATTAAAAGGGTTTACAAATAGTAAAGAAAATTCTATCATATAAGAATTCAATTAGCAAAGAAATTTCCAATTTTCAAGACATCCAAAAAGAGGTTTAAGTTGTGACACCATTTGCATTGAATAAAGAAACAACCTCAATAAAAGGTAGCATAGAAAAGTAGATGTTGAAAGTTGAAAAATGTGAAGAGAATGGAGATGGAAAGATAAAAAATTAAAAATTAAAAGGATTATGACGTGGAAGCTTTAATTACTCTCTATGGGGAGATGGAGTCAGAATTTGTCAAAATTGCCCAAAAAAAGGTAAGATCTTCTTCGTCACAATGTATTTTTGTTCATATTGTTCATGCAATTTTTTTGAAAAGCAATAATTATAAATAAATATAAATAGGTCTTTTAAAAGGCTTTAGTTATTTCCCTTGATTGTTAGCTAGTTAAGTTGATATTTTCTTAGGGAGGCTCACCACCTTGGCTATTAGGAAATTGATTTTTTTTATGGCCCCCTTTATGTAATCATGTTAGATTTTTTTTTCATTCCTGGTGTGTTTTGGAACTTAAGCTATGTCAAAATTTAGAAGGAATTTTAGAATTTTTCTACATAACATGGCAGAACATAACCCAAGCAATTTTTTTTTTAAAAACTAATTTTTGTATATTTACATTAGGGGTTGAAATATATTTCTGAAAAAAATACATGTAATTATGTGTTGTAAAATGTAAATATATTTCAAAATGATAGAATTTTTTTAAACATTTGAAAAATTTGTAATAACTATTTCACATGTGATTTCACATGATTTAAATCATGTTTGTGAATCATTTGAAATTTTTGATCAGTTTCATGGCACAAATGAGTTTTTTTAAAGCATTGACCATAAGTATGTGACAAATTGAATTTTTGTAGACAAACATTTACTTTCAAATGAAAGATAATAAGTATTGCGCGATGGGTACATGCATAAAATCCATTTCAAATGTTTATTTGAATGTTTATTACAATTAAGTACTAGTGGAGTTTGATGGATTTTATAATATTCTATACAACCCATGACAAACTGAAATACACCCATGACTTTCTAAATTCACATTACTACTATACACTTAATATATAACACCCAATTCTTTGTGTGTAAAGGATCCAAATTTCAAGCACAAGAAGACACAAGAACTATGGCATTGTACCTACTCAATGAGTTCACTTTTCTTTTGGTGTTTTACATTTATTCCACTCCCAATTCAGCACAATGGCAAGTAGCAATGCAAGTGACCATTGTCATGTTTTTGTCATTGACACTATGTCCATGTTGTGATTTGTTTTGTTCCATTTTGAAACATTTGCTAATAGATATCAGTGATATCATGGTTTTCTTTAATTATATTTAACATTTGAATAATGTCAACTTGGAAATGCATAAACATATCAATTGTGAAGGTGGGGTCATTGCACCATTAATCTTCTACAACAACCAAATTACATTGTCAAATGATGGAAAGGTTACAAGGTACCCGCTCATGTTATTCCTTGGTAAGATTGCATGTGAAGACATATACTTGGACGTTTGGGCCACCGCTTGTTGGGCATCTTCTTGTTTTTCCTACATCACATGCATTTAATAAAAGAAGGCTTGAATTTTTCCACAAATGTTTGGAAGTCATCCTTCAACCCTTGAAGGACACAAGTTTTAGGTTTTGATCCAAAACCCACCTTTGAATATTTTGTTGTTTCACTTGGATTACAAAACTGTATTGTTGCATTTCAATTTATTTCAATTATGATCAATAGATGTGTTTTCGATTGTCCATTCTTTAGTGGTTTGGCATTGACAAATCTCCATGGTGAAGAAAGTGGGTGTTCCCATTGTTATGTGCTTACATATGTGATCATCTAGAAAGGTGCAAAGTCATAGCCACTTATGACACCAACAAATGCCAAATGCCATGTAATTTGTGCTTATGCCGACGAGATTTGTTGAAGGATGTTCATTAGAAATTTCCTTATATGACTAAACAAGAAATGCAAACAATTGTGGAGACAATATTGGCATCATAAAAAAAGGATGGAGAGGAGACGTCCAAAAAGGTTTCGATACATCCCATGAAGGTTTGCATTCAATCTATGGAAGATTTCAAATCCACAAATGGCATCAATTTTGTCTTCAAAAATAATTGTTCATTTCCGTTAGATTCAATTTGCTTTCTATGGTAATGCACATTGTGGGGCTTTAATGGTGGGAGGAAAAAATGGGGAAATCCATGTCGTTCAATTCATGTGGACATGTTACATCATTTTGATATGGGTGTCTTCAAAACACTTGTGGACATCATACATGACATTTCGACAACATTTACAAATTCCAGCAATGTATTATTGGAGTTGGATAAATGTTTGTTTCTAATCAACGTAAAAGCATGCTTTTCGAGATTTTGTGTGATAGGTATTGACAAAGGACGATATTTTTCTTCAAATGCAAACTTTGTAACATTTGAACATCATTTGGTAATGTAGGTACAAGCTTTTAGCTTTTCAGTGAACATTTGATCTTTCTTACTTACGAGCCTTGGATTTTTAAGAGCTCACTTTGTTCATTCAAATTTTGTTGTCACAAATGTTTAAAAGCATATTATGTCAATGTGGCTATTCTTGTGTCTATATAAGTGATTGTGCCATGTATGTTGGATTGTTTGAACCACCAATCATCCAATTTGTTGCGCAATTCTTGAAGTGGTATGAAATGGCATGTTGCTCAAAAAAACATTCTAAAACATCCTTGCTTCAATTGGCTGACCTCATGAAGGGGTAAGAAAAGTCAATATGAAACTTATTGTGTTATGAGAAAAATATGCATTCATCTTGACTTTGGAAGTCATGGGCTTTTGTTGAAGATCTATTTACATTTCTTCTACATAATATTTATTAAGTTAAAAATAATTAAATTTTGTATAATGTTTTCCAAGAAAAACTATAATTCATGTAAATTATAATTTGGAATGTTGAACCATGACATATAGATCTTGTGCATTTTTGTTTGTTGGATTGTGATTTCTAAAGCTATAGACACAGTCAAGAAAGTGCTCATTTCATGGAAAAAACCAGATTTTAACTTTGTCAAAATTCATGTAATGTTACATTATGTGGATTCAATTTGTAGGTTTGGAGCCTTTTTTGAGTGTAGTGACAATCTATATGAACATTTACACATCATTCTATGAAAGCAACATATTGTGGGAGCAATTGTCATGATTACACAAGGTACATTCTTTAACATAATTAACACCTCCAAGCTCTACAAAGGGATGTTGGAGAACTTGAAGATTTTGATGCCCCATATGAATGTGTGATTGCTCTTGACTTGGTGGGTCATGGTAGAAAGTGCATAATTAGAAATAATTTGCAAAAAGATTTAATAACCCCATCTTACACTTTTCAAATTTATATCATGATATCTACATCTCAATATGATTGCATGAACTTGAAATCTAATAATGTAAAAACTAATGTGAATGTGCGTTGTGTAGGATGAGTCTTGAATTATTGATTGTAAAATATTTGAAAAGATGTCTTATAGCTAACATGAAAATTAATACAATTTGTGTAGGTAGTGGAAACAAGTTTGAATGTGTTGTTAGGAACAAGTGCAAATATACTACTGGTGTGGCTTGAAGAGTTGGGAATCGTCAATGAAATTCACAAAAAATATTTGCTTCCAAAGATTGTGCAAACTATTGTTTATGTTCAACCAAAAATTATGAAGGAACTTCCATGTGCACTAAGGCAATTCAAGTTGGAAAATGGGCTTTTAGGTGCACATGTACAAATTTGATGTTCTTGACAAAGTGGCAAAAAATTTATTTGATTTACAATTTGATTTTTTAGGATTGATTATCAATGAACTTTTCATAAACTTATCATGTTGTGCTTTTTTGTAGCTTGTGTTACTCGTGTTCAACTCCATTGCAATACCACTTGGACTTGGCCAATGTTTTGTTGATTATCCAATGTATGCAAGAGCAACACCAAGTTTTCATAAATAACCTTGGTTTAGTGATGAGCATAAAAATGGAAGTGGTCGGAGAATAAGAGAAAATATCTTATGGACAATTGCATCTCTTGTTCAAAATGACTTGTACATAAGTTTTGACTTGACATGAGATAATAAAGGAATTTGCACTTGCACATGTATCATGAAGTATTTTCATCTAGGTTTGCTAAACATGTTGAGTGTACATGATTATCATGACAATAATATAATCAAGTAGAAGCACCCACAACCCAATTTTCTTGTGGTTGAAATTGGTAACATTTTGCGAACTGTGCAAATAATTCCCAATTTCTTGAAGGATTGCAATTTTTTTGTGAACTTTTTCAAATTTTGAGTATGGAGTCATTTGGAAGTTATCCTCTAACGATTGGTGCACAAATGAATCCTATCATAATTATGAATTTATGTACTTTTGTTTTTTCTATTTAGGTGTCAAATATTGGAAGTATTGCAATGGGACATTTAAGAAAACTGTGCTCACTTGGAGAGCTATTTTTGTTAATCGGGTGGTGGAATGGGTCACAATGATTACTATTTTGTGAGGATCATTGAAAGTTGAAATCATAATCTGATGAGAAATGGGGCAAGTTGTGAGTAGGAGCTAGTTTGGACAAAACATGAAAATAGCTAAAACAAAAATTCACAAAAGTCTTGGGATGCTAAAGTTGATGGCCCAAGCAATTGGACATGCAACGTAAGTTGCCACATGGGCAAAAACTATGATGGCTATGAAGTCAATGTTGCCATAATGACTAACATGAAATCTGGACTAACAACATTGTTGTGATCAACCCATAATAACAGCACGGTAAGGATTTACTTAAGAGATAAATGCTAAAGCTAGGCAAGATTGCCACGAATGGTAATGCTGTGGGTATTGAAGGGGCATTTAAACTTCAAAGTTTAACTCAATGTGAGACCATGGGTAGTGAGTTTGATTTAGTGTTGCAACATGACAAAGGTTGCAATATTATGGTAGTTGAAGTTGATGGTGTTGTCAACAATAGCATGGAAGTTTTAGGGGAAGAATTAAGAGTGGAGTTAAAAGCTTTTGAACAACATGTTGTTGATATTGCTAATGGGAACATTACAAGGTTGAGGAAATTGTGCTCATCCCACTATGCTAGGCTTAGAGGAATTGGTTATTACGGAGCCATGCACATTTATATATGGCAAGATGTCTATAGAGTCAAGCAACAAAAATGGAACATTGGCTATACGTGAAGCAACAGGTGATGCACAAGCTGTGAAAATTGTTGATCAATGCAATGGATGGATTTGAAGTGCACAGAGAGAAGTCCATTGTTGGGGAATTGAATGATGAAAAGGTCATGGTGGATGTTGAAGATAATCAAGACAACGATGAAATGATTATTTTATTGATGCATAGTGGGTCTGTACATGCAAACAACAATGGAATTTTTTAGGTGATGCACACTTGTTAGGAATCATAAATATATAGTAGAGATGATGGAGTTAATCATATCATGGCCAAATCAAGCCAGTACTGACGCTTGAAAATGTTACGACATCACCATATATTGCATAAGATGGTATAATGAAAAATGATGGCAAACCTATCATAAATGGACCTACTTTGTAACCCACCAAAAGAAGTTTAGAACTATTACAACAATGGAAATTGATGAAAGCAAGGAAACTACAACTTTATCAACAAAGTAAATGAACAACTTGCACAAGACTTAACGTTGCATTTAGAGAGACTCTAATGCCATATTCATAAATTTGACACTGTGTGATTATGTAATGGGTTTTAAACAATTGATTCCATTTATTGAGGCAACATTTGGGTGGGTCAAAGTTTTTCTCTTCCCTATTAACCTATTTTGATGATAAAGTTCAATTGTAGAATCAAATATCTTCTCTTTTGGAACCCTGTTCCAAGTATGGAAAATGGGTAAGATATGCCATTTTGTGAATAATCAATCCATTCCTCCGATGTTTTTCACTTGCTTGTGTTATATGTGATTTTAATATAAACAAAATTTGGTTTGTGGGTGGATATCTATTCCTTTCAATTGCAATAGTGTGTTAATTGATTGATTTCATATTGTTTTTTGTATGCACCTCTGCTTGACATAAATGCAAAAGGTGGTGTTATGTCATAATGAATTGAATATTGTGGACAAGGTTTCGATAACAATTACTTTTGTCCGAATCACTAAAGGTAGGAATGTTGGTCACACCTGCATTTGTTAATTCTTCTATAAATCATCCAAACCTCCTACCTAACACTTTAGTGTCTTCTATTTTCTATGTAGGAAATACCATAATAACTTTGTGTTTTTTTTTCCAACATGATACTTTTTTTTATGAAATTTCATGATTGTTCAAAAGCATGACAATTTGGTTGATTGATGACTAGTTTGTTCTCAACCATGACATGAATCCTACGAGTGGATGTTAGTAGAGGAAATGATGATATTCTTTCAGAAGGGCTAGATGTTTGGGGGATTAAGCCAAGGAAAAGGAAAAGGCCTTTGAATTCCAAGCTTCCACTAGGACAACCAAATATGGTTGTCACAATATTGGGGCCTTTTGTGGATCTACTAGTTGCATTAGTGGCCCCCACCCTTAAACATCATCAATGGTTAACACATCAATGTTGGATTGATGTTTATTTGACTCATTTATCTACATGGAATCAATGATTATTTGATGAACATATTTGCATTGAATAATGACTATTAACCTACCATATCAACATTGAATCATAATTTATGAATTATTGATTCATTGTTAATTTTGCTAAAACATTGACATCGATTCAAAGTAATATGTCTAGAATGCCAACATTGAATGAATGACTATTAAACTGTCTTCTCGACGTTGAACTATAATTTAGGAACTATTAATTCATTGATGATTTTGCTATAATATTGATTCAAAGGTAATTTGACTAACATGTCAACATTTGGATCATAATTTATGAAAATGAAATGCAAACATTGAATCAATATTCATTTAATTAACAAATCAACATTGAATGTTCATTTGATTAACAAACCAACATTGAATCAATGCCTAGTTGATATGTATGTCATTATGAACCCAATGCTGATTTGAACAACATATCAACATTGGATCAAATTTTTTGAATTATTGACCCAATGTCCATTTTGTGAATATATCAACATTGATTTTAATGTTAATTTGATCAACATGTCAACTTTGAATCATAATTAATCGACATGACATATCAATATTGATTCAATGATCATTTGTTTAATATACTCAACATTGGATCGATGCATAGTCAACGGTGACCATTGATTCAATGTGGGGGCATCATCTAAATGACAACACCCATTGTATCAATGCCTTGACATTGTTGGAAATGTTCAAATTAATACAACATAATATTGACATTGGATAAATCGACGAATTAAATCAACATTGATTCAAGGTTGGATTTCCAAAAACATTGATAATACATCAAATGTTTATTGTGTATAACTTCACTATTCTATCATTGAAACAATGCAAATTTGAAGACCATGTTTGCAACACATTGAGTTCATTGTGATGAAAACATTGAATCATCACATAACACCAATCATATTGTATTGACACTAAATCAACATTGATTTAAGGGGGGGAGTTTGTAATGTGAGATGTGATAATTAAAATGTGAGGATACAAAAGGACAAATATGAAAAAGGTTTCCACACCTTGTTTTTTTGGAGACACTTTCCACATGGGATTGTCATTCAAAAGAACAACTTATGAAATCTAAAGTTGTTTTTTACTTAAACCAACTAACTCAATTGTATGGTTGTCATTGGAATTATTTTAATATACATGAAACATGGACATGTAAAAAAACACATATTAATGTGCCTTCTCATATCCATATAGGCAATTTGGAGAAAAGAGTGAGGTAGTTATTATGAAAGGATTGAGATAGTTAGGTTTGGAAAAGATAGGTATGAACATACAAACAACCATAATATAAATATAAAATGTTTAGTGATTAATCAAATAAATAAATAAATAAATAAATAAAAAAATTTAATATAAAAAAATTTATTTTAAATCTTTGGTAGAAATGGTCCCCACCCAAACACGTACACACACATGTGTAGATAAGTGGGAAAAGGTGCAAAAGGTGGCAGCTCATTGGGCATCTTCCTTTTCACACGAGAGCATGTCACTGGCCTAGTGGCCACTGGTCCCGAGCCGATGACGACCAATGTGGCCCGTGGACTTGGCTGGCGATCGATCGGCCTCTGGAAATCTTTTGCGGTTCCTTTTCCCACGGGGCATGCTACTGGACTAAGGTGGCCATTTGTCCCTGGCCGATGACGACGACCAGACCGTACTGGACTTGTGCGCCCCGCGACCGGCCTCTGAAATGTTTGCAGTTCCTTTTCCAACGTGGACAGGCCACTGGACTTTGCGCGGCGATCGGCCACTCGAATCCCCTTCTGCAGTTCTGTTTCCCACGGCATATGTCATTGGCCTAGTGGCCACTGGTCCTTGGCCAATGACGAGCAGTGGCCGCTGGACTTGCGCGGCGATCGGCCACCGGAAATCCTTTGCGTTTGCTGCTGGTTGTTGTTGTTGTTGCGCATCGCAGGCGGACGATCGATAGACGAAGACGATC